>OX638362.1:10067529-10667529 GCA_951812935.1 Hermaeophaga mercurialis
AGCGTATTATACATTCCACAGTTGAAGGGCTTGAGGGAAGAGCCCTTCTAGCTCTGGGGCATCTTCTTGTGAAATGAGCTCCAATACAAATACTTAGAACTACATCACCAATTATGAAGGAGAAAACGATGAGACCAGCGCTAATAGCGGTTGGAGGACGTAAAATTAAAAAACATCTTTGTCATGGTAGCTTAGCATGGGAGGGAAACTTTGCTATTTTCATGGTCAACATTGATGTTAGTCATTTTATTAAATATATATAAAATTAAATAAAAAACAGAGGATGTAATGGTAGCATAGCAACGGTCGAGAAGATTTGTCATTGTCATTGTTGACGGTCCATAATTTTTTTTCTTCCTAAATCTATTTGTAAAATGTGTTCCAATACAAATAATTAGAACACCAACACCAGTTAAAGAGGATGAAACCAGGAGACCAGCAGTAATGGTACTTGTGATGTTTGGAGTTGTTCTTCGTTGTCTCAGAACCAAGTAACATCTTTTTAATAACGCCACTCCTAGCACCCTAGAGGCCTCATTAATCCTGCAGTTTATTGGTTCCGATTATTTTTATTTTTAATAGTATATGTATGTTTGGTATAAAATTATATGGCCATTAAAATTTATATCAATCATTTTTTTGTTTAAATTTAATGGTAAGTTTGAGTTTCTCTAATCTACTATATGACATATTTAGATCCGTTGCAATTACCTGACTTGGTTATTTTTAAAATCTTGGCTTACTACTCACAAATCAGAATATTTGTTGTCATATTATCTAGTCGCATATATACGATAATTAAATTATATCATTAAATGGGTACTTATACAAGCTAATAGATACCATTTATAATATAAATCAAATAAAAAAATTTGACAATTCACCAGTGTATATCAAATACTGTGACTATCAAAAATTTAGAAAGGACATACTAACTCTTTGAATAAAATAACCTTAAATATGAATAAACTACACAATATTTATTCTTGAGCAGTTTTAACAAAAAACAATCTGCAATTAAATAGAATATTAAAACACACACTAAACGAAGTATTTTATGAAAACAGTATTTTTGAACTGGGAAATATTTTATAGTACAGAAATGTTGAAATGTCGGGCTTGATGTCCAATAAGAAAACGCAATAGATATAATGTAATTATTTTAGGAGTATTTCACAATAGGTAGGTGTATAATTCTTTCGTTCATTATTTCCTTAAAAATAATATTTCCGGGAAATAGTTGATAAGAATAAAAGAAATAAACCTTAGATTACAAAATGTTCTTTTAAAATATTGTGTCTAATTAAACAACGTATCTTTATAATAATTAGCGTTTCGGTCAATATATACTTAAAAACAATTATCTTTTTAATGTAGAATTAAAAATGCTACAATAATCATTGCCATATTTAAACAATAGGGATATAAAGGATATTTACAAAATCATCTGAAATATTAAAGTGGATAATTCTTCATCTAGTTTTATGGTAAAAATCACGCTTCAGAATATTTCACATTATTTTGGAAACACCTTGTAAATATTAGTTATTAAGTAATATATAATAATTTATATTATTATATTTCGTAGAATTCCTTATTCTCCTCCTGTTTAAAAAAAGAATCGACGAAAAAACACTCTTGAAACATTAAGAAAAAAATGTTTGTGGCTTTTCTGAGGTCATGCAAAGTAGTTGGTCTGGCCTATTTATTATAGTCTCCATTAGAGAGATTTATTTTTAGATATATATATGTAACGTGCAGCTCAAAGGTGCCTTTTACACAAGTTAATTAAGGGCGACATAATCAAAACCACATTTTATTTTCCGTGTTATCCATCTGTATAATCTAATACTTCACGTAACATTTTCCTATTGGTTTCAATTTTGATTGATCTTTTCTGCATATTTTTAATTTCTTTGGAAGTTTGTTAATTATCTTTTCTTTCTTTCCTTTTTCCAGTTCTACTTCATATTGTTTACAAGATTTTTTTGTCTTTAAATATAAAATAGTTGTATATATTTACATGTTTATTAGTAAAGAAAATAGCTAAGGAAGAATATTTTTGAAATGTCGTATATTTTATTTTAATTAAAAGTGCATCAATAATTTTTAATTCAACTAGCCAATTTCTTGGAAAATATCTAGAACACAAAGAACCAGTAGCTGATTTCTATATAACCAACATTATAGTCGGTGTTACACCTCACAAAGAATACAAAGATAGTAGTTTGTGTTTAATATCTGAAATAAATTACTGGTCAGTTTTCCAAGAAGCTCATTCTTATAGTATTAACTAATTACATACAAGATGATGATGCAAATTAAATCTTTATATGATTAATATTCATTTAATATCATACAAGAGATACTATAAGTTTAAAAAATTGTTAAGGAATCAAAATTATAAAAAAGTATTCTAATATGTTAAATTGTTAAATGTTACAACTTTATATTACATACTAAAATTAGTTCTGTATAATTAGTTAAATTTATTCTTATTTACGTAAATAAAAAAATTTGCAATATTTTTGCTTAAACACATACATTTCGTAAAATAGCAATTGGACAATTTTGTGACGATGGATAATAAAACAAATATAAAAGATACATTATACTTATCTTGAATTTCCACAGTATTACAGAACTGTTTTTTAAATATCTTTTTCTATCCAGGTTTCGCTAAATCGCATTTTAAAAGAGCAACACCTGGTTAGAGTAAGATATTGAAAAAAATAGCTTTTAAATACTCTGAAAATTTAAGATAATTATAATTTACCTTTTATATTTACTATGGATCATTTTCACAAAGTAAAGGTAGAAACAGTTAATTCAATTTTACAGATCGTCTACATAAGTCAAGTTCTTGGTACTTTGTTAATAGTATTACATGAACTATAAACGGTATTTAACACTTGAGTGGAAATCTTACGCACGAGTCACCTATTAATGCGTGGGGTAATTTCATGATCTTATTTTTTACAGGAATTATATACTGTGTGGGTACTTTTTCTACACCTACAGAAAGTTTTCCAGTATGTAAGCATTGACGCATAAATTAAACGATAAATATAACCATAACATCTTTATTATAAATTATCGTAACTTTGTCGTGTTTAAATATGTTTCAGTAGGTAAATATTATTTGTTTAAACTGTATTCAAATTTTAATTGTAACTAGATATTTTTAATAAATATTAACAACATGCATATTTTTGCACCTTGCATAACGCGTACCTTTTATTTTACAACAATCAGAATAAGTAGTCAGTTAATTTATAAGTACTCATAATTCTCCATTTAGTGGAGGTTGGAAAGATTAATTATAATGGTGGTACGTGACGCTTTATCTCTTGTTAATACTTGTTGAATGAACAAATGTTTAAAAGTGGTATTAATAATTTTAACGACAAAGACAACAATTAGTAATTTAAAGTAATTTATAATATATTATGGCAGTTATAAGGTAGTCTTATTTCTCCTGTTATTAATTTCACCTTTTTTTTGTCATGATGTTTAACGTAGGTATATAAATGAGAAACACTTCAAAATAAATATTTATGGTTTTAATAATTACAAGGTATAACAAAAATTATCACTCTTCAAGTATATATATTTTGCTGTAATTGCAATTTTTGGAGTGCTTGTTTGGAAATACTTTTTCTTCAACAGTTGATGACATATTTTACAATTTCAAAAATTCACAAAATTCGATAATTCATTTTCGCTGATTCTTACTTTTGAAGTTTATTTTGGGACCTTGACCTCTTGATCGATTTGTTATTAACAATATTTCTTATATAGTGTGACCCATTTAAATTCGAAACACCACTATAGTATTTGAATTTATTAATCGAATTCAACATTTTTTTTTAAATATTGTGCATCAAAATCTTTATTTGGAGACGAAGTTTCAAAAGATTATTCCTATATTTAAGGCATACTAGGATATTTTCACATAGTCAAAAATCCAGAAATCTTATTAGCCATTTTTTTATCAAATAAATAAGTAAGTCACTGGATTTTTACGACTCCCAAATAGATGTGACCCAACTTTTATTAAAATATGTTTATTAATAAAAAAGTTATGCATAGTTTAATTTTCAGAATACATCAGGTAATAGTTCAGAAAATTTCAGCTTAAAATAACTTTTTTATTAATAAACATATGTTAATAAAAATCACATTACATCTATTGGATGCGATTTAAATCTAGTAACGTACTCGTTTTTTTTTAATAAAAAATGCCTAATAATATTTCTGGATTTTTTGATGAAAAAATATCGTAATATGCCTTAAAAATAGAAATAACTGTTTTAAACCTTGTCTCCAAATAAACTTTTTAATACACAATATTTAAAAAAAAGTTTAATAGCTTCAAATACTATTGTGGTCTTTCCAATTTAGATGGGTCACACTGTATAATAACGATTTTGTAATTCGCATCAATTTTTAATATCGCCCTTATTGTATATTTAGTACATATAAATAATTATTATAGTTCTTTTATTATAGAAAGAAAATGAGAAAGTAGCTGTTTATATTATTTATTTTTCTCGTTATCTTCAAATTCTAAACAATTGTTGACATTAACATGTGAATTAAGTGGGTAGTAGTTATTTAGTAAAAATGTCATAATTTTTCATTTATTTTCTTAATCAGCTAGAGGTATAGGTGTAGATACAAAAATCATTAAAAAGAGCGGATTATTATCTATTGTTTAGATTTTCTTACAACGTTTTTTTAGATACGCTCTGTATGTGTCCGTTCGAAATGGATCCAGTTGACTCGATGAGCATTTACTTGATAGAAAAAACATATGAAACAATTGAGCAATATCCCTGGAATTTGTGGTATGCCCTAGTCGGTCGGGCTACCACAGTTTCACCACACACGAAGAATGAAGATCTGCACGTCTTCTTTGACATACTTGGCCTCCATCATAGTCTTCTTGGACGATTTATGAATTGTTGCTGCCTCGTTTTCCCATCATAATTTGTGTTTATGTAAGTAATTGTTTTACTCCCTAAAGTGGAAATAAATGACTAAATCGAAGGCAGCATTTTTTCAAACAATGCAGAAGAAGAAATTCGGCTTTGTTCTTCGTATTTGGTAGTTTTTTTCGAACTCTTGTTGAGTATAAACATTGACTAAAGATTGTTTTCAGATGTATGTTTCAAATATCTAATATCTTTATATTATTGTATAAAATGTTGATATGATCCTCTAGATGAACTTGTCGATGGTTATCAATAGCTTTTATCACATTTTGTTACTAGTAAATTATCAACAAAACTAATGAATAAATCTATTTTCTGTTATCTTATCGAATAGAAAGCAATTTTTGGAACTAGTGTGATCACAAGTCGGATGAAATTTAGATAAAAAAAAAACGATTGTGAACATTTGCAAAGTAACTTAGAACTTGTTATTAAATTGGTTTCCGCGTTACCTTACAATAACACTTTATATGAGCAAATGCTTTGATAATAACTGAGTATAATAAATAAATCTGCTGATTCCTCATATTTTTTATTAAAGAGGCAGTCTTTTGTTATTTTACTGTAAAGTAACAATATCTACTTGAAAAATTACATTAAATGTTGATTTCTAGTATTACATCACAACAATATAATTGAACATTACTTAACGAGCTTATATTGTCAATATATGCGAATCACATACTATACTTTATCTACATGTATGCACGGAATTTCGTTTTTCCTGTTATTAGCATTGTTTTAAAAATTATAGCCTTTTTAAAATAATCTGCTACCTGACATATTTATTTAAACGTCAAAATACGTTTAATTGAAAAGGTTTCCATTTAAATTCTTGATTGAGATTAAAAAAGAAAACTATTTATTATTATGTTTAATTCATTGAAAAATTTACACTTATCTAAGAGATATTGTACAACTTTCAAAAACATTAAATACAAGTATAAAATGTCATAAATTGGACAAAGGATTCTAAAATTTTGACTCGACAGACATGGTACTCATTCATTTAATTCTACTATACAAATATAATTTATTATCTATTTTGGTTGCGATGCTTAAGTAATATTTTTTTTTATGAAATTTTATGGGATAATAATTTTTTAAACTAGCTTGGTTGTTGTACAATAGACTATTTTAGTATTATTAATTCATCCGTAGCAATCAATTACACTTAACGTCGTTTCCAGGGC
Organism: Hermaeophaga mercurialis; assembly: GCA_951812935.1. Classification (NCBI taxonomy): domain Eukaryota; kingdom Metazoa; phylum Arthropoda; class Insecta; order Coleoptera; family Chrysomelidae; genus Hermaeophaga; species Hermaeophaga mercurialis. The sequence continues at coordinate 10,073,720 of OX638362.1, forward strand.
GATTTCTCAGAATTTTGTCTATGCTTCTTAGGTATTGATTCATGCAATATCATGTTTTATTGTAGACGGTGTAATAACCTTAAATATACAGGGAGAATTTAAAATAATTTATAATTGTTCTTCGTACTTACAAATATTAAGTTTGTTAATAGAATGTAAACATTAGTAAATTATATAATAAGTTAGAGAAGAAAACCGCTTAATACCGCGAGCGAATATTTGTTTATTTGTGGTTATTATGCCCAAGATCCAAGTAACTATAATTTCTTTGGTCTTAAAATATGTTCCCGTCGTCCAATTATCAAATAGTTACGACTGCAAAAAAAGATTAATATTTGACGTTTGCCCGGTAGTTTCGCTGTCAATAGAGAAAGTAAAAAATATATTCAATTTTATTCCGGTGCCGTGTTAAATTTAATAGTATTTGATGTTGAAAATTATTGTTAATTTGACAAATATATAATATTATAATTTAAAAAGCTTTGTAATACGGTGGATTTTCAGATAAGTATAATTTATCTTTTCATATTTATTATAGATAATTTCCGCAAAGTAAGAGTTGAAATAATAAATTCAGTTATTGTTAATTTGATTGAAAATATATATTTTTAGAAGAAAAGCATTTTAAAAACTAGGCAGGCATAGAATACATACATTCATTGTTGTCAACCTATTATAGAAAACATTGCATGAGTCATGCGAGGTTAGTTTATACATATAATAAATAAAACATGAATTACAGAGATTTAAATCGTTTAATTATAAATCACGTGAGAAAAGATCCTTTTTCCTCTTTCTTCTATCTTCCTTACCTTTATTCATCACGAGTTATAGTTCTGTTTGATATCTAACCGCCAGACCGACTGTAATAATGTAGATTTTATTTTGTTGTTTGTATTTTGATACACTATAAATTTAAATTAATTGTCTCAACTCTTACTTTATGGAAATTATTCATAATAAATATGGAAAGATAAATTATACTACTTATCTCGAATTTCCACAGTCTTCCAAAGCGTTTTAATATGGTCTACCTAGGTTTTGGTATTATTTAGTTCAAAAGGTGATCTAAGATAATTGATTTCCCAAGTTTATGATGAGGCGCAAAAATGCCTTCTTGAATACATGAAGAAATTATACAAGGAATTTAAAAATAAGAACCGACTTCAGATATCGATTTTGATTAGAGTAAGTAGTTTTGGTATGTTTTTTTGATATTTGCTCTAACGGTTAACTGATTCATTAAGTAACAATATAACCATCTTCTTTTATTTCCTACTTACCTGTTTTATCACTAGTTACCTAATCAATGGCGTTCAAAAAATAAAGCTTATTATCCTCAATAACTTTTGCATTGGTCTCTATTAAAAATTTAACTTCCGTAGACATCTTTTTATTTCAAAATTTTTATAAAAATATGATCAAAATCAATATATATCCAGTGGCTTAAAATTTGGAAAGAACTATGATTTTTTGTACAGGGTGGTGTGGCTAATTGGTCTCAACCAAAGCCATCAACTGATGAAAAAAACATTCTTAGTGTTATGTTTCATTTAAAAAAATATACAATTTTTTAAAAATTCTTTTGTTATTCACACAGATGTAGAAAGTGTATATAATATGGTAACGTTTTAAAAGAAACAATACTCCTATATATACATTTCACCATGAAGTTTATTCACTATTCAGATAAATTATGGCGTATTAGTTCTACAATGATAATTTAGCGAAATAACAAAATAGAAGGAGATATTTTGGACTGTTTAAAATATGCAGAATTTCAAATGGCTTTATGGCGCTTGTGTTCTTTTCAAAAAAGAGCTAAAACCAGATAAATGTATACTAATTGGACCCCTCTTTGTATAGTTTTTTGTGGTAGTGGCGTCAGCTATTTGTTCCATATAATCACGTCCACATACGCCACAGGCGATTTTACAGTTGGAGCTCCCTTTCTCCTTGCACCGCCAATCGCTTATTTCTTATATTACTCGGTGGTCCACCATTCTGGAATGTCGACAGGTCTTTTAGTTCTTCTTCAATTTCAGTTCTTTGATCCCTTTTCGCCGACCAGCGCTGCTTATTTACTCTTATCAAAGGCGTAGAACACTAGAACTACTACATTAACGTAGTATAAGAAACAACTAAATATCATTGCGTTATTCTAACGATTAGTATAATACTACTAAGGACTGGTGATTGCTGGTTATATAATACCCCAATCAATACATTAAATGTATTACATTTTTTATAGGAAACTTATGACAACAAAAAAATGTTATACATTCTAAATAATTCAAATAAATATGAATAACTTCACAACTAATATTCAGTGTCATTTTTCGGGATGGCTTAGTTTTTCAGTTAGCTGCTTCATTTCTCTTTTAGTTTTTCTTTGTTGGCCTCTTTCTCTCCATGGTGAAATCACCAATAGTATTCTATTTACTGTCTTTTCGTGGTCTCCTTGCTGTTAGCATAAATGTTACATTACCTTTTTTCCTCTTTAGAATTCCAACCTACCTTATTCATTAAAACTCCGAATTTTTCGCCTATTCTCTGCTCTAGGACTCTGAGGACCTTACTTTTATTTTGGTGCCAGTGCCTTTGTGAGATCTGGTAATTTTTTCATTACTTCTTTTTCTTGTTTGGGCATATTTTACTGTTTGGTGGAAGATTTTTAATAAAGGTACGCCATAATCAGTTTAAATTAATAATTTAATTCAATTAAATAAGAGTATTGTCAATATTCGATAAATTAAGAAAGCAAAACATTATGTTACAGTGAAGATTTCGTTGGCATTTACAGTTCTTCCAGTAAATCATTCAACATGCGGCATTCTTAAATGATATTATCAAACACAACCCATTCATGTAGCATCTCTTTCTATCAACTTTAAAAAGTGCATAACAAATATTTAAAATTTATGCTTTAATGATTGAAGCATGTTGTTTTGATGATCATTAATACCCACAGTACAACAAAAAGAGATAGCATTACGAGCGGTACTAGTCTTTTTGACGCATATTTTTCAATTCTTCGTCTATAAGGAAAATAAGGATTAAATGAAAAACATTAAACAAATACAAAGCATAAAAATTATTTTTAAAATATATTTACTTATTTTTAGATTATGTCTGGAAAAACTTTAAAATCACAGGCACAACAATAAGTTTTAAATTTGTGCGAGTATTTTGAACTGGAGAAAATAAATAGGAGGCCCTTTGAAACTATTATCATCAATTCAAGAGATAAATTATATCAATTGATCAAGACGAATAGACAATATTTATATCAAAGATGAATTGGCAAGAGAACATGTTTACATGATATTAATTTTGGTTAAGTGGAAAACATATTGAAACAAATATATTCACAGAGATGGATATACTAATCAGAATGTATTAAATATATGATGGAAAGAAGCGTTGTAGAAGTAGAATGAAGCATTTAAGCGTTTTAGAATAGTATGTTATGTAATACTGAATTGTGTGAAATACACTGATGTAATCATTAAAAAATGGTTTGAACGAGAAGGGCCTCTGTGTAATATCGATATTATTAATATCGGCGAGAGCTCTGATTCAGAAAGTGATGAAATATAATTTTCATAGTTGTATTATATGTAAATTTAACTATTTTATATTCAAAGATTTTTAACAAGACATTTGTGAAAATAATAGTTAGTATACGTGTTATTACAATTCCTAATTTTCAAGTTTAAATAAAAATCTCATTTGAATGTTTGAATAAATGCTTGTTAATAATATAGTGGCCGTTATTCACGCAATTATTGAAAAGAATACTTAGTGGATTGCTATTAATTCCATTTTAAATGTTAAAAAGAGTAGTTTTACACTCATTATCTTTACTATGGTCGGAGCACTAGCAATGTCGTATTTTCTCTATCATTAACGTCACTGTATTCGACTTATTTCACATTCTTTTATTTATGACGCACCTTCAATGACTCACTGGAAGAATTGTATAGTGGTATTTTCAATGGTTGTACCATTAATACCCCCTTGTAACAATCAAACACCTCCGTCCCTGCTTTTCAACGATGTTATCCTTGTTTTTACAATTAACACATACGTAATTATGGGTTTTTAGATTGTAACCAACCGGGCTGCGGTTATTGAGCCACGGTATGCCCCGCGGCTCGGATCCGAACCCTTTCTGATAGGTGTATTTTTCGACGTGCAAATTACTTAGCAAATAGGCGGTTCCATGTAATAGGGGTCAGAGATCGATTTGCCAATTTACCGCCGCATTCAGAAATTTCCTGCTGATGATTAGGAATTCTCAGAAGTTTTTTGGGTCTTTAAAAGGAGTATTTCATTCATATATTATTCAAAAGGACCCAAATGGAAATAAAAAAGGTTTGACTATTTTACGATAAAAATAGAAGTATTATATACAGTACATTTAAATAAGTTCATTTTTATATTTGAAATAGAATAATAGTTTATTAAATAAAGAAAATTTAGTTTTTCCACACATTTCGTACGAGAGGTACTAGTCGTTTTATTTTATAAAGTTTCAAATTCAATTTTTAATTTTTCAGGTGGCTGCAGATTCTTTATTAAACGTAATAGACATCAAGTGTGATACATCGTTGAAATCAGCTCGACAAGAGTTTTATAAAAAATGTAAAAACATACCGTGTATTTAATTTAAAAAACATAACTTTGCTAGATATCTTTTTTTGGGACAATCTGTATAAGTGGAATTAATTTTAAATTATGGCTTTTTTGAAAATACACAAAAAAGTACTATTACACAATATTCATTAAATGCACCGCCCTGGAGTTATGGACCTTCGAGTCTACGGTGACTCACCCTATATGTGGGGGTGCTTCTGACTATAATATATCTGATTGGATGTTATGAATACATATATGCCAACAGAGGTGATATTGTATTGGTTTAACAATAGATTTGTTAGCGGTACAGGTTGGATTAATTAGTCGATAGCCATACGAGTACTATGTTAATAAAGAAAATTGACACTTACTAAATTCTTATTCCTCCAACCTTTAACTCGGATTCTGGGGGACGTCCGGTATGTAGGTATACTTTTAGGTAACTCAAATCACAAAGAAACTAAATTAATATTTTCTAACGTATTTATTAGACGAGGAATAGGTGAAAATTACAAATAAAAATTAAATGAAGGACAACGAGTGAATTTATAATACAACGAATTAAATTAATGATTTGAATAATTATCAAGCCTCGCCGAGTTCTATGATAAACCGTTTGACTGACTCTATTAACTAATTCAGAAAAATGCCGGCAAATTATAACTTACGAAATTTAACAAGGCTAAAAATACTTGACAACGAAGTACTTTTCGATACGGGGGTTAAACTGCAACCGATTCTCGATTTTGTCTAGTGTTCGTAACTGAACTTTTAGCGATACTTTTTGCTTTACTAGATTTTGTATGGCTTTTACAAAACCAGTCAATTCCTCAGTTTGTAGAATTATATGATAGGATAACAATCTGAACGACATCCTTTTTTATGGAAGGAAAAAATATCGAAATACCTTTCCAGCTCAGTCTCTCCAAATATGCCCATTATTTCTATACAATTACAATCTTAAAGCTCATATGTAATATAATTTGAAGCATCAACTTATATTTCAGTAATATGCCTTTAAAAATGAAATTTAATACCGGTTAGCTGATTTTGTAATTCTTAGTATATTTTCCCGAAAGAACCCTTGAGTACTTTTGTATTTAAAAGACTTATAATTCTTAGGTTTGTTTATTTGATTATTGAATTGGCAAATTTCGAAATAAGTACTTTTATTGAAATATTCCTAGAAAAACAAAAACTGCTATGTTTTAGATTTAATATTGCTTTTGTAGAGGCGGCTCTATTACAGACGGAATAAATGGTATGTAGGCACGTTTGTAAGTTCCCGGTTAACTTTTTTGACTTATTATGAAAAAAATGAGTTTATATAGAAATGAAATAAGATAGTGTGATTGTCAAAAATTATGTATTAATTTAAGATTTTGGTGCATTTTTTGAAAAATCAAATCATCTATTATTTTTGGTTAGTTTGTGCTCATAAAAGTGTATTGCCCTGAATTGAATTGGTTTTACTTTTATTTTTTTTTACGTTGTATATAACCGATCTGTTCATTCACTAAACCAAGCCGTATTAAGGCACTAGCCTAATATTTAGTAAACCGCCAGAGGGCGGAGTCGGCGGCGTGAACGGCGCCTACTTGATCCACAAAACGCGGGCGCGAGCGTTATGAATCACGATGGGCCTGTCAACAGTGATAAAGGTCCCTGTAATTATGGCAAGACCGACCGCCGGGCCGGACGCTCTTAACGCGATGGATAACCGGACCTACCAATACTTACACCTAAATATTTTATGGTTGTGGTCTTGTTTGTTGATCGCAAACGGGTCCTATTTGGGAGTGAAATACTTAATAGGTGGATGTCTGAAGATGTTTACGGCTCATTTCGCACTAGGCGTTCATAAACTGGCGAAGTATTTGCCATACCCTTAAACGAACGTAAACCTATACAAATATTTTTATCTGCTATCAGTAAGAAATATTACGATTTACACAATAAATATCTGAAAAGTTTCCCTTATATGAACATCCTTTTAAAGCAATAACATCTAAATCTCGGGTTTTGTTCCCTTGTTACACTGAGGTAAGTACATTAAATAAATCAATATTGGATCATTTCCTAACACACACAAATGTTCAATTACACATATATTCAGATTCAAAAAGTTAAACACTGCAGGCTATGCTCTTTACATTCCCAACCTCTCCTGCCGAGGCTCTAGCACTTAACTGGATCTACCTAAATATTGCCATTATCTCTGACCCCCAATCTGTTCTTGAAAATATCGAGGGTCCAGCAATTAAACCTCATGATAGAATTATACTAGACATCAAAAACTTTATCAATATATTATTTGAAAGCCATATTAATGTATATTTTGTATGAGCTAAGGCACACTTTGGGAGAAACGAAATGGAGGACCCCGAGCAGAAAAAAATGCTTGTTTAAAAGATATTGTGGAAAATGCAGTCGAGCCTAACGACATAAAAAATGCTTACAAATCAAAAATATTTTCTGAGTGGGCTGAAGTATAGAATGTTTATAGTGCAACTTCAAAAAAATAAATATAAAGATATCCACCTTATATTTTTGATAACAAAGTTAGTAGAACCTACTCCATCATAATAACAAGGTTAAAATTGAATCATGGCCGTTTTAGACCTCATCTATATATGATAAGTTTAGTGGAAGACATCTTTTTTTTATAATATTTATAGTGTGGTACAAAAATATCACCGTATTTACCTGCAAATTACAATAAAACCTAATTCCAATTGCTTGTAAGAGGCATGGGAGAGAAATAAAATAACTTTTTGTTTCGCTGATACAAAAATGTCTGTTTTTAAGACAAACAAGACCAACAATGAGTATTCAACTATGTTATGTATTCCAAAATAATACATTATATTATACTAGCAAAGGTCAAAAATATTGAAAGGTTAAATAAGCTAATTCTTATTTCTTTAATTTTCTTACACACCCCAAAGTATACATTTTTGTACTAGTGAAATAAGCAAGAGACTAATTGGAACTTCCTATAAAATACATGAAAAAGTAAAAAAACCATGAACCTTCGCAAAATTTAAAGTGGGTTATTACTATTATTATTATTATTATTATTTTTTTATTTATACATATTCATCAACGTATTTTTCAACTGTTCCCTGGTTTATTGTGCATACTACATTTAGAAAATCTCGATGCATAATTTTCAATGAATTGGCAAAACACCACTTTGCTAAATTTTGTGGTTTTTTATGTAAATAAGCAAAATAATCAAATGTGGAATTCCGTCACTCGATGAAATGACAGTTTTAAGTTTTTTCTTCAACAACTCCCAAAAATAACTTGGACTTCGTCCAATACCACCTGCACTACATTCGAGATATTTGTTTAGTATCCCAGAGTGCGTGACCGCGAGAAGTAACCGATAATTTAATGGAAATTTACGGAAAATTGTGTTTTTAATTTGAAATTATATGTTTTTAGTGAAAGTGGTAAGGTGGGAACTTTAAAATCGAGTGAAATGAGTTGGAGACGAAAGTTTTTTGAGGTATATCATCTCATTCGTAAAATGTATACCAACAAAAGTAATAGAGTATTATCTTATTATTTAAACATGATATAATTTTGCCTTGTAAACACCAATTAGGTTTTAATTTCTACTATTTTTAAATTATTATTATTGTCATCACCATGGTGCTTTTTCATACCTCGAGATTTTATTATCTTCTTTATATATATACCTTGAATAAAAGCTCGTGTTACCCATTAGAATCAATGAAGATTTGAAGAAAAGTTGGAATTTAAACTAAATATCAAAATATTCATGGTTTCTAGTGTCGTTAAAGTTCCCAGACAGCTCTTGCTTTCAAAAATTAAATTTACATCATCTACAAATCCCCTTTTATTTTGTGGATATTTGGCCCCTTTTATAGTTTTTTTACTAAATTAGCCATCTGTTCAAATTTTGCTAAAATTTTCTTTACTACATATCATAAATGTACCAAATTGTTGACAGATCTATGAAAAATTGCGTATTATAATACTTTTTTATATTAAAATTTTTGTCGAAAAGTGATTTTCTGATTTTAAAAGATCGCTTCTGTCTCATATTTTCTTAATCATCATTGCTACGTGAAGGGTATTTCTATATTTTAATCAAATATAACTTCTGAAGATGAAGCAACTACAGAAATTCTTCTTGTTGTTTCATTGGTATTATGTTTTTACTATTATATCCGTTAACTACAGCAATATAAATAGTATTAGCGGTTTTGTAGATATATAGCTAAATAGCTGTTAAAAACACAATTGAAAGTATCATTTTTTAGCGATACCACTGGATGTAGAAAATATCCTGCATCAATTACATCGCTGATATTGGTTATTTTAACAATCTACGATTTATATAAAGCTACTGACAAATTGCCATCTCTTCCAGTCAATTCATCACTATTTTTACTGGAATTATCTTGAAGTACGGGCCCGGAAAGAAATTATTTGGAACCACAAAAATGGAACTAAATTTCAAATAACGTTTTAAATCCCATTACAATGTTATTACCTCCTACACCAGACATTATAGTTACCTCTATATTTTGTAATCATACAAAACGTTGTGGATGTATAAAAACTCGTTTAACTAGGTGTTTGATTTGCTCTAATTGTCAAGGATTAAGAAGTGAGATGTGTTTTGCCTCTGGCTACGTTGCGTAGTTGAGTTACTGTGCACATCTCGCCTTCTGAAGAATTATGATAGATACAGAAAAGTTGAGTCATATCTCAAAAATGACGCTGTCGTCAGGAAGCATAAGTCTCCATTTAAAAATGATAGCTAAAAGCAATGTTTAATAAAACAAGCAAACATTTTATGGAAGAAAAAATACTGTACAAGACGAGTAATTCGTCTCGTAATGTAATTCTTAAAACACATCTAAGTAATGGGTGTTATTTAAATGATATTTGTTTGGGATTGGCCTTGGACAGATACCGCATTCCAGCTTTAATCAAGTTGCCTTATATTAAATTGATATTGGTAAATACATTTAACTGTTTCTATTTTCAAGTATTATAAATGGTTCTATAAATAAAACCTCATCGGGTTTGAGTTATAAAAACAAATAGATTTAAATTTTCTTTATTTATTTCCATCGAAATAGCTAACGAAAGTGAATAGTGACAAATTGGAAGGATATTTCAGGGGCAGATTTTAACTCTATAAGTAACACTAACAAAATAATATAAAAAGTTATAATTCACATTTTTATTTATCTCTTTTACATAATTGTACTACAGGTGTTAGGTTAAACCTTTTAGAATTCGCCGAAATTAATTTTGCTTATTCTTCAAACCGAAACATTTGTCTCAATGAACAATTGCTAATCCATGAACCTTATATCTTCTTGAATCTTAATCTCACTTAATTTTTATCTCATTCCCTTTATTTATTTACATTGTAATTCCTTAGGTTAGATTAATTGTTCCGTCACTTAGGGTGGCCTATTACTTAGTAGTTTGAATTTCTGGGTTGGTTATATACTTTCTTTTCTCCTCCTTCCGGTTTCTGCCAGATGTCGGATAAGACATTTTATTCTTTATTGAAGTTTGTCTAGCCGGTGTGTGATTTTCATATAAAAAATTTTCGTTCAGTTTTCTGAAATTTTATCCCTATAATATACGATAAAATTCTGATTACAATGTGGCTCGGGATATAGTTTCTAAACGCCAATTTACTCCCCAAACTCTGATTACAATTTGGGTTAAAACTTTTAAATTTCTACTTTATGCGATTAATTTCCTTTTTAGACGTTTATTGTCAAAATGACTTATTTTCTCCCATCTCTAGATTTGTGAGTAAAATTTAAATAAAACTAAAATTGAATGTAATTTATTTATTAATTATATATTAAATAAATTAGATGTGAATTTGTCTGGATGGAAGAGTCCTGGTGGGGTTTCTTCACCGATTTTTGTATCTAGTCAAAAATGCCGAGTAATACTGACTTGTAAATATCAAACGGAAGAAGCAAAAATATTAGAAAATTCATCTACAATCGTTACAAGAGCAAATTATGACAAATTAATCTGTCAACAACAGATAAAATTTAGAATAGAATAGAAGCAAAACACGGATTCTCAAATTCAAGATAAAGTAGAAGCAAAATCACATCCGAAAACACAAAAGCCTAGTCCTGCCGAAAAACGTAAACAATCACTTACACCAAAAATTGAGAAAAAAAGAGAGGATCAACTCTGCATCAAGCTATTTACGGGATCGTACTAGTAGAATTGACAGTTTTTCGTCGAGAAAAGAAGCGCATATTTCTTCGGCTTTAATTTCAGTGAAGGAGCTTCTTCTAGGACAGTCTACTGACGAAGGTCGGTCGAGCCCAATATTTCCAGGTCAAGTAGAAACTGTGGTGCACTCACTTACGAAGAATTGGACAGGAACTCCAACATTATGCTTTGTTTATGGCCGCAAACATGTCTTTATAATTTAAAATAATATAAATAACCAGGTTTCGTCTTCTTCATGGGTTCAACTACTGAGCCATTGTAACAAAAGCGTCATGCTCAAATGCAAATAATTTGGTAGGCAGACTGACACAAAAATTGTACGTCTAAAAAACTTGAAATATGGTAAACAGAAGTGTTAAACAAATGAAAATCGTATTTCGGGAGAATTTTGACATTTCTAGGGCTATCAGATTATATAGAAATATTTCGCCAATCACAAATCATTATTTTGAGTTTACAGTTAATAGAAAGATAAGTAACAAAGTCGGCCATATCGGTTTGTTTGTTATTACGTCAAATTGCTGATGCCATGGGTGTAACTAACTTTTTCTCCAGAAAACTATAAATAGCTTACCAATGAACAACCACTTTTATACTAACGAATTTATCATTTTCATAATGATTGGCATTTTTAATGCATTTGCAGTTTTCCACATGGTGAAAATAGAAGAAAAGAATGAGTTAGGTTGTGAATAAGGATAATTGGGTTCCTGAAAAAAAAGCTTGTTATATTCGAAACACTTCACCGAAAATTCTTTTGAATTTGCATCCGATCATCAATTCTCTTTAAAAAAATTATAAATTTGTATATTTTGATAATAAAATTCATATAATGAATCTGAAATATAATGAAAAATCTCATTTATGTTATGATATTATTATTCTTAATTTAAATGTTGCTCTCTCAAATCATTAAATACGATACGCCACTGGCAAGACCATAACAAAACACTCCTTCCTTACTCCTTTTTATTCAAAAACATCTGCACAGAAGCGAAGGCTAGCGGATTTTATGGGGTTCGAAATTTTCTGCGCATGACTGCAGCTGTCATGTTATATTATAACTGGCAAAAATATTAACGTCACAATTTAATTCAAGTACTTGCTAATATTTGGGCTTCTACCAGTGAATGTTCAAAGAAAATAATTTAATCAATGCATTTATGGGAAGCTCTTTTCGACAACGTACGATTTTAGTGAAGAAAATGTGGAAAATTGAAACATTCTTTGTCGTTTTGATATTGCAATCTTTTTAGTGTACATATTTGGAAGCATTTTTCCAGTGTAATAATCGGCAAAAACGTCAACTGTCACTGAGAAACTAGCTACCGCTACATCAAAGGCGCCGACGCCTTCCTTGGCTTACATAGAACAAGAAAATTTATTTTATTTTGGCCTTTTGTTAATAAAGCCGATCAATCACTGTTATAAAAAGTTCCCATTCTGTGCTAGAAAAGTGTTTAATTTAACTTAGATTATAAGTGTGTGCACTATTCTTTAAAAGTTGGGATTTTGGATTAAACTTAGATAATACCAAAAAATAAATTAGAGCATTAATATGTCGAAATTTTGAAAACAAAATACATCATCTTCTAATTGGTTTGATATATGAATAAAATATCAGATTTATTACATAAACCTAAATAAATTTGTTCTAAGTAAAAATATCTTTGAATTCATATACATATTGTTAAATTTTTGTAAGTTTTAGAATACAATGAAAATCAAACTTGGAAACAAGAAGAAACAAGATCAAAAGTTTATTTGAAACCTTTATAGGTACAATTACAATATTTGTATAAATAATGATAGATTTCAATAAACATAAAGCTAATAAATAAATGATTTCCAATTAATTTGAATATATTCCAAGATTTCGCTTATTTAATCAAAATCAATATTTATTTGTCACTTAAACTCTTGATTAATATCGCACTGTTAATATTTGTAATACACACTAAAACTCTTATCCAATTCGGCTTGCTTAATTCTAAATAGAAGGAAAATTGTATAATTAAATATCTACTTAAGTAATCATTAATGGTATTCCTCAAACTAGATTTAATTTTATATTATTACTCTAAATATAATATATAATAATTTATAAAAAATAAATAGTTTTGGGAATTTAGAAACGTGAATTTCTATATTCCATATAAATGGGGATTGGTAGTTTTTTTTATTTAAAGTATAATTTTTTAAAAGATAATGATAACAGTTTATACAAAAATCAAGGAGTCAAGTTGCCAAAGTTTAAGGTTATTGTGTCGTACTGTCTTAAATTTAGTTTGACAATTTTGAAAAGCACACGCGAGTAGATTTTTATTATTTCCTTCCCTTAAGTGTTTTTATATGCAATATGTATGTTTTTGTTGCCTTTTTTTCTTGGTTGATGTAAAATCTACAATAAATTTACATTTCAATAGTTATGACTCAAGAACTCAGAAGAAAGAAAGTTTTCTCCATTGGAAACTACCTTTTCACCGGTATAACCTTAGGGAAAGGAAACTTTGCCAGAGTAGAAGAAGCTGTTCATACCATTCTTAATGTGAGGGTGGCGATCAAGATCATGGACGTTAACCACATCAAGGAGGATTACGTCATCAAAAATCTCTACCGAGAAGCTAAGATAATGGCTAAATTAAATCACCCCTGTATAGCGACCCTCTTTCAGACCATGCAGAGGGCCGACAACATGTACTACCTTGTTACCGAGTTAGCGAATGGGGGTGATCTTTGTGCATTCGTTAAAAAACAAGCTAACGGAAAATTGGAAGAAAGACTTACTAAAATATACGCGAGACAATTTGTCTCAGCTCTCTCACATATGCACAGCTTAGGAGTGGTTCACCGTGACTTAAAAATGGAAAATGTTATGCTAAATAGTGTGCAGACTCAAATAAAGATTGTCGATTTTGGTCTTAGTAACATTTGGACAGCGGAGTCACCTCTTAAAACCCATTGTGGTTCCCCGGAGTATGCTGCACCTGAACTTTTTGTTACCGGTAAGCAATATGGCGCAGAAGTTGACCTCTGGAGCCTTGGTATAATTCTTTACGGTATGGTTCTTGGACAATTGCCATTTGTGACTAGCCGCTGTCAACAACTTCCATCTCAAGAACGACGAAAGCAACTAGTTGCTCAAATTAACAAAGGATTAAGTACTGCGCATCGACGGGCACTCTCACCTTTTACGCCGGATTTCAGAAGCCTCATGAACAGACTGTTAGTAGCAGATTCCACCAAAAGAATTACCATCAAAGAACTAATGGTCCATCCTTGGGTAACAGATAAAGGAAAGAGAATGATCCGAACCAATCCATTAAAAGGTTTGGACACTTACGAAAGGAACAAAATATTTGGTAAGATAAGTGCCATTTTACAAATAGATCCTAAACAAGTAAACACAACGATAAATCAAGAGCCTTTAGGTAAAGTTGGAGGAGTTTACAATGTTTTAAAGCGCAAATATCAGCTTAGCCAAATTAATGGCGATGGGGCTTCCAAGACAATGCCTTCACTGACTATATTTGAACTTGCTAATCTAACAAAATCTTTAGAAAGGGACAGGGTTAGGAGTCCCCTAACTAAAAAATCTCACACAGCACACTCTGCACAAATACAAACGAAAAATATTGAATATTTTACTCCTAGAGTTCCGTCAACAGAAGGCAAAGTTTCGAGGCATGGATCAGTTACTACTCAGAATGATTCAAATACGAAACAGATAAAATCGAATCAATCAAAATCAAAGAAAAAATATCAAGCAACTAAATCTAGACCATCGAGCATGCAAGAGACAGTGTTAAAAGGATGTAGCGGCGGTGGAGAAGGTAAAACTAGGCCTAATACTGTCCAGCCCCTTGTTGAACAAAAAAGTGGTACAGATGATTATAGATATATTAAGTCTCCTAGTTTAAGAAGAAAAGTTTATTCTGCAACTATAACTACCAAAATTGGTTCACCCATTACACCTACCAGAAACCCAGAAAAGCTCTTATCTCCAACAACCGAAACAAAAGAAAAGGAAATAATACTGCCCGCTGTAAAACATATTCAGAAAGAATCTGTATTCATAGAAAAAATCAAAGAAAAGGACGTGGCCGTAAGACTAAAAGATCAAAGACCAATTTCACCTTTTGCGAAAAATCGTGAAACCAAATCCGAAAAACCTAAAGTAGATAGGCCAATAAAAAACAAACTTAAGCAAGTCCTTCATATAAAAGAAGCACCAGTTAAACTCCAAGAAGCCGGCCAAAAATCAGAGCAGACAAAAAGACGTTCATTGGCAGCACCTCTTCAGCATATTTTAGAAAAGTCCCTTAAAACCGCAGGAGTCATAGCAAAGGGAAGCATATCCAAAGTACCCATTAAAAAGAAGGATAGCAACACAAAAGAGGAAAATATAAACAGGCCCAACATGGCATTCGGTGATTACGTTTCTACAAGGGCTGTCACAGCTCCGTCTCAAACGAGAAAACTGGCCATTTATGATCCAATCGCACGATCAATAGCTGACTATGTCTCTAATAATGTTTCAGATAAGATTTATCATTATCCATGGCTTAAAAAGTAACGTAACGTAAAAAACTTGTGTATATAAGAGTTATTGTAATATATAAAATTACAGAAATAAAGACAGACGACAGTTTAAAAGGTTCTTTATTTATTTATTCATTATAATTTACGAAAAATTTATAAATTTCTATATACTGAGTGTACGGAGTAACCAAATTTATAAAAAATATACAATAAAATTTTTAGTTTCTACTAACTTGATTACAATGAAGTATTTCCCCGCTTAAAAAATAATTATGACAATAAAAAATATCAAAAAATAAGAAAATAATCCTGTGAGGGTAAATTATTGGATAAATTCAAATTCTCTAAAAGTATATATTACTAAATAATCTTAACTGAACTTTTTTTCACTTAGATATACTAGAAGTTGTTAAAAATGAATTTATGAAAAATACATCTTTTAAAAATATCAATTCCAGATGTAGTGGATGGCATCATAAGTGACTATCCATTATAGCCAACAATCTAGTACTATTAAAAGAGAAGATTGGTAATTTGGCGACGTTTCGACAAGATAACACTTGTCATTTTCACATCATCGGAATATGCTTGTAGAATGTGTTATTTCCGCGCACTTGGATTGTTGTTTCAATGTTCTTGTTTAATTATTGTGAAGTTTTCTCTCCGTAGAGGTAAATATATTCATCTAGTCTTGATCTTTATTGTAAAGTACATGGTTCATTTTTTGATTGTTGATGTGATAGGTTTAATTCTCTTCTAAACAATGATTTTGTATACAAATTATATCTCATTTTATTTGCTATTTGCCAGATTTTACTTTCTTGTTTTGTTATACCGTTCTTAAAATAGACATTGACATTTAGGTAAAATTGTTATAGATTAACAAAATATAACTTGTTTTGGCAATAATAAACTTTAACTCAATGTTAGTAACGACTCCAATCGCTATTTCATCAACAGCATTTAAGTGTTCATTCTATAGCAAGTAATAGTGCAGCCCTTATTAGTAGAAAGGGCATTTGAGAAGCACAAAATGAAATTACTGTTGAGCATACAAAGATATTATCAAACGGAATTAATCCCATTATTTACGTTTTTATCTTTGTTGTATCAGATTTTATTGCCGAGTTATATATTTTATATAAAACTGAGTATTCAAACAATTTAAAGAAAGCACTGTTATTTATATTAGCTATAATAGGTTAGCTACTACAGAAAGTTTTATAAAATTATAGTAGGTAGAAATGAATCAAAATTTTATCATATTAAACCCGCCACCAAATTTCTTCTAAAATTCGACTAGAAAATCTACAATACATGAGAATATATGTAAACATTTTTTGGCCCGGATAAGTGTAAATTAAAAGTTATATGCAATTTAAAAATAATCTTCTATTATATAAACTGTTAGGAACATAAAATTTATTATCTCGCCAAAAATATAATACGGCAATTAATTTTCAATGTACTGTTGAAATTTAAGTCCCATAAAATAACTCAAATTTTAAAATAAATATGTGTAAGTTAAACAGTATCTTCTTGTCCAAAGTTTATTTAGTATAAAATTTTTTATTTATAAAATTTATTCAAAATTTAATAAATAAATATCTACGATAAACAATACTGCAAGAACCATATGTTTTATTAAACTCTTGTGATAATAATATGATTAAATTTAAAATTAGGCAAAAAAAGTTTTGCCTTAAAAAACATACTTGAATTCACACGATTTCTTTAAAAAAAGAAGATCAGCTACATCTGAATCCATTTGAGAGTAAGAGAATGCATTATTAAAAAGCGAGAATGCAATAGAATTTTCCATCTAATATCTTGGAGTGAGCATATTTGAGGTGGGACCATTTCAAATGAATTAGATAGGAACGTACCCGCAGTCACGATCGTACCTCTAGCAGAGTTCGGGACAGTGGAGATTATAATGTGTGCCCTCCACATGAATACGTTTTCTCCTTGGTTAACTCATCATATATATTATTCGTATTCTTATTCTCCTTTAGAATTCTTCTTCAGATGTATAACATTTATTTCTGTATATAAAACACTTCTGCTACTTCTTGAGAAAATCGCAGTGATATAGGTTTTTCGTATTCGACTTGATGAATTACAACCATTGCAATACGTGTAGCTTGTATAAAGTCAGTATAAATCAACAGCATTTTACCCAATTTTCATCGCCGTTTGTTATTTAAAGCATATCATAATTTAGTATTTAATTGAACCTAATAATATTTAAACTGTAGGCCCACTTTGAAGTTAATTAGACAATGTGGCATCCTTAACTTCCAAACAAAGTGATTTTATTATTTATTTCGACATTTAGTTTCAGGATTGTAGTGAGCCCCTTCTTCAAATACTTTGAGCCATATCTGGGCTGAATTTGGTCCTGTGATCTCTGTGATTTACGTGAAATTCATTATAATCAATATCAATATAGTACATAAAACAAGATAAAATTTTTAGATGTATCATTCTTTAAAAAATATTTATCCAGAGAAATTAATGTTTACTAATTACATTTAGAAAAGTTTTGATCTGAACAAATGATGGAACACACCTTATAAGTCAGAGAGAAAAGCAGAAAGGAAAGAATTGCTTCATGAATTGACTAAAACACCTAAGTTTAAAATTTATACGTTTACCATGGATTATCTTAGAAATTTCCTTGAGTAACTCATATTAATAAAATTTTTTATATTTATTAAATTACTGTGTAATTATTCCTGGACCATGACTCTGAATTTAGTGAGAGTGACAATTAATAGTATGGTCTTGTTAATCTTCTTCTATATAAGTAGTCCTAGATTGTTGGTTTTAATACTTATGACGTATTCATTCTTTTAAAATACTTAATTTGTAGCTCAATTAAGAAAAATAAAAAATAAGAAATAAAGTAAAATTGAATACAAAACTATTCATTTAACCTCTATGAGAATAAAACAAAAATACAACCACTATACTTTCACTATTATTAACACATGGTCCAACATCTGTTCTAGTAGTGACTTCTTTGTTAAGTACTTGATGAAAATCAAATTGTTCCGAAATTATGCAAAGTCAGCGCAGTGAATGAAAAAATGTTTAAATATTTAATTATTTTCCTAATTTAACTATTAATACACGGATATTCATTTTTTGTAAAAGCTAGACCCACTATGTTTTCTTTAATTAGAAATTAATTTCTTATGGGTAATAACAATAACCCACGATCCAAAATCTTATTTTTTACTTTAATTGTCCTGTACTTTCACAGTACCTCACGGCTGATAAGTACGCCCACACTGTTATAGAAATATAGTGTTGTCTCTTTTAACATTTCACTTGTCACAAGGTTATTGTCATTAACTATGCCCAAGGGTCTCGTTGCACTTGTAGTGTAGCCGGTGCTAGTAATGCATTTTAATATATGTTGTTCTATAAATATACATAAGTCGCTACATTTTACAATTTAAGAGGTAACGATACCGCATGAAATCGTAAATTCCAAATATTTCGAAAATGGATTGAGATAATATGGTGATTCAAAATAGATTTTTACATTAAAGGGAAGGACGCATTCCTGTTTTTAAAAATATGAGAGAGATAAAATGACAAAAAACTCTGAATATAAATAAAGGAATACGTACCCCATGCAGATTTTTAAAATTTTTTAATTTAAATTTTTATTTATCTGCACTATCTAAAATATTGATCTTATTGTGTATGTTTTAGAAATCCAAAAAGTGATTTATTAATACATACACGAATCGCTCTTTTTATAGTTATAGTTATAAAAAGCGCATTAGGTTAATAATTTAAATTTACTGGAGTTTTTTTATTGCAGATGCGAAATAACAAATATCACGATGAAGAAATAGAAATGACAAATTTCGATAATTCTACTCCAGATCTTTTGGAATCTAAGTACCATTTTCAAGTTAGTTGTTTTGGATTTTTTCGCCGGAGTAAGATTACGTTTATTATATAATTACTTTAAACTTTTAATAGCCTTTCTTTTTCAGCATGGGCTAAATTTACGGAAACCAAAGAAATTCACCCTGATGATTTGAATAGTTTGGATCTCTATTATCTAAGTGAGTAAATCAAATATTGTTCCAGATTAATTTGGATAGAACATGAGTGATAAAACTACGGATTACTAAAATGCCATCTAACCTTGTGAAGCCAAAGTTAAGAGAATTATTGAACTTTTATTACAGATTTTTTACATGTTCTACATATGCTTTGATCATTCATTCCTAGATGGCACACCATTATAAAACTAAGTTGATAGATAATAGTAAGCAGATTTTTTTATTATATTTTATCAAAAGTACAGTATGTTCTGGGTGCTTTTTCGAAAATGAGGAAAAAATACTATTGTATTTGAATATTTCTGTACAAGAAAGTAATTTGTTTTATTTAAAAAGTTTGCAATATTGCAGCAAACTGTTATGAAACAAATGAGCAGTACATTTTTTTAGTATCTGCCTATCAGGAGAATGTTTATTAAAATACATCTAACCTAATCTCAGATTATTTAAAAGCAAACGTTCGTTCTACTCTTAATTTGCTTACTCTTAGGACTTTTGAATAATATGTTTTTACCACTTGTTATACATATGTTCATTTACGACCAAATGAATTATAATGTATGTACGATACCATACGTGATATTGTAATGTTTTGGCCGAGCTGAAGCAAAAACATGGTTATTGAGTCGATTTGCTGACGAACAGGTTGGAATAATTAGTCGATAGCCATACTATATTGATAAGGAAAATTGGCACTTTCTAGATTCTTAGGTCCATTCCTTTAATAAACCAT
Source organism: Hermaeophaga mercurialis (assembly GCA_951812935.1). Taxonomy (NCBI): domain Eukaryota; kingdom Metazoa; phylum Arthropoda; class Insecta; order Coleoptera; family Chrysomelidae; genus Hermaeophaga; species Hermaeophaga mercurialis. The sequence goes on from OX638362.1 coordinate 10,093,985, forward strand.
TTGATCCCATTAGCTAATTCAGAAAGTTATCGGCAAATTATAACTGCAAAATTTAACAAGACTGAAAACGCCAGTTAAAATTTTTCGAAATTGGTATTAAATTGCAACTGATTCCCTAATTCGTTTAGCTTTTTAAGCTGAACTTTTAGCGTTACTTTTTGCTTTTACATATTTTTTATGACCTTAGGTTTGTTTTTAAAAAACTAACTTGAATCCTCAATTCGGTTAACAAGAAATAACAATTTCAACTACAACTTTTTTTTTTAATGAAAGGAGAAAATCCCTAAAAACCTTTCAGCTGTAAATTCAGACTTCTTCATTTATGCTCATTATTTCTAAATGAAATTCGTCTCTGGTGTCATTTGAAGCTTCAACTTTATTTTAGTAATGTGCTTTTAAAAATAAAATTTAATATCTGTTAGTGGATTTTGAAAGTTTTCGTATATTTTTCCAGAAAGAACCCTTGAGAACCCCTTGTATTTAAAATATTTATAATTCTCAAGATGGCTTGTTTTTTGACTATTGAATTTATAAATTTGAAAACTCTAAGCACTTTTATTGAAATATTCCTAGCAAAATGAAAATTACTAGTTTTCTAAATTGATTTTACTTTACAGAGGCGGCTCTGTTACAATTTTGGTTCTTATTTTTACAATTAACTTCAGTGTAACCACCGTATATACAGGGAAGATCAACTGTAATTCTTGCTAAAATACGTTGGATTCCGTACAGGTATATACATAATTTAACAATCATTTAGCAAAACAGACAAAAACAATATCAAATTCTTGTGTGCTCGAGAGAGAAGATTCTGGCCTCCGAAGGGGAAACTTTTTCTAGACCACATTCTCTTACATTTTTCTTTATATATGCAAATTTAGTTATTTGTTCGCAAACTACTACTATCAAAAATGACCGAAAAGACATTTTCATCTGACCAATATCAATAAATAAGTAACTCTTAGAAAGAATCTTGGAGTAAATGAATTAAGCATTAATATTTTCTGACATTTATGTATCAGTTTATTGCTCAGCGGATCGTAAATGTACCGCAAAATTGGAAAACCATTCCACAATATAAAATGAACATTAAAATTTATCAAATTAAAATTTTAAGACTCAATTTCAAGAGTATAGCAAAAATACTATAAAATTGGTAGAAAATACTGTTTCGAGTAGCTTAACATCAATAAAATTGGTTCAGTAGCGGCCTAAAAGCACTAAATTACGAGTTTTTATACATTATTTATTTATTTATATAGTGTGGAAACCACTTTGGAATTTTAAGAAAAACGCTGAGATACGTCAACTTGTGAACAGTAAGTTTTCCCTCCGGATATCAAAATATAGTGGATGATTCATGTAAGTGCAGCACATCTGGTATCCCATTTTTTAATGGCACACCCTGTATTATTGTATATTTTTGAAATAACCTCAATAAACTCACTCTGACGAGCTATAATATGTATGGTCTAAATGAATAATTACTAAGTAAAATATTGAAAATTCTTTAACATTTCTTGAAGAAAATAAATACATAAATTACATAATTTCCATATAATTATTAGCACTAACCTAATCTAGTAATAAACTGTAAATAAAACTGCTCTTTGCGTTTATTTAACGTATGGGGTGAAATATTATTTATTTCTGTTGTTATTCTTTTTATTATATCTTGAATGCTAGTTTGCTTTATTGCATATACTTTATTTTTGGGAAAATGCCTTATAAAAATTTCCAACGGTGTAAGGTTTGTTGATCCAGCTGGCCACTCAACAGTACCTCTTCTTCTAATTCATTTGTTTGGAAATAGTAAATTCTTAGAATCAGGTAATAATGGGGTAGACTCGGATCTAGTTCTTTTGGATATAAATTTGTAAAAAGACTTCGTTTCTATACATATTTACATATTTTTGGCTATCAAATTTTCTTTGATAAAAATTGAACCAATAATAAATATGGTCACTGATGATACTTTCCTAAAGGTTCACCTTTTGAAGACATTGAGTATGTATTTCGCGTATACAATGAATATTCTCCGATGAAAAATACTTATAGCTTTGCTGGTTTGCTTCCTTGGTTAATACGAAAATTAATAAAAAAAGCTATCCCATTTTTGGACAGAGTGTTTTTAAACGTTCGCAGAACTACAATATACGGTCTGGATCAGCTTCTATTAGCTCCTGAAGAAATTTTAGATGAAGAACATTTCACCTCAAATCTTTAAAAGGGAAGGAGTTCCTTTTCACCACCATCCATTTTCTAAAAAACTTCAAAAATAATTTCTTTAAATAAAGAGTTTATTTTAAGATTCCATAAGATGCCAGTCATCTAATAGTAGTATATTGCCAAAGTGGTAGGGAAATCTTTAAAAATTTAGAAATAAGAAATAATGAATATATAGCATAGATAAAACTTGTAATTTCATTGTGTATTTTTGTTTAATAATTCTGTCAATTCGAGTGTAAGAAGTACATCGGCAAATCTCTGGACACATTTCCATGATTTAAATTAATTTAAAAAAAAATAGTTTCGTAGGAGAAACATTATAAAGCTTAATGCATTTTATCATCCTTTTAAAAGACTATTTTCGATGACATTGGCAATTTACTAAATACAAATCGGTTTTCATAATGATGGAAGACACTAGTACTCCCTATAATAATTTTTAAGAAATATTATTTATTTAATATTGGATTTAAACTCATGCTTGGTTGTGCGTATGTATTTTTAATGTTTATTACTTCCCTATTCTAGTCATACATGAATTATACGTGTGTTGAATATGTCGATGAAGTAATAGAATAAGACGTATTTCAATACTGATATTATATTTTTCATACCTAAAAATGATATATTTTTAACTATATATGTAATATAATGTAGTACCATCTGTGAAAATATAATATTTATATTTTCTTAGCTAACATCAAAACGGTTAAAACAAAATTGTATATAAAATATTAAACAGATTCATATTTAAAACAAAAATGTAAAATCGATCAAGATAGATATAGATAGAATATGTTACTTGAATCTGTTTATGGAAGATGTTCTTTCAGATGGTGTGCTAGTGACAGATTTGATTTTCACTTAAACAAAGATGCGCTGGAGTCAAAGGTATAGCAGATCTTTAAGTACTAAATTAGCCTTTAATTGCCGGTAAGAAAGTTGAGACAACACCACCTGCTCGGTTTTTGTCCAACAATCTACTTAATTACAGTACACACAGTAGATGAGATTGCCAGAGCTATGGGTAAAGTAAAATCCACTGTTTGTAAGGACCTAATTCTTCAGTGGGTTACTCATCTAATTTAAATGCGATGAGAGTTGGTGGAAAGAATGAACTCCACATACGAGAATTTGAAGAGGTTCAGATCCAAAGCAGATGAAGACTAATAAAGAAGGTTATGGCATAAGTAAATCAATTCATTTAGAATATTATTCAAGCATTTTGGATTTTGAATGAAAATATAAAAAAGCCCACCTGCTCACAAAAGTATTTCGACAATGGCTAAATTCAAGGAATTAAAGTATACGAATTGTTTGAATATCCACCGTATTTACCAGATTTGGCTCCCAGCGATAAAAAAATTTTCGTCGAATGAAGAGGCTATCCGGAATCTCATTATAGGAGTAAATAAAATTATTGGAAGAACGTTGGATTATGTGTATAGGATTTTTAGTACAAATACCGTTGCACATCAGGAGTGACGTACCTGTTTCGTCATAGTACTGCCAACTAATTAAAATTTCCCTAACTAAGATAAATCATACGAAACATCACGAAAATTCACGAGGACTCATGAACGTAGTCACAGTACTAAAAAACCGAAAAAGTAATCGTAATTATTTTGATAATTTTAGAATTATTTCAATTATATTGGCTTATATACGTCTTATTCTTTATAATATAAAGTTTATAAATCATTATTATATGTTTAGTACTCAAAAAACCATAATTTACATTAAATAATTTTGAAATTTTCTACGCCCATGAGACTCGTATTTATGATGAAGAAATGACATTGTAGCGATTGGCATGCCTTGATGCGACGTTGTCGAGTATTTAGATTGAAATATTTCAACGATTTCTGACGTCCGGACGTCAACCAGTGTTTTCACCACGTTTTCGGTAATTTTATAATATTGTCTTTATTTTTTTGCTTTGCTAGATAGTTAACTTATAAAAAAACTGTTTTTTTCAAAACAAACATAGTGTGAATAAGCTGATTATTGACGTTTATTTCTACAAAATGCCAAAAAAACTAAATAGTCGTTGTAAAGAGCTTGTATATTCATTAATACAGTACTTTGAACGGGAGCGTGATTAATTTTTCATAATAATAAAGCTAAACAACATAACCTAACCTTACATTTTTGAAACTTCCTACATTCCTCGACAATTTAGACAAGCCGACAACACTGCAGGGTCGTGATCTCATAATTGATATATGACGTGCAACGGGATTTGTATTAAAAATCCTATATTAAGCTTTTAGGATATTATATTAAAGAATAAAATCATTTTTAGAATTATCTGTATATACATATATTCCTCTTCTTCCTATGTTTTGGAAGTAACAACAACAATAAATACTTTTTGCTAATTGCATTTCCAAAACAACGCACAAAAATGGAAATATATATATATATATATATATATATTATGTTGGGAAACTTACTAACACCATCCCTGTGCACCGCGTTTCCATGACTTCAAGCGAAATAAATGTTTCCATGATTGCCAGAAAAATAAACAAGTACCATTACAATCGTCGTAATAAAAAGACATTTTCAGTAGTAGAGCAAAGTATGTTCTGGACAACTTGCAGAAACTGCCACCAGAGGCGCTGGTATCGCGCCGACGTGTTGCGCGGTAAATTTGAATTTCGAGAGCGGCCATTTTTAGTCCAGGCGGCCATGTTTAGTCCAATTATGTTAGAGTTCCACAAAGTGTTAGTAGACGACGTTGGAGAGCGGCGGCGGCGGCGGCCATGTTTAGTCCAATTATGTTAAAGTTCCAGAAACTGCCACCACTACTAGATGGCGCAATGAACGTTGCCGAAAGGGCATTAGTGCCTAACTTCGTTGTTATTGGTCCAATTGAATCGCGGAAAAAACAGGCATTATCTATAAGTGGCGCAGATGTTAAATTTAAAGAAAAGCATGCGCAATGAACGTTGTCGAAAGGGCATTAGTGCTTAACTTCCTTGTTATTGGTCCAATTGAATCGCGGAAAAAACAGGCATTATCTATAAGTGACGTAGATGTCAAATTTAAAGAAAAAACATGCGCAATGATGGTTGCCATAAGGGCACAAAGCGCTTAACTTCCTCGTTATTGGTCCAATTGAATCGCGGAAAAAACAGGCATTATCTATAAGAGGCGTAGATGTCAAATTTAAAGAAAAACATGCGCAATGAACGTTGCCGAAAGGGCATTAGTGCTTAACTTCCTTGTTATTGGTCCAATTGAATCGCGGAAAAAACAGGCATTATCTACAAGCGACGTAGATGTCAAATTTAAAGAAAAAACATGCGCAATGAACGTTGCCATAAGGGCACAAAGCGCTTAACTTTGCTGCTATTGGTCCAATTGAATCGCGGAAAAAACAGGCATTATCTATAAGCGATGTAGATGTCAAATTTAAAGAAAAAGCATGCGCAATGAGCGTGGCCATAAGGGCACAAAGCGCTTAACTTCCTTGTTATTGGTCCAATTGAATTGAGGAAAAAACAGGCATTATCCACAAGCGACGTAGATGCTAATTTTACGAAAAAATTGCCTGATCATGATTGGATAATTATGTCACGTGATCTATATCTAGAGGGGGTTATTATATAATATTTGTTAATAACGCTGTGAGGGATTAGTGCTTTAAGACATGCGTCGTCAAGACAAACATATTTGGGGAAAAGTCCTTAAATTTGAAGAAAGACTCAAGCAACTTCGTAAAGATATTAAACTGTACGAAGACAAAGAAAACGTTATAAAGCAGTTGGGCGATTTAAATTTGGACAATACAAGAATACCGAAAAAAGTACTATGTTGTTGCTGTTACCCCTTAAGACGAATTCAACCAACACCAACAGTTCTTCAGGTGCCGGTGACGCCATGGATGGACAATTAAATGGCGAAATTAACAAGACATTTACAATATCGTGCCTCACGTTATCTGCTATATGTATTTTGTTACTAAAATTTCTTTATAAATGTATTCAAAGAAGGTTTCGATCCTCATGTAATGTTGCAATAAACAACTAAGAAAATATACAGGGTGTTTCATTAAAACTCAAACATTTTTTTCATATTATTTTATTAAAACTCAAAAATTCAGTTATTAACAATAAAGAAATTATATTTTTTTAATTTAAACTTTTAACCACTTCACTTAGTGGACGGTGCTCCATAAGACAGTCGTGAATTATGATGCAGTAGGCTTTGCTGCCTGCTGGAAATCCAATATCCGTTTCGAGCTCGAGTCTCACGTCCACAGTGGAGGACTTCATGGTTTCTTCCTGTTTCGAGCAATCTATGATAAATAGGGCTCTGTTCTTGAACTCCTTGTACGTGAGTATAGGATGTTTTTCGGCAGCGGCTGAGCCGTGCATATAGCTAGGGTAAAATTCCGCATAGTTATGGTAAGCCATGGCGTAGTCGTTTTTGACAAAGACCAACATGTTTCTTTCGTTGGGCCAATACTCTCCGTTCATTGACAATCTAATGCTGGTTACATTGACATTATCGAAAGCCATTGGATCTTGTGTAGTATTGTTTCGTTTATTGGTTTGGAAGCATACAATAACAAATCTTGGGCGTTCAACGGCCTTAGTAGTTTTAACAGCCCAAATTTCTCTTCGTGAACCGCTTGTAACTGCAGGCAACTCATTAAGTTCCCATTTTCTGAACGGTATCAGTATAGGTGTATCGCTTCTAATGGCCTCCATCAATTTTATTTTAATTTCATCATTGGGATATATATGTTTGATTTTCAAATCAATGGTTTCGATCTTAATTGTTGCAGAAGTGGTTGTTGTCGTTGCTGTACCACTAGAAGTAGTTTTTTCTTTAATCAAAAGACAATCACTATCATCGCGAGCGCGAACCAATCGAATTGTTTGCCTTCCACAAGTGATCATGGGGTAATCGTTAAATATGTTGAAAATATGCTTGAGCGGTACCAAAAAACTAAACGATTTTGTGGAAGTGTCCATAGGAGGGTTGGAAGTGCCATTCCAACCGGCGATAGCCATGTGATTTGCATCTAATGCGCTGTAGTTGAGAAGAGCTCGTACAGCGCTCACTACTCCAGGATCACGAACCGTTTCAATCTCTCTGGCGCTCTCGCTGTACGTGCACGAGTCGAAGAGAAAGGCACAAAAGTTGGGTACTAGGGAAACTTCTCCTCCTCCTGTTACCTCCAATTTACCCTTGATTTCGATCAATGACTCGTTCATGGCAAAAAATGAATCCACTTGATTCACAACAAATTCCACCACATCATTGTTGTTGAAGGACTTGATGAAGGGTGAGCACGTTCGATATTCCATCCTTCTAATAGACTCATCATAACGGGGTTGTTGGTAGAGGTTAAAACTAGGATCAATGCTTTCGGTACGGGGACGTTTACCATAGTCTCCCGCTTGTACGTATTGATTTGCCATATTTTGTTTTTAGCGTAAATCCAAGCGATTGAAGAAACAATTTATTTGCGGGTGTTAGCTCTCGTTGACGACCCGGAGGAGGTCTAGCAGTAAATGGTGTTATTGAACTGACCGCGTTGTTCTTATAATCTATCACCAAACCCATTTATGATCGTCCTACTAACTCTAGATGAAGGACACTTTGTTCTCCTCGAAAATTTATGGGCTTAAAGTTTTGGTCTACCGCCAGCACTGTGATGTTGCTAATTTCCCCGGTATTCGTAACAGGTAGATATATTGGGTTATTAGGTCTTTCCACAATTGCGTAGCCCGCGTCAACTGTAATCGGAAATTCAAAGATGGTGTGGACAGGCCTGTTTCCGTAGAAGGCACCCTCGGTAATGTTGGACTCAAAGCGAATGTTTGATACTTTTATAATGTTGACGGGGAGATCTGAAGAGTGTACAACACCGGGGGCCAGTACCCTGTTGTTGGAAAATCCCAAAATCTGTCCAAGACTGCTGTTGTAGTGACGACTTTCAAAAGTAATTGCGTGACGTTTGCTGTATATTTCACACTTGAGAGTGTTGTTGTTTGGCTTCAGCGAAAATAGTGTATCACCCGTATTTGGAGCAATAGAATTTTGAATTAGCTTCTCAATGTCCGTTATTTCGTAGCAGCCGGTAGGAATCGCGACTTCTCTCAACTTCCCACTATCGTTGTTTTCGTAGTAGAAAAATTTCTCACCGTCAATATTGGGTATCGAGTTGTATGAGTGGAAGCCAAGTACTGCTAGGAAATATCTCTTTTCGGAATCGAGCACAATTGGGGGCTGAGGTGTGAACGAAAACACGTGAGTTTGACTCGTTAGCGTCAAAAGCAAAGACATGACTAATGTATATCAACGGGGAGGTAGTACTTAAATAAAAAACTGCTTCAAAAAAATTATTTATTTATTTATAAGTAATTCCACAAAATAAACATGTTGGTATCTCATTACCGCAAACATCACTCCATCGATGAAAATCATAATTTTGACATGGTAAAAATTGTGTTAGTTCTTTTCGGTATTTCTGGTGAATTTCTCGCCAAACCTCGTGGGTAATGTTCTTCATCAGGAGTTTAATAACGTCTCTCATTTCATTAAACTCCTGATGATGATGTTGCTCCATTATATAGGAATTGTAGACAGAGGTGTCCGCAGTTGATTTGTCGATAGTTTTGATATTGGTCGTTGTTGTAATAGATTCGAACATTCTTCCCCACATAGTTGACGAGTTCTTTCGGCGGCTTCAAGTCACCAAATGAATCGAAATATTCAACAACATTGTTTTGCTTTCTATAAGCTACCCAATGTGTGCCTGGATTATTAGAGTCATCCAAATTTATGATGGCACATTCGCGTTGCCAGGGCTGCTGCTGATGTGGTAGAGAGTCGCGCATGAAAACCCCTCTAAAATGAGGAATTTTTAAACGTTTGACATATCGCAAAAGGTCCACATCATATAGCGATCTATTGGGTAGCTTTATTGGCAGTTTTTTTGTTTCTTCATGTACAATCCAAAGCCTCCGCGAGCGTTCTTTTTCATATACAAGCCGGATCCTTTTGCCCCAATAACTTCCATAGCTTTATTGTGACGTTGATCTTCTTCCAGTTTCTTTTGCGCATTCTTAGCATCGATTACGGTTTTAGCTATTCCCGCCGCCCCGCCACTGAGGGCTCCAAGTGCCGAAAGGCCCGCAAACAGGGGAATCAATGGTAGAAATCCTCCAGATTTTTTTCCTTCAAAAGGTATCGTCCTGGGTAGTCGAATTTGCTTTTTACCACCTGCTTTCCTTACGGCGATTTTCGCGGCTCTCAAAGCTTGCGAGGCGGCCTTCTGTAGCGTTGTGGAAGGACTTTTTTTCATAGCCTTTTTAACCTTGCTGATTACGTGATTTCTAAAGGAACTCTTCGTCTTCTTCTGCCCCACCCCCATTCCAAGTTTACGTTTGATCTTCATGCCACCGGTCACCGCCAAGCAGCTGCTCTTTCTCCCAACGTCGCGTCCTTTGATTTGACACGTGTCCAAGCTTTGTTTTCGAGTATTTGATCTGCCTTGTGTCGATCGTTCAAGGACTTGTGTTGAGCGTATGCAATGTCGTGCTCCTTACAGGCAACGTCTAAGGGATCAATGCCCGAATCACCGCGTGCTAAGCGTTTTTGTAGCTTTGTGCCCGGACCACAGTATTGATAGGTCGGAATGTGGAGCTCAAAGGGCAGATTGTTTATGAGCGAATTTAAGACACCTTTACCTAAGTAATGAGTCATTTGAACTGATGCCATAACATCACGTTATATATATTTATATACATATACGTACACGTAAACGTCTCGCACGTCACGTTTTACGTCACGCACCTCACGTTTTACGTCACGCACCTCACGTTTTACGTCACGCACCTCACGTTTTACGTCACGCACCTCACGTTTTACGTCACGCACCTCACGTTTTACGTCACGCACCTCACGTTTTACGTCACGCACCTCACGTTTTACGTCACGCACCTCACGTTTTACGTCACGCACCTCACGTTTTACGTCACGCACCTCACGTTTTACGTCACGCACCTCACGTTTTTATATATTTATACACAACGACTTGACTAAAAATGCCATACAATGAAGGTCATTCAACAGAAACAAACGCTTCCGATTGAAAACTTGGACTTTACCTCCAAGCATGAGAAAAGTAAACATGGCGAGTTATTACCAAACTCGTTTCGTGCAATCATATGTGGACCGAGTGGGTGTGGTAAAACAAACGTAATGCTGTCATTACTGTTTCATCCGAATGGCGCGAAATTTAAAAACGTTTACGTTTACTCCAAATCTTTGTATCAACCGAAATACGAGTTGCTTCAAGAGGTGCTAAGTAAGACGAAAGGAGTAGGCTATTTCCCGTTCAAAGATAATGAGGAAATAATAAGTCCCGCTGAAGCTAAATCAAATTCCATATTCATATTTGACGATGTGGCTTGCGATGGACAGCAGAAAATTCGGGAATATTACTCAATGGGCCGTCATAAGGATATTGATTCTGCTTATCTATGTCAAACGTACTCAAAAATACCCAAACAACTGATTCGAGACAATTGTAATTTAATTGTACTCTTCAAGCAGGATGAAGTAAACTTGAGGCACGTATTCGATGAGCACGTGTCACCTGACATGAGTTTTGACCGCTTCAAAAAACTCTGTTCTGAATGTTGGAGTGATCAATATGGTTCTATTGTTGTTGTAAAAGATTTTGCTCTCAACAATGGAAGGTATCGCAAAGGATTCGACTTGTATATAAAATTGTAATTCCATGTGGTGTATGATTAATATGCAGCAAGATGTTAAACCAGCAGGATGTTCGTAAACGTAAAGTTCTACAACTCTCACGCGATATACGTCGAAAATATCTAGCTCTCAAGTTGGGTAGATCTGAGCAGGATCGGACATTAAATACATTATTTAAACCCCTAATAAAACCTCTAAAAGAAATTGTTACAACGTCCCATGAATCTGCGCAAGTTTTAAAAAATATAAAGAAAGAAGAAGAAGAACCCGAAGTAGAAGAAGAAGAACCATTAAAAACAGAATATACAAGCCATCCCACTGATTTTATTCCGATGGAAGATGTAGCTCAGACTGAGGGTGATGATGATGATGATGAGAGTGTATATTCCAACGGTTCAGAACCAAACCCAGAACATATTTCGGATGAGGCCTTCAGAGAGTATCTGGAGCAATATCCTGAAATATCACATAAGTATATGCTTGATTACTGGAATAAGAGTCCAAATATAGACCTAGTTTACGGTCCAGTTTACGATTTGACTCACTCTAAATGGCTTCTCGGAGGGAAAAATATCGACTTTGATCGGAATACTGGAGCTATTATAACGGAGGGGGAACATGTTAAAGGGACACCTGGTCTCTACCAACTGATATTTTATGATGAGCCTGAAGATTATACTGATGATGATAAATTGGCATACAAGACGATTTTAAATTTAACTAACGCTCACAGAAACACAGCTGGACGTCTAAAAGGTACATCGAGATCAAAATATCTAGATATTATTAAACCTATGTTTCCTCCTCCACCGAGAAAGCCATCGAAATCGACTAGCAGCATATCATCAAAATCTGGAGTTGGACTTGCAATGGTCTACAATGAGAACCCTATCGATTACGTGTACTGGGACGATGTCAATGAACTTGTGCAACGACTTAAATTGCTAGTAGCTTCCAAACACGCTGGAAATACATCACACAACAACGAAATAGTTGCAATCATCAATGAGCTGAGAGAAGCCTACTAGTGTAACAAATCGTTTTAATGTTATTTGCAAGATGAGTCTCGACAAATTCGGACGTCGGTCAACGACGATGTCAAATAGACCGCCTCAATCTCTCCTCCGTAATATGTTATTAAAGTTTCCGCAAACGGCTGAAGGTAACGTCGATATTGGCAATGTGAGGATAAGCAATGTGTTACCACCTTCAGTTAGTTCTGATGCTGCCAGTAAAGAATACGTTGACTCGCAGTTAAATCAATTGGCGAATACTGTGAAAGTTTTAGATAAAAAGCTGACGGGAACCAATTCAAATTATGTTCAGTTAACCCGACTTTATACTAATTTAAAAATCGATATACCCAAACAAATTGCCAGTGTGACAGACACACGGTTTGCTGAAATCGAGCGAAATATAACTGCTGATGAAGGCATTGTGAAAGATTTGATTAAAACTCACCAAGAAACCGTCGTCGTCGTCGAGTTAATAAATAATTTGAAAAAAGAAATGACTGCTAACCAAGAAACCGTCGTCGAGTTAACAAATAATTTGAAAAAAGAATTGACTGCTAATGAAGTTATTTTGAGAGATTTATTAAAAGCTCACCACGAAACTGCCGAGTTAGCAAAGAAATTGGAAAGAGAACTAAACCGATTTCATTATACTACAACACCATCAAATATTCCTTAAATACTTCAACACACTTGCACTCGCTTTAGAGCTCTTCAAGATGTCTAAAGAAAAAATTCAAGTTGTTAATGAACTCCATGCTCCAGCACGTAGGAATTATCCGCGACGTAGAACAATCATTAAGGGTCTCGATGATTTATGGCAAATGGACTTGGCCGAAATGCGACCCTATGCACACCAAAATAAAGGTTACAAAATGATTATGGTTGTTATTGATTGTTTCTCAAAGTACGTGTGGACGATGCCTCTAAAGACAAAGACTGGAGTTGAAATTACCAAAGCTTTCTCCAACATATTAACATATTAACATATTAACAGCCGACGACGTCGACATCCTAAAAATCTTCAAACCGATCAAGGTACAGAGTTTTTCAATGCAGATTTCCAAAAATTAATGACGCAATGCAACATTAATCATTACAATACGTTTAGCGTTAAAAAGGCTGCGATAGCCGAGAGATGTATTAGAACTTTAAAGACAAAACTATACAAGTACTTTAGTTTGCAAGGCACCTACCGATGGATTGACATTTTACCGAAAATTGTGGAAGAGTACAATAACACGAAACATTCAAAAATACGATGTAAGCCTTCGGAGGTCAACAAGTCAAACGAGAAGGAAATTTCTCGAAAATTTTACTCACATTTGAAGATTGCTGGACCACGCAAACTTAACGTTGGCGACATTGTGCGCTTAAGCAAAGCCAAGAATATTTTTCAAAAGGGATACACCCCTAATTGGAGTACCGAGCTCTTTAAAATTACTAAAGTCAAAATAACCAATCCCGTGACTTATCTGCTTGAAGACATGTTGGGTACACCAATCAACGGGGCTTTCTACGAGGAGGAATTGCAAAAGACGAAAGCACCCGATGTCTACCTCGTAGAAAAGGTGCTTAGAAGAAAGGGAAAGAAGGCGTACGTGAAATGGTTGGGTCTTGATAACAAGCATAACAGTTGGATTGAAAACACTGATTTTGTATAGAATCTTATGGAAAATACGAACAAATTTAGCAATTCAAGGGGCCTTTTTTGAATAACCTTCAAACTTACTGCTTTTTCCTCATAGTGGGGGTATATAAATACAAGTGTGTGTGCGAACCTACATTTTATTCAGTCGTGTGGAGCACCTGCAATTTAATCAACCGACAACATGAGTAGTCAAGATAGTGGTTATAGTTCTTGTGAAATTGTTTTTGAAAGTGACTCGGCATCGTCATCATCGTCGCCGTCGCCAACACCTCCTTCACCTTATGCAGTGTCGCTTAATGATTGTGTTGAGGAAATTGACCAAGCTTTAATTTCATACGAGTATGCTGCTAAATTGGAGCGATACCATCTACTGGAAACGAATTTTTCCCTAAGAAGGTTTGCACTTTTGTGCGGAATAAGTCCGACCAGAACCTTTAATCCTGCAATAACGCTAACACCTTTACTTCGACCCGGAAGAATTTCGTTTGGTACATTTGAGTGGACTACTTTTATTGAATTGCTGCGTCAGAGATACGATGACTTTTTTCACGAGAATCTACCGTCACCTCCTGACGAATACGATCCTGTAGTTTTCCCTTGTAGAGACTTTTGTAAAGTTACTCAATTAGTGTACGACGATACCAAGTTTCTACTTGCAAACAAACATGGAGTAGAGTTCTATCTGGACGAGTATAATGTTTCCGACATCCTTGATGCAAATTGCAATTTGGTGAAGAACTACATTTCGTTGCTAGAAGACTTGAACTTTAATACATTCTACTGTAATTTAATAGACTCTACACGAGCTTATTTTGCTGTTAATTTCAATAGTATTTGTGACACTAGTAGATTTAATACTTTAATTTTAATTTGTGCTGTTATGCCAAATTGTTTAGAAAAAAATGCTCTACAAGAGTACATGTATTACTATAAAGATGATGTAATTAATGATATATTAAATCATTGTTCAAATTAAAAAAATGTACCAAGTTTTTTGAAATAAAACACTTCTTTTTTATATTTATTTTTTTTATTACCTAAGCAAACTACAAATAATACAGTAAGCAAACATATATAACTAATACATAAAAACTATAAATAATTTATTAGGTACACATAGTTCAGTCTGAAAATCGCACTCGTTTATTTTCATGTAAATCATATCGAAACCAAGCACAATATTTCTGCATATTCAATAAATATTTCAAAATTATGGCAAGCTAATAATCAGTAATCACATCTTAATTTATTAAAATTTTGAAAAACTTTCCCCGTTAAACTCCACGGTAGGGCAAAAAAAGAAAAAATTAACTTTTATACCCCCACGGAAGGGTATCATGTGAGTGGGGAAGTAGTTGACGCTTATCATCATAGGGGCTAAGTCCAATTTTAGTCTGACTTATGCTATATACATCATGCAAATAAGATCGAATAGTGTGTTGTGTAATATATTTTTTATTATTATTTTGCAAACAATTTAAGTAATCCTCGAATATGATTTTATTTTTTACGACATTGGACTTAACCCCCTTTGATTTTTTCACTACTTTGCCGCCTTGGACTTTATAACTATACATTTTTGATCGTAATCCCACAAAATGTGTCATAATTTTACCATTAGCTTCATCCTTCATTAAACCGGGAATTTTTTTATTTACTAAAGGAATCTTATAGGTGTTATTGGCGGGGTAATCAGAAGTGTCAAATTTTTCTAAATGCTCTCCAATCAAACTTTTGTAAACGTCATCGCAATTTAATTCGTAAATAAAACTATCGGTGTCAGTGTACATTAATTTTACATTTTCCACCCCCATAGTTGGTAACATGAAATTATAGTGAAAATCATACATACAGGTTTTAGAAATGTCCAGGATAGCCATGCCGATATACAGGGGTTTGTTGAAGAGTAGTTCAGCCTTCTTTAATTCGATAGCCATAAGTTTGTCGTCAAAAACTCTTCGATTATGAAATCGGGGGCTGGTTATCAAATTTTTTGCACCGTAACGACCCTCGTAAGAAGTAAGTAATTTCACTACCCTATGGAGCCTGATGTTTTCCATAGTCTTACCAAATACCGCATTATTGGCAAGTTTGAACTGATTTTTTTTAAAATTGCTTGTGGCTAAAGTCCTTAAGCGAGTATTCAGCTCGATATAGGGCTTTAGCTTTGTGAATTTTCGTTAATTTTAAGCCCTGTTCGAGGGCTTGTTTTAAATTGCGATAATGCAGAGTGTATTCTTTTCTTGGATAAAGGGTGGTCATTAATTTGGACAATTTGGAACCGGGAGGTTTACGGTGTTCAGGGCAAAATGGGAAATCTTTGTGCTCGTCATGTAAACTTTCGGGATACTCTAAATCAACTTGTAAAATATATCCGACGGGTGAATCGTCGGGAATCTGAGTAATATCGATGTTTGTATTGGGCTCCCATTCAAACCCCCCGTAGGGGAGGAACTGTGACATTGCCCACCCATATAAATTGTTTACGTCAAAGTACATAAGGTACTTGGACGGCTTAGAAGAATCATATTCAGGCATGTATTTATTGTTAGCTTCGCAATATCTGTTTGAACAAACAGATATTCCTCCACGTATTGATGCCTCAACAAACAACAACATGTCTACATCTTTTAAAATTTGTAATTTGCATTTCGTGTACTTGAGCATACAATCCCAAGTATATCCGGGCATAGTATAGTACCATGCCGGATCTAGCTGGTAAGTTTCCAGAGCAGTTGTTCGAAAGTTTTCCATAACGTCACAAAGAAGGAGAATGTCGGTTCGCATATACAAATCTGCATATTCGCCTAAATTTTGAATTTGGAAAGCTTGCCAAACGTTTTGCGCATGAGTGTGATCATCCGCGGAAATATGACAATCATTTAATTTGTTGTAAAAACTCTCAATTGCTGGAAGACTAGTGGTATCATTTAGCTTATCAATACTATCAATGTAATCGTATGGAAAAACACCTTTCCTCGTCAACAGTTTGAACGTTTCATTAGTCAAGTTACCAAATTCCCCTTTTAATGTAATCAACTCCTCTATTTTTAGTGTAGACACCAACTCATCGAGACTGGTGCCCAAAAATCTAAAGGAGTCTAAATATCTGAATTTAATTTTAGTTTCTGGTTCATACTGCGTAAAAGAAATGTATTTTTCCATGTTCACGGGTAGTACACTCAAAGGTCCACGTTTAGCAAGATCTCTAATAATAAAATGGCTGTCGTATTCGCTAAGATTATGGAAAACTATGGGCACTACAAATTGTTTTTTGAAGTTCAGATTGCACGATTGATGTGCGAACCCTCTAAATAATCCCGTAAAATGATCGTGATCTTTAACGATGATGTCTTTTTCTTTAAACCTATTGTCGCAAATGTGACAGCAGACACCGTTTGCGACAGTAGGCATACAAATAGGAACAATATTTAATAATTTAGATTCAATAAATTTCGCGACTTCTAACATTTGATTCGCAAACCAGTCCATGCAATCTTCCCCTCTATAACTATTGTAGTAGGAAATCTTATTATCGTAGCTGCATTTTAAGTAGAAGCCTGCACTAAATGTTTTATGATGTTGATACTTGGTAGTTGTATGGGATATCTTTTTATCACACTTTTCTAAAATAGACTCGAAATCGGCATACACGACAAAAGGACATTTCTGCTTGTATACATGATTTTTAAATTCTACGTTATCATATGGGGGGAAAGAAATTTTGCAATCGTTACTATTTACGCATAAAATTTCGTGGTCCGTTAGTTTTTTTTCGTTTTGGAAATAGTTTAAGCACCTATCGCAAATAAATTTTTTAGGTGTACTCTTACTAAGTTGACTTGAAACTAGTCTAGACATATTTTTAATCCAACAATAATGATATTTAATGGTGTTGGTAGTAGTGTCCTCATTGTTGACGGGAGGAGCCTCGTAGTCGTTTAATTTTGGAAAATATTCATCTTGAATTAAAAGTAAATTTACATGACGCGGCAGTTTATTTTTAGTTAAACGTGCAGGTACCACTACGTAAAATGACTTTTTATTAGTTTGATTTAGTTCTAAAGCGTAAACGTTTACAGAGATATCATTTAACTTTTCAAATTTTGAAATTTGTGTTAGTTTCATAGGCAATTCTAAACCGTCTGTATTCAAAACTTTACTATAGTGAGGGTAAGTAAATGTATATTGAGAGTGTTTTTTAGCGGGAAACAAAAAACTCGTTACGGCCCAGTAAAAACACGCCAGGTCCGTATTTTGGACGTTTATGCACGCCTTTTTCGTTAATATTTCTTTTGGCAGTGGAATGAAGGATGAACCGTTCCCAATTTCAAATTTGTTAATAGCTACTTCTAATAAATTTATTTTTGACAACGCCCACCCACTGTCTTTTTCTTGAAATTCCGAAAGTTTATTTAAAATAAAATCTACAATGCTTTTATATTCTTGCGCTAAATCCGTCCCCAAATCAACAACGAAATTTGGGGATCCAAAGTATTTAATGTCAATTACTTCCCAGCCATCACCATCATTTTTTAAAAAATCGCCGCAAAATGTGACATTTACTTTTAGCGACGGTGTATCATTTTTTAAAATTTGTGAAATTTTTGACTTGAATAAATTGAATGAAGCCTTCAAAAAATCTTTAATTTCTTTATACTTTAAATTTATAATGACCCCAGTTCTAATTCGATTATTAAAAATCGCGTTGACGTCTTCCCATTTAACGCCCCCTTTAGTGCCGCGCCCCTGTCTAATGCCCTCCCCTACTACATGGGAAGACGTTAATTTAATGATACACCGTAACCTTTTCAACTGTCCCATTTTGGCGTAAATTTTTCTTTTTTGCCCTACCGTGAAATTAAATTTTTTTACAGCTAAAGAGCATTTTCTGAGGTGAGTACTGATTTGTTGTAGCCATTTGTTTTTATTGGAATATGTTGAAATATTGTGCTTGGTTTTAAGAATTTCTTCAATTTTTTGGAAAACGAGTGCGAAATTCATGACTCACCTAATTTTTTTGTATTTTAAATAAGGTCCTAGGAGCACAGCTCTTGGATATCTCGTGCAGGCCAATAAAAATTAAACTGAAGCCCCCTTTGTTTAGATCGTCGATGTGGTTCTTGTAAATTTCGGTAGACCTTTTGGGTAGAAATGTGACGACGTTCTCCTCCAATTCCACTAGGATGGATTCCCCTCCAAATTTGGATTTGGCGAGTTGAACACGGTGAATTTTCTTTGGGATGTTGGGTTGCAGGTCCTTTAGCTTAATTATGGGCTTGTTTTCGGTATCTGTAGATGAGGTAAATTCGTTTAATTTTTCGAGAAAACTCACTAAAATAATAATAAAAAAACCACCGAAAAAAACACTTACTTTAAAAGCTTAAAGATGTGGATGGCAAAAATAGTCCTAGCTTGATTGAAGCTTAACAGCAAAAAAATGCGGATCACTGGTACAAATTACTGAAAAAATCAAAAATTTGTACTGTTAAAATTGCAAAAAAAAAGTTTTTAAAAAAATTAACTTATTTAACACTTTGAAGTTTAGATTTTTTAAATTTACTACAAAAAATGTAGAGCACTGGTACAAAAAAGTTTTTTAAAAAAAATTAACTTATTTAGCACTTTGAAGTTTAGATTTTTAAAAATTTACTACAAAAAAAATGTAGAGCATTGGTACAAAAAAAAGTTTTTAAAAAATTAACATTAAATGTATTTACAATAACTCCAACTGGAAACTGTTCACTGAACACTAACTGGCAGCACAATGTAAAAAACAACTGGAAACAGCTCACTGAATTCTAACGGGCAGCAGCACTGTTGAAGAGACTTTTACGACTGAATTGTCGATTGATTCGGCTTCGGCTTTTATAGCACTCGAGAAAAACAACAACATTATCTGTGGGAAGATAACTAAATTCGTTTCGTGGAAATGTGGTTGTATTTTTCACCGTTATCAGTCTTATCTAATTTTTATCCAGGAAGCTACATCCTGTGTGAACGGATGTAGATGTTTGTACTAGAATTTGTTTTCTGTAAATGTGGTTTTATTTTTCTCGTTATCAGGCTTATCTAATTTTTATCGGGAGGCTTCATCCGGTATAACCGTTAAAGTATGTTTTTAAATTTTTTTAGAAAATGTAGATTGCAGGGCCGTATTTAAAAAATTTTTAGTTTGAAAAAAATTTTAAATTATTAAAAGTTTATGTTTTTAAATTTTTTCAGAAAATGTACATTGCAAGGCCGTATTTAAAAAATTTTTAGTTCGAAAAAAAGAATTTTAAAAAATCCGGAATTTTTTTAGTAATAGAATTTTGTGTGTTATTAAAATATTTATTTAACACTTTGAAGTTTAGATTTTGAAATTTACTTAACTTAAGTAAGCTCAATTTTCGGAGGAATATTATAACACTATTGACAAAAATGATATCTTTTTTATTAATAAAATGTAAAATATTATATAATAACCCCTCTAGATATAGATCACGTGACATAATTATCCAATCATGATCAAGCATTTTTTTTCATAAATTTGACATCTACGCCACTCATAGATAATTCCTGTCTTTTCCGCGATTCAATTGGACCAATAACAGCGAAGTTAAGCGCTTTGTGCCCTTATGGCCACGCTCATTGCGCATGTTTTTTCTTTAAATTTGACATCTACGTCGCTTGTAGATAATGCCTGTTTTTTCCGCGATTCAATTGGACCAATAACAAGGAAGTTAAGCACTAATGCCCTTTCGGCAACGTTCATTGCGCATGTTTTTCTTTAAATTTGACATCTACGCCTCTTATAGATAATGCCTGTTTTTTCCGCGATTCAATTGGACCAATAACGAGGAAGTTAAGCGCTTTGTACCCTTATGGCAACCATCATTGCGCATGTTTTTTCTTTAAATTTGACATCAACGTCACTTATAGATAATGCCTGTTTTTTCCGCGATTCAATTGGACCAATAACAAGGAAGTTAAGCACTAATGCCCTTTCGACAACGTTCATTGCGCATGCTTTTCTTTAAATTTGACATCTGCGCCACTTATAGATAATGCCTGTTTTTTCCGCGATTCAATTGGACCAATAACAACGAAGTTAGGCACTAATGCCCTTTCGGCAACGTTCATTGCGCCATCTAGTAGTGGTGGCAGTTTCTGGAACTTTAACATAATTGGACTGAACATGGCCGCCGCCGCCGCCGCTCTCCAACGTCATCTACTAACACTTTGTGGAACTTTGACATAATTGGACTAAACATGGCCGCCTGGACTAAAAATGGCCGCTCTCGAAATTCAAATTTACCGCGCAACACGTCGGCGCGATACCAGCGCCTCTGGTGGCAGTTTCTGCAAGTTGTCCAGAACATACTTTGCTCTACTACTATGCAGTTTACTACACATGTTTGTATATATATATATATATATATATCCGTTGCACCACCCCTTCACTCAACTTTTCTGGCAATATTTGCAATTGTCATTATAGTTGTATTACAATTATACCCTTAAAATATTCTGTATCAATCAATATGAAATTGCAATGAGAGTTTCGCTAGAAACACGGCTTGCCATTAAGATATTTTACATCAAAGAGAAACAAATATAACTAACTAATTTTGGATAAACAGAGTAGCTGGTAGTAATCTAGAAAAAAAAATTCCCTATAGGATTAATCAGGTCATTCCTTTTTGTGGACACTACAAGTGTGGCTTTATCTAAAGGTGATATGACACTTTTTCCCACGATTAATTTTATCCATGGACCGATGGTTCTTCTTATTACGGTATTGGTTAAAATTTTGTTGAGACAATATTAAAGCTCCTTTCATATATTCGAAAGTTGCTGTGGTACTTTTACCTCACATAGTATTAAGTTTCAGATATGTGTTATACATTTCTTTAAATATTATCAGGTTTTAGAGGCTACTAGAGTATTTATGCAATACAGTGCTAGTGAGCGCATTTAACTGCTACAAATTTATTTGAAAATATATTCTGTTTGAACAGTGACAGCCTATTTCTCTTCTTTTCAATAAAGAAGCACATATACTTTGATACATTCGTACTGTAGTAAACTGGACTGAATATTCCGCTTTTCTTTTTTTATTTTTACTGCATTTTCATTTTTGTTTATCCCACTGATTTTTTCTTTTTTCCAACTGTGTTCAATTTTTATTTCTTACAGTTATTTTGATTGAAACCACATTCCTCGAAAATATCTGACTCTACCTACTTTTGTATCCTACGTATATAAATATAACATCTTCCGATTATAAATTAGACGGAAAATTTTGCGCTTCCTTTGCTGACCCTTTATCTTTCCTATTTCACCTCTTCATCATTCAAAAACATTAGAAGGAAAACCAGACCGTTCTGCCTTTCATTCAAATGTAAAATTCTATAGAAATAGAGCGAAGGGCAAACAGTGAACCTTAAAACAAACCAGGTTATCCGTTCTTATCGGTTGGATGGTCCATCGAGATGACAGTTGCTGACCTGATTCAATTTTTGCCCCTTCTATGCTCTCAGATTCATTCGAGGATAAAATAGGCATTGATTGGCATCAGTAAGTCCATCAATAGAGAATGAGAAATGTTATTTAAAGGAATTTTATCGAGAAGTTAATGGGTTCTTTAGATGATTAAGAGGTGCTAGAAAAAATAAAAAAACTGTTTAGATGTTGACTTTTTATTTGAAAATCATTATCCTTTAAATGTGAACATTACGAAATGTTCAGTAGTCTGTCATTTCGTCAGTATCTGAACTAGGGTAAGAAGTGAAGGTGGCTAATATGTGGTCAAGATTACGTAGTAAAACTTAAGACTTAGGAAAAATGTTTGTATTAGTTAGTAAAAGTATAATTACTACTAATAATCTGCTAGTAACACTACAATCTTATTACCGTTTAGTATCATCTAAGAATTTATTTTAAGGTAATAATTTTTTTCTACTGTATCTCAAAGTAGACAGTTTTGCTCATGGCGGAGAAAAAATATATTTAAAAAGTAAGGCATTTCTGGTTTATACTTTTTCTTGGCTAGCTCTCCCAATATTGCTATCCAACATCTTCTTGCAATTTTTGTAAAATATAGAAAGATAAATACAGATACCATGAAAATGTCTTCATTTAAACTTTATTTATTTGGTCTTCATCTTTTTATCTATTTTAAATGTTCGTTTCAAGAAAACTATTGATTGAATTCAATGATTATGCATTTATTCCAACGAGGCTAAAGATCTTCGTTTCTTTAACTGTTTTCCCTTTTTTCTGAGCTCTCTCCTTAATAAACCTGTAGGCAATAAAAGACTATAACGTATGATGAATAAGTACTTATGCCGTTACGTTCCTAGTTACATAGTTACACTAATAGTACATTAAGTTAGAGTCAAATTACAAGTTTACCAAATGGAACAGTTTCATGCAATAACTTCCCTTTGTATCAAATCTACTCCACTATAGTTTGATGATTCAATTTCGGGTTAATTGATCACGTACTCATGCAGTATCTCAAATAGAGTGTAAAGTTAAGTCTTCTGTTCAGATACATTTTAAATACAATAGAATACATTTCAAAATATAGGAATTAATACAACTTGTACGTTTTAAATTTTATAACATATTTGGTGAAGATAATTTTATTTTAAAATATTTACAAAATGAAAAATTCTATAGTGAAAGAGTTTTTCATATATTGAGATGGTATTTGAATGTAAATGAATATCATTAGGAAATTGGTCATAAATATACAGGGTGTCTAGAAACTCAGTTTACAGGAAAAACCTACAAAATCTAGACCTCATTTTATGTCGATTTGATGCAAATACATTTTTGGATTATCATAGACCACTGTGAAAAATCATTTTGAGAGGCTAAAAATTCTGAATAAAAGTATCCAATACGTCACTTAAACGAGCCGCCAATGACTACAATAAAATATCATATTCGAGCAATTTGATTGAGCACATTTTAAGAAATAAATGTACAAAATAATATCATTCAACAGGAATCTATTTTGAAGGTATTTGAGATAATAGAGCTCCATTTTTAAAGAGCTCGACATAAAATGAATTATAGATTTTGGAGGTTTTTTTGTGAATTGAGTTAGTTTCTGGACACCTTGTATAAATAACAAAATATTTTGGTTGTTTAATAAAGGAAATACTGCATCCATAATTTTTCATCTATTCACGATTCTTTGTATTATAAAAATATATTTCTCTCACAACCAAACAAAAACATTTTTTTTTAAATAACATTATTGATAAATTTACTTTAACAGCGATTATAAATACGAAATATCAAATAACTTTGAACTCAATTAGAACTGTTTTAAAAATTTCTTTTAATGAACTCCAATTAATATCGTCTCAAATTTATTGTAAAGAGCAGCGAGTGAATAAAAACGATAGGGTCGCGAATAAATGTCGAAACTTTTATCTTTGAGACAATTCGGTGTTACAAAAAAGAAGAGCTTAGGTAAGTCCTGGAAGAAGCATTCAAACTGAAATGAAAATTCTTTGGCAGGTAGTTTTGAAACACATTTCGAACTGATAAAAAAGATTTTCAGAAGTAATTAGAGTTGAAAATTATTACAGTCGGGATATTTCAGAATGAATTTAGATAGAAAAAAGAATATTGAATTCTAGCCCAAAGCAGATTATTAAGAAAAATTTTCCTGTTAACTTTGTACTTTATTTTTATTGGCAGAAAGTTGTTACATGAATGAATCTAAATCGTTGTAAAATTTTTTTTTATTGGTAGACGCAAATGTTTATTGTTGAGGTAATAGGCCTACGAGAAATATTATCCGTCAGTTACAGAATGATTTCCCAATTACTTTTGATTTCTTTACTTACATTTGATATTGTTAATTATAACAGTGAAATATCAATGACGCCCACTTAATTTTTAAAACTATTTTGTAAATTCGAAAAAGGTTTGGCAATAGTAATAATAATAATAATAAGGAGTTACCTTTTCTTAAATTATCTTTTTGAAATTTTTATTCTTCCACTATTATTATTCTTGTTTGTTCTAATATACCACCAAATATTTTACTTCATAAAGTTTTACGGAAATTATATTTTTTCTATTTTATTTCTTTTTAATGTAATTTTGAATGCTTAAATTAAGTTTGATATTGTAACACTTTTTGGGGGTTTAATAACTTTATTTACTAGAAAAATCACAATTGCTTGCTTTAAACAAAACTTGAATTACAGAATAACGTGTATACAATACGAGCGACTCTGAGTCGTCTCTGTCAAATTTGTCACTTCACTACTTCTCTCAATATCAATTGACCCGTATTTAGATAATCTTGGCTTCTGGAATATTTCGGATAACTTTGACGAGAAAACTATTGTAACTGACAGCAGTAAGATTAGGGTATTAACTGATACTGATCTAATAAAATCTTTAGACAAGCATGATATTTTTGTGATATTTTATAGAAATGGTTGCAAGTAAATTTAAGTTTTTCTCAGAACTTCATTAAGACACAGAACGGGGTTTCCGTCTTCCGGTTCATATATTCGGGAAACCGTAAGTATTCATTGTCTCAAAACTTGGAAAAGCAAGGTATTTCAAGTGTCACATGAAGTAATTTATCAAACAACACTATGTTTTATTACGTTACAGGAGGTGCAAAATAAGAATGCACCAAACTTACATAAGACCAACGCGAGTGGCACTGAAACAGCGGCGTAGATTCAAATAGAATTTCAATTTTCTCTGTTTCAATTGTATCACATAAAAATTAAAAAACTCCAAGATAGACCTAATCATTGGAGTTGATACTTCCAGAACTAGTAGTTATTTTTTTAATTGTATTACATTAGAAAATCCTGGGACTAATTTGGCTAAAGCAAGTGAAGTTATAAGTGAACTTTTCTTGATGTAAGTTGAACATGTAATAAAGTTATACAGGATGGTCCAACCTTGTCGAGCAATTCTTCTAAGGGTGATAGTTTACCTAAAAATAAAGGTAACATTTTATACACACTTTTTTCGAAATAAGGGAGATACAGGTCTTTAAAATTGTATAAAAAAATGTTTATTTTTAAATCCTGAAAATGTCTATGTCTAGAATTTGAAATCATTTTCAAGATATTAAAAAAAACTTTTTTTATATAATTTTAGAGGCACGTATTTCTCTTATTATTGAGTTTTCGAAAAAAAGTGTATATAAAACGGTACCTTTATTTTTAGGTGAACTATCACCCCTAGGAGTATTGCTCGACAATTTTGGACCACCCTGTATATTAGTCAGAAACTTTTACTTGCACTTTACGACACTAAATTTTATTTTAAGATTAGAGGTGGTCCCAATACAGTATTTTAATGACATATATGCTTCTGTGTGAATTTATTGTAATTTCCAATTCACTATGATTGTAAAAAAAAGGTCTTTTTATTTTAAACACACTGTAGTAATAAGAATTATTTTAATGATAAAATTCATTGAATAATTTAATTGATAATGATTTTATTATTACTGAACGATTTTGTTTTACTGACTGATAAAATAAGTTTAAAGAAAACAGTCCATTTAAAGGTATCTATTCCTTTGAATAAAATAAAGTGTCTTGTTTTATGGGGTCAAGAGGTATAAAGTGAGTAAACTTTAGGCGCGCTACTGGCTCATAACAGTAATAAGATTCTCATATCACGTCTGGAGATGTTATTTGAAGCAGAAGTTTTTCGCATAGGAAGAGGTTTAAAGAAAAGGCGGAAAGTTTTTATGTCTATTTTTCTGGGGTAAGGTGTGAAAGAATCAAAAGTAAGAATAACGCGAGTTTTACACTTGCCAAAAATGGAGCGTTTATTAAATTGTGCGAAAACCCGAGAGGATCACGATCACCAAAAACCCTAGTTGAAATTTTTTCTTTTAGCTTTTGTTCTTACAGCATATATTCATATTGAAATGTGGAAACTACGAGAATTTCAGAATCTCTAATATTCGTTTGTTGTTTTAAGTTTTTACGTGTCCTGCTACATTTATTTCCAAAAATATTGGTATAAGAAATACAGAAAAAGTATTTGATTAAAGAAAGTGAATAAATATGCATACAGATCAGATGTATAACTGGAGAAATGGTACTTAGATCTCTTTTTTGATATATGGAGAGCGTTTTGCCACGATGTATTCACTACAGTGAAATTTGAAAAATAAATCGTCTAAAAAATCTGCAAATGGACAAGGCATATAGGATGTAATGGACGCACTAATAGAAAGACTTAAAAATGAAAATTTCTGGGATCCGCAGAAGAATTAATCATGATATTACAGCCAAATTCACTATTTGCAATCAGGGAGAAAATGTAGCCGGATCGAAACCTGGTAACAAAATGGTACATGTATTATGGGGTAATATTAGATTCGAGGTTATAATAATAATAATACTTTATTGTGCACAAAGATGTTTTACATTTGTACATAAGAGGTAAGAGTTAACCAAAGGCTATCTTCCACTCTACCTTAAAAAATTATTATTAACACTATACCTTTTGTAAAGATTTTTAATTATCTTTATTTTTTTTTTAATATAAATACACTATAGTTTCTGTTTTCTTAATCTTCTAAATAAGTCCTCGATAACATGTTATGTAAGGTTGTCTTATTTGTTGAAATAAGAGAATTTCAACCATTTGACAATTGAACAGTTCAGGCTATTCGATTTCAAATAATATGTTTTTCCTCTAAAGTTAAACGAATATTTGTATTTACTTATAAATACTCATCTAGGATTGAAAATATGAATAAATAATTCGTAAGGTACGGCTCGAAAGGATATTGTAGGTACCTATTTAGGAAACAAAATTGCTGGTTCATTACTTTTAACATTGTATTCCTGGCGTAAATTTTTAAATACCTGCTGTAAATAAATTGCTTAAATTATTATATTTTTAAAAATCTCTAGGAATAATTAATTCATAGAATATAAATCGAGCTGCAAATATTTTACATGCTCTTGGAATTAACAACATTTCCAATCACATATTCTGCTTATACTTTTACTATGTAATTTATAACAATACCAAACAGAATAAACGATGCCTTTTGAAAAGGTATAATAGAATTCGCAAGAATGGATCCAAAAATAGAATTCTGAGGGCCATTCACAATCAATCTTGTTCTAATAAAACAATATCTTAATTTAATAAAAACTTGAGTGGGGCCAATATATTCGAAGCGGTCCTCAGGAATGTCTCATACATCTTGATGACTTTTTGGTGCTGAAATAGGTTCGTTCAGAGGCGTTTCAATAAACATATTATCTTAAGAAAAAAAAAGAGTGTAGGATTCACTAAAATATTTATTCCAATAGAGTCGGAAAAATCTTTGTATCTCGTTTTTTATATGAAAGATACCTAGAGATGATTTTGGGATATTGACATATGTTACGGGAATTTTGCTATCAGAGTAAATCTGGAAATCTGTTTGCGATGTATTATAGAAAATAACATCCTCATAGAGTTTTAATGACGTTGGAAAAACAAAAATGATTAACCTTTGTTAATTTTAAAGAAATATACAATGTATTTCATATAAAAAATATTTTTAGAAACTCCCTAAAAGGCTTTCTATATCATAATACACATGACACAAAATATAAATTAACGAAGCATAACCAGAAAAAATGTTATAATAAAAATAACAAATAAAGGGACGCCTCTGTTTTGGGTCCTTCTGAAAATTGGTATTTGGGAGCCAGCCGGACATAACGCAGCTGACGGTCCATCGACAACCATAAGCTCGGCCCATAACCAGAATATTTTTATTCCTGTAGAGTCCCGATTAAATTGGCCCGGCGAGCCTGAGCCCGCCCCTTTGAGTAATATTTACAGCTATATTTCTCACTAATAGAACGAAAATTAGCAAATGAAAACTACGAACCAGAGGAAAATCCCTAATTTTTTTACCACTTGTGTTTCCTTAAAATCGAAAATCATAACAATATAAAAGCTGATTAGTATACAGGATGTCCGCGAAAATCATACATATATTTATGGATTATGTATAAAAACATATGTAGAATAATAAACAAATATTAGCATTTTATATCTAACCAAATACTATTTATCGAAAAACAACTACAGCCGGCAACACCGCGACATTTGAATAACTGGGTCAAATTTAATGTTGACAATAAATAATAATATTTTAAAGGTACCATAAATTTTTTTTTACTGTCTAGATTTTTTGAACGAAATGCTTAAGCTAATAAATATAGTAATACAAATTAAAAGTTTTTCATGGTAATAGCATAAATCAATCATCTTGTATGAAATATTACAGGTATTGTAATACTCAAAAGGAAAAAAGTGTCATATACCGGTATCCTGCATTATCTTTATTTTCTAAATTCCTTCTAAAAAAGACTAAAAATAATAACGACAACCTTTCGGAACTGAATAGAGGCACATTAATTCCCGATCTTGTGAAAAAGAGATTTTATTATAGATAATAACTAAATCGTCGTGAAAACGAGTGTTGGGACAAAGATAGCGGGAAACACCCATATAACTGTCACACCCTTTTTTCTGGAACAATTTTTGTTCCATTGACCTGGCAGAAATGACATCTCGAACTTCTAAATTATCGTCTAAATACTCCCGACGTTCTCTGTCTCTTCTTTATCTTGATTTCACTGTAGAAAAAATCGGAAATTTCGGCAATATTTCGTGTCTTCGAACTAGTACTGAATGTTCCAGATTTCTTGAATTATTTAAAAGAATTATAATAAAAAATGTAATTTTAATATGTGAACAAAAATCGTCAAAAAATTTTCAATCAGGTTCAGGTTGTTTAATAAAAACCTCATTGAAAAACAGTTCCTTCTATCGAATATAAGAACCATATGTTAATTAAAACTCTATAAGATTGTATGAAAAAATCAAATAGAACTTTTATTTTTATTAGAAAAGGAGTTATATCAACCATTTTGGTTTAATATCATTTTCATAAAGTTTCAAATAAAATTGAATATACACTAGTTTTTTTGATTAAGTACTTTGACATTTATTTCTTTAGTAATTTTTAAAATAGACTTATAATAATTGGAAAACCCACTTACTATGGCAGTAGATTGTGAGACAAAATTAGACTACACTTAGCAAAAAAAAAATAGTATAATCACAATTAATAAGAATATAACTAACGCAAGCACATTTATTTCAATTCTTTTACTCTTGTTTGTGTTAATGTTCGGGCCTTTAGGAACAGCATTATCAATAAAAGTTCAAAACTGAATGCTAAAGTTAAGCCTGAAAAATGAAAATTAATTAATTTCTAATTCTAAAAATAAGAAAGTAATTTTCTACTTCCACCACAGGACTTCTAGATTAACAGCCTAACCAATGAGCCTGGCGTCCTCGTTTTTTTTAATTTCGTTATACATTATTCTCACCTAGTCATAAACATAAAGACAAAACGATAAAAGTGGTTTGGAAGATGATAAAGACTGCTTCATCAATATTAAACTGTAAGTCGAAGATTCAGTAATCGCCCAACTAATTTAGATCTTACACGACGGAAAACCCAAATAAATTTCATGATGTCTTAGCAAGGGTTAAATATAGTACATGAAGGACTAAATAATGAGGTGCCGTGAAATATTTAGATTCGTATTATACGCAAAAGGTTGAACGTAATTCTCTCTCTAGGCATCCGCCAGCAATTAACGGGATTACTCTCACTTTTCTTTATTTATGGTTTTAATTAAGTTTCACGATGAATAATCTGGAATGTTTTAATATTCCCGACGCCGTGTTTTTCCAATTTTTTGTGTATATTGCTTTATCGATTCCGCCTTGTAAAGCCTGAGAGACACTATGCATGGATTAACTTACAATAATTAACTTAACAGTAGCTTGGTGCATATGAAACTTTGCCTTGAGATACTATTTGTTACATTATGTAAAAATCATAAAAATAATTAATATAGAATTATGCACATGAACTTAGAAAATATATTCTTGTGATGGTTAGATTATGTCCTCAAAAAAGCTAATAAAAAACTGGTCAAATTATTTTATTTTATTATATTATTATATTATTATATATATTATATATATTATATATTATATTATTTTATTCTATAAAAACTCACTAAAATTTTATGTTTGGTTCCTAGTATTACCTCATTAGTGCATTCAACTCAAAGGTAAACTAAGATTTCTTTCTGATAAGAGAAATAACACTATCCACTGTATTTCACTAATTATTTTTTAATTTAAAAAAAATTGTTTAAAACATAATTCATTTTACATGCACTTTAGGGTCAGTATATTATAGCACTGTTAGGTCCGTATAAACCAAGCCATTACTAAAAGTTTGTGCTTCACGTATGTCACTACTGTCAATTAAAATTTAAAACAGAAGATCAAATTTTTACACTCTTTAATTTAGGGTATTGACCTAATACTCTAAGATAATATTTTTGATATGTAAATCCTAACTTTTTCATTATCATTATAGTTGAAAACAAGTTATGTTTGCTTGTCCTGTTTGAATCAACATGTGAAAGAAGATTGCTCGTATTTCATGTTTTCCATTATTATTATTATTCAGCACCATTATAATGTCAAACTTTGCTTGTTTGCTGTAAAGAGTTTCACAACAATATTCTAACATTCTGGACTTACACATAACATAAACTTGATAATCAACGGCAATTCAAACTGGAAATAATGGGCTAAAGTTATATAATATATAATTTCAAAGAGTTCATCCTACTCAAACAATCCCAACAAGAATTAACATTTTCGGTAGATGTTCTCTGTTGATCTGTTCTATTTCAATCCTCCAAAGGAAAATAAACCAATTTTGGGAATTACCTTGGCGGCGACGATTTCAAAACAAATTTTAATAAAAATTCGTTATTATTCCATTTTCCATGTTTTTAAATTACATATTTTTCAAATAAATGGGACCTTGGAGTAATGTTAAATAAGTTGACTTCATCAGGTTTTATTATGAGATATTGATTTGTTAATTGTGCTCTCTTATATGTATACGATTTATTACTTATTCATATATGAACATGTTTTTTTTAAAACTACCAGCAAAGCTCTCCAATGATAATAAAAATCTAATGATGAACTGAAATGAAAAATAGTTATTTGTGACTCAAGAACAATTTTTTGCTTTTTACTAGGACGATTAATAATAAGTATTTCATATAGTTCAAAAAAGATAATCCACGAGCCTATGCGTCTTGGCCTTGAATCCAAGGATATACGTCTTACTTTTTCTTTTTCTTTGAGCCCTTTCGCGAAACCGTCTATCGGAAGTTTGTTTCGACCAATCTGAATATTTGAAAATTCTTTTCGTACAATCAGATTATTATCGTGGATCTCTTAACAACCAACCGTCCTAAGAAAGATTGCTGAAGAAAACGTATCCGGTAGAAAAGTCATTTTTCGTGATGTCCTGGAATAACTACAGTAACTTTAACCAACAGTATTGTATTGTTACTTTTTTGCATAATTAAATATTAAAAGATACATTATACTTATCTTGAATTTCCACAGTATTCAGAAGTTTTTTTAATAATTATTATGTGACATAAGTTTCGCTAATCGTAATAATTATTAAAAAAGCTTTGGAATACTGTGAAAATTCATAATTAGTATAATTAATCTTTCATATTTAATTAAATAATTTAATTTTATTACATGATCTGTAAGCAAAATAATTGCAAGCCGTCAACTTCTCTACTTAGATAAAATAATATTGACTACTTAATCAAAATAACAATAAATTTTCCTTTAGTCTTTACCTGAAAATGTCGCTCAGTTGCATAAATAAATTATCGCAAAACAAATTTTCGCGGATTTTTTAACAATAATAAAGAGGGAGTATATTATTACTCGTTCGTACATAAAGAGCTGTAAATAATTATAAAAATACCTAAATGATGAAAATTAAAATGTATTACATGAAAAATTTTATGCGGGGAATGGTCCAATTTTATGTTTCAATTCTGATTTTAATTGTTTTGCCCATAAATTAGTCATGTTCGATGGATTTAATTTTAATATGATTTTACTCTCCCATAGATGGCTCCACCAACATCAAAAGTTATTATTTGTTACTTTGATATTGAAATGGATTTTTAAATGTAAACACATAAAAGACATGAGGCTTAACGCCAAAGGATATTGCATATGTAAATAGTCTCTAGATTTAATATTTATAGACTAAAAAACGTTTAAAAAAAGAGTGGCACATCAAAATCATATTTTAAATATTTTAAATTTGCTCATTTTATTTCTATATTATCCTTTTTCTATTTCCATGTCTCTAATTTTTCGTTGACAAAGAGGAAACACTATCAAAGAGTTAAACATTTATTGTCTCGATCAACTTTACGAGTATTAAACTAGATTAAATTTGATTGTATTTTGGTTAGAATCGTGTCGCGGAAGTACCTATTAAAAAATTTTAATTTTTGTGAAAATATTTTTTTGGAATAGTGATTTTCGAAGTCCTGTTATATCAATATGTTGCTTGATCACTGTTTTTTGTAACGTAAAGAGAAATTATTTTCCAAGAATGGTTTAGAGGATGATTTATTTATAGATTTTTATAGACAAAAAGCCTTGATGCTGAAGAAAATGTTTGATGATACATTAATACTGACATTTTTAGGATTTCATTTGAGATTATCTTAATTCTTGACTAAAACGGATGTGCTTAAAAATCATTATGGTTAATTTTTACATTAGTTCATATTTTGTAACATGGTTTTCCTTTATTAACGAATCAGAATTGCTTTGTCTTAAAATCGACTACATAACTGATCTTATAAATTAATTATAAATAAACGGATTGTTTTAAAAGGAGATTTATTATTATTTGTTACAAAAATGTTCAATTTTATTGATTAAATTTAAGTAATGCATTATAAGTTTTTCAAGATACAGGCTCATAATACAAAAAAATAATGATCTAATTTGAAGTACCTGAATAACTAACGGGAATTGTAACTTTGCTGTGAAATTATTTTATATTGGAATTAAATGATTTTTTTATTTTGATTTGATATTATTGAAATAATTTATTGCTTCAATTTGAGAAAAGTTTAGTCAACTGTATAATTTTACTACTATATATAAGACGAAATTTGCGGAGCAACCTGTTAATGCTATCGTTCTCATACGTATCGATTTTTAAAATAAGAACAGAAAAAAAATGGTTCAATTAATAAAGCTCCAAAAATTGAAAACAACCATATATTTAACTCGTTTTCCAAGTGTCAACTTAGTATATTTTCAAAGTGATGGATCTTCTATTTTCCTAGAACCCTGGTTATTCTAGCTCATTTTAACAATTGAAACCTTATATCAAGGGGTATTATTTATGAATAGTTGATTATTATAAAAAACTGTATAGAAAAATATATGTATGTAATCAGGGCATAAATGATCAAAAATGTATTTAATAATCACTAAGTTTATTGATTATATTCAATTGTAAGTCGATAGCAAAACGTATTGTATAATATTATTGTGTTCAATAATTTACTAAATATTCAGAGATGTGAATGGCATTCAACTGTGCCAAGTTCTGCATTGTCGATAGTATTATTGTTGTCAGTATCAGAGGCAGAAAATGGAAATATGCGTGCCGCGCCTTCACACAACTATTATAAATTATAATTCAGTAATTTCTATCGAGCGCCATATATTGAAAGCGAGTAAGTCCGGAAGTCCAAATTCTGCCGTCAGAAATCCCAGTTCGGTGGCTACCAAATTGGTTTATATCTGAGTTTACCCCATTTGCTGAAAATCAGCCAAGCGGAGTGCCCAATTTTATATGCGACAATTTGAATATGCAAAATAGCCCTAGAGCCAGTAATGGATCTCATATTATCACTAAAAATTCTTGAATCCGCAAACGATAATAAATATTAATCAACTTCCCTTTCGTATTATATGATATAATATTCTTTTGGTAACTTTACAATGCATTTTTCTGGATTAAGATGTTGACAATTCAATAACCATATTTTTCTTAACTGTTTCATACACATGTCTATTTTAAATACCTGTACTTTTTCTTTTTTTTTTATTTGCTATTATTAACAGTAAAATGTACCACATATGGTTTAAAAGTAATCACTTTGAGATTTACATATTGGAAAAATTTATAAATTTTGTGCCTTTATTTACTACTAAATTTACAAAAAACTAAATGCCATTTACTTCCTGGCCATAACCAAGGGAATGTTTAATGATCAATTTCATAATAAAATTCAATTTTAAAGTATCCTTTAATTTCTGTCAATTATTTCATAATTATTTTAAAGGGCCATTTAATTTGATTTAAAGTTAAAGTCTCATTTGTGGCCCTTTAAAAATGGAAAAGGAAAATTTAAGAAACAAGAGTCAGTTTGTCAGGGGTCAAGTTGTATGTCTAATTTCAATAAACAGAAAGTGATATTATGGATTCATCTAGATCATCATCATCTGACAAATTCCAAGAAAATTATTATTTAATTAGAAAACGAAAATTTTTGTCCATAGATTTAAGATTACTAAAGCTGCCTTTATCTTTTATAGGCAAATGAAGACCTTAAAGCTAATCCAACAAATAGGTATATTGTAACAAATATGTAAAGCTAAATATTTTATAATTATTTGTTTTGTACTTGCAGAGGTGGAAGTATTAGATCCTTTAAACCACTTTTTTTAACTTTAAGATTTTATGTAAAAGAATTTGTACAAAAAGCTAAATTTACAGGAATATTAACACCTTCTGCTAGCAGAATAATTAAAAAAGTTTTGGGTTACAATTGCCTCTATGAGTAGACAATAAATAAAAATTTCTACTGGTACATTCCGTAGTGCATGTTTTTATATTAATTACATGTGAAAAGGGACATACCAAATCGGGCAAATTCAGTGTACCAACATGACAATATTTTCTTAAAATGTAATGTAGCAAAAGTAGAATTGCTAAAACTATTATGTAATCATGTGGTATAAAAGTTGCATTTAAAGGAGCTTTTAATTTAAAGCTTTCTTTCCAATGTTGATAAAGGTGGGTACAACGATGTAAATATTTTTTTTATGAAAAATTTCAATATATAAGAATATAATATAACTTCTCAATATTAGATTTACTTAGTTAAATTATTAGTTCTTTAACTATTTTGTAAGAAAAATTACATTTCTTCCAAAAAAAAAATCAAGGAAACCAAGAATTAAATCATATTTTGTTTTGTTTTTTATCATCAGTAACTAATTATATTTTATTTTTATTCACATTATTACCTAAGTGCCTCTCTGGCCGTCTACTATCCAATAACGGAGTCGGAGGGCGTTGATTATGGCCTAGCATTATCACACTCAAATCCCAATGTCTCTACCTGTGGTATCTATCTTTCATTTCAGAATGTTTTATGCTAACGAGTCATCAGAATTAATCTGGTATTTGCCCTAGTGCATTTAAAAAACCAATAATCTTGGGAGTTTCTTTTAACGATAATAATATACTTTGTGCTTTAAAAGGGGGAAATATGTAAACTTTTTTTTAGTTGGGAATATTTAGCTCCTAGAAATTTCCACTAATCTTCTAAAAGACATAATATTAGTATCCAGTACATTCCTGTATGTTGAGTTTAAGTCGACAGATACCTACTTTTAGGGTCTCTTTAATCAATATATTCAAATTGCGATTTTAATCCACTTAATTTTTTATCAATGAAGCCATGTAAAAACTGCCAAACTACATATAAAATTATATAAAAGAAAAGTTACTGTTTTAAAGTGTTTAAACTACGAGTATAACAGATTTCAAAAATGTACTTTTACTTTAATCTCAACTAATTTTTGGAGCTAAAATTGCTTTTACCGAACAAATGTCAGATGTCATTGGTAAGTGACATTGGTAAAGTTCATTTCAAGATATTTCGTTGCATTCAGAGAACTATTAGTAAATCCCTCGATAGGTGGTTGTTAATCGAATCAAATTAGTACAGAATTTAGGTCGTGTTCAAAATGAGGTCACTCATTATACTAAATAAGCGCAAGTATAAAAAATAAACAAATGTTAAAAACATAAATTATTAAGTATCTCCATTATAAAAACATCCAAATGACTCTAACTGTCCAGGGCAATAAGTATAAAATACTATTAGACGGTATTGTGGAGCATCTTGAATAATTCACGATTTTTTCTACTCAGCCCCATGTAGAGTGATTTATTTCTGGTTTTGAATTGCAATTCTAAATTGATACGAAGTCTAATCAAAATAAATCCTTCATGGAAGCGGTTCAGGTGGAAAACATTGTCTATTGAAAGTAAAAAATATATATCGTTTCTAGATTTATAAATGTTTGTTGTTCGTCTTTGCGAATTCTGCAACATTGGAGAAAAAAATATATTATTTATGCTTACCAAAAAAAGAATTGAATCGGCTGTAAGCCTACGCAAAGAGTAAAAAATTCAATTTTGGTCACGGATATACGTCAATCCAAATATCAGAAGTAATTCTATTTTTGGAAATGGAAAACACGGAAAACGAATTTTATTGGAGAAGACGTTTTGATATTTTTCACTAGGCATTGAATCTTGCCCTTATTAATGGAAAGACGCGATTGTGAAAAGTGTTCATGGGCATTGGAATTAAAAATTAGTTTTGAGTGTTCGGTAAAATTGTGGAAGGAACAACAGATTGTAGTAACATATTTATAAATAATTCCTTGAGAAATCCAGTTCATGTACTGAAAAACATAAAAATAACAGGACACTAATATTTGAATGATAAGAAGTGAGGTAAAAAAATGGAGAAACTAGAAAATCTTTTACTGAATTAGAGCTCCATAAATCTTGCATTGAAGAGATTGATTGCTACAACTTTTCATGTACCTAAAATTATCTTAAATGATATGCCCAAACCTGAAAATCCCGACTGGGATGGTTTTATCCAAGCATTTTATTATACCACGAATTTTATCGACGCGTTTGGTTAAATTTTGTGTTGGAAATATAATACAAACAATTTCTTCAAAGAATTCAAATATATTGATGAATTTTATTTAATTAAATTCTAAATGAATGTTAATAAAACTAATGAGAATATAATTATCAAACGATATTTCTTTTGTATAGCCTGAATCGAAAAGAGATATAAAAATTACTATATTTATTTTCATTAACGCAGGTGTAATAACTAATCTCTATGAATAATTGCAACGAGTAAAATAATTTAAAAAGCCAAAAAATGTATTGCTTAACTTTTTTAATTTATAATCTACTAAAGTAATAAGTAATAAGCAAATAATATGTACAAAGTCTTCAGTCAGGAACCATTAATTAACGGTTTTATTACTTATTAGGTTTCTCTCAATTACATTTTTAATCTTCTCATTTGCGGAAAGTTGAAACGTTTATTTATTAGATGGTTGTTATGGTTATTACATCGATTTTTATGTTAGATAGAGTATTAACTGATAACGTTAGAAACGAATGTAATTTTGAAACAGTTATGATTATCTATTTAACCATGATATGTATCTCACTTTTATGTTTAACTAATTCTTTTGCCTCCAGTTTATGAAGATGAAGTCCTAGATATTTTACTTCATTTTCTAATGGAAAGTCGAAGGCTATTAGCTCTTCTATTTACAAAAATGTCTTTGATTTGTCTGCTTTTGTATTAATATTCTGTAACCTCAGAAAGTTTTAATAATAAATAAACTCTTTTTCATTAAGTATATTAAGAATCCTGTAATATTGTTGCGTGCTAAAATGATTATGTCTAAACCCAAATTGATGATCACAGATTAAGCTATTCAGTTGTCATAGTTATTGTTTTTCCCAGTTCCTCGAACAGTATCCTTTCGAAAAATTTTGACATGATTGTAAGAAGACTTATTGGTCTGTAAACGTTAAACAATATTTTAATATAAATGTATTTTCCTGAATGTTGAATTATTTTGATGATGTTTTTTGTTCATGTAATATTATACAGTATGGTCCAAATGAAAGGAATAAATTCATTATTTCGTAAATCGGCGATTTTAGGGGAAAATCATCAATTCATCAATAAAATTTTTAAATAGAAAAGTGGGTCTTAGTTCTTCGTTTGTTAAATTTTTAGAATTCTAGAATTTGTTTTGCTTGAATCAGCTCAAGGTAAATATGGAAATGAATAAAATTTTTATTTTTTAAAAAACACTTCTAAATTCACCAAAAGTCTTACCTATCTCAAAAGTAGGAATAATGTTGGTGAGCTATTTTGTAACGAAAAATCAGGGAATTATTTGCAATACATTTTTTTGGGGCACCCCATAATATTTTCTTGATACGTACGGGCGACGTACATAGCAAAAAATATAAGTTGTTCATAACTAACCGCATTAATCCTATCATGTTATGTGATATTGGCAGTTCATCACAGTGACCTTGGGAACGGGACAAAATTGGGGCAATTTGGTCCGGAGGGGTAGATAATTTACGACAAATTTGCTGTCGTCCCAATGAAATTTCTCAACTATCCATCCCTTGAATGTGATATTTCTCCTTTGAACTTTCATATCCCTGGATGTTATACATACGAGGCGTCCCAGAAACAATATTATTTTGAAGTAGTTCACATTCACCAACATCTTTCTT
Source organism: Hermaeophaga mercurialis (assembly GCA_951812935.1). Classification (NCBI taxonomy): domain Eukaryota; kingdom Metazoa; phylum Arthropoda; class Insecta; order Coleoptera; family Chrysomelidae; genus Hermaeophaga; species Hermaeophaga mercurialis. Next base: position 10,133,247 of record OX638362.1, read on the forward strand.
CTTAGTTTTTTGAATAAATACATTTTTTTAATTGGATGGTATACACAGGGTGTCGGTTTCTTAAAAAATGATGAATGCGCAGTTGATGTACAGTGCGATAGTAAAATTGTACAAATCTTTTAAAGCGTTAATTTTATCGAGTTATCACAAGAGAACATTTTTCGTTTTAAAATGATTGAGGAATTGAGAAACATTGAACTTAGTCCATACCTGAGTTCATAAGGGTAGTTGCAGATTTATTTGTAACGCCAGCAAGGGCGCATTTATGGTATCTATACTTCGTTAACGATGAGTTTAAGGGACACATTTTTTATTAAGTACAATCTCTATCATCTTCCAAGTTTTGGGTACCAACTCTTGGGACACCTTGAGTTCCTACTTTGATTCTAAACCAAACCCTTATTACCTATCTTTATATTCTTCCAAAAAGTGAAGCAATAAGTTACTAATTTTTGGAATTGATTATTGGAAAAAAAACAATATATTTGTAGTGATAATTCGATCGTATACATTAATAACAAAATAAACATATTCATTAATCTATGTATTATATAACTTAATATAATTATAAAATTTTTCATAAATACAATTATTATAATCTCTAACACTTAGTAATATTTCTATATAGACCGAATTTATTTAATATCTCGTTACTATTATTTAAAAGATTATCTAAGACCATGCTGTAGCTTACATTATTATAACCACCATATTCTGGAGGAAGATTAGTCCTGTCAATGTAATGATACAGAGATTCATAATCGTCAAAATGTAAGAATAGCTAAAAAATAATGATTTCATAATAAATATTTATGTTATTTAAAATTATATAAACAACTCACGAAAAAAGCAATTTTTAAAACAGCCTATACCCTAATAGATATTATAATAATATATTATATAAAGAATGTAGTATTTTTGTCCCTACGTTAATGTTTGATAAAATTTTAAAATTTCAATTTCTAGATATTGAATGAAATAATTAAAATGTAGAGAAAGACGACGTACAGTCAAGTTGCTGTGTATATTTACATATCATTATATTGTGATTTGACTGTAAAATTATAAAAGTCTTGTATGCATTTCCTATCGATTGCTCTCCGTACTTCAATATTCACTTCTTGTTAAAATAAATTGTGTTGCGTTTTGTTGTCAGTGTATTTAACAAACCTATTCCGCTTTTTTAATGATTGTGTACTAGTAAACAAAATCAGTGAAGTAAATTTAGTTACTTGTCAAATATTACCTGCTTTTTACTTTCCTCTGGGATGAAGGGCATAACAAATTTAAGTAAAGCTTTTACGTATCTTGCTTTATTAACAATATGTAATTTAAATTCTTTAAAAGGCAAACTGGCCAATCTCCTGAAACTCAACTTAACGTCCTTATAATTAAGTACTTTTATAAATCTCCATGATAGTCCTTCGCAATCCAATATCATGCAAATACCTTTTCCTGCTATTTCAGGATGTTTGTCGAAAATATATTCGTACCAAATGTCGTCTAAGCATGCCTTATCGGCGAAAGATGTCGTTTCAGGGTCCAAATTTTCTAAAATCAAATCAAAAAGGACTATTATGCAAATATGTTTTTTTGAAAAAAATCCTAAATAAATATTTTGGAATAAAAATTCAGTTTTGATGATTTTGCAACTGTGATATATAATTTATTCACATGATATTTATATTCCACATTGGTATCTTGCCACCTCCTTGAGTAATAAAATGTTTTATTAATAAAAAATATAAATATATGTGTTATTTATTGCTACTGAAATATAGTTATAAATGTGCCTAAATGTTAGTTTCTGCACAGCGACGGAACTAAAACATAGTCTGCCTACAAATTCATAAATCATTATTAAATAGTTTTAATTTATATTTAGGGACTTGACTATACTGTTATCTCGGTAGTAAAATTTTTCTCCCAAACTTTTAAACTTTTAGTAAAAACACATAGACTTGCCAATATTCGAAGAACATTAAATCTTGTCGTTTGCTAAGGTTCATAGTAACTCAGCGCTAAAATTTTGTAGCTAATACAGCGTCATGAGGTATAAATAAAAAAATAAAATATCAATAACATAGTAATTTGTCCCACTGTGAACATTGAAATACTTAGTTAAACTTAGTTAAACTTATTTTATGCTTTTTTACTCTTTGACATATATGTTAGTTGGCATTACACGGTAATAGCAAAATGTTGAAAAAGAATCTCGTGTAATACGAGTTGTATGTTTATGGTGTAAAAGAGACACTGGTAGATGAGATAATCAGCCTGCCACAAACAAGCATTATTAATATATTTAGGAGGACATAAAAGGTACAGTATCAAGGTCACAAATCTTACTGATATTTTAAATATTTTTCTATAATATTAATGCTGTAAATGCACAGAAATGGTAAAATGTATAGAGCACATGAAAATAGTATAAAGGAAGTTATTGTTAATTTTTGGTAGTGCCACAGACAATGAACATGCTTACAAACAAAAATTATGCTAGTAAGTTGATAAATATAAACAATCTTTTAACTCACATATTCCTGGTATTACTCGTATAATGTTTTTTACTTCACTCGTTTTGATTTCAAGTAATGAATTACAAAAGTAGGTAAAATGTGTATATAGAGGGTGCTCGTGAAAATAATGCCTATATTCAAAGATGAGGAATAAAGCGAATTTTGCTTTAAACATGCGTCTTATTCAGTGTGACCCGTCTAAATTGAAAATACCACCATAATATTTGGAATTATTAACCAATTTCAACAATTTTCTGGATTTTTGACTATGAAAAAATACCGCAGTGAGCCTTACAAATAGGAATAACTGTTTGAAACCTTGGCTCTAAATAAATAAAATTTTTGATGCACAATATTTTAAAAAAATAGTTAATAAATTCAAATACTGTGGTGGTGTTTCCAATTTAGATGAGCCACACTGTATGTATGCTAGATTGTAATAAATACTATTTTTTTACTAATAACATACTCAATTTGCAGATATATATTGGCCTGCCCTCTTTATCACATACTGGAAGCATTAATGCCAAATGGGTATCAAAAAGAGATTTTCTGTTTAATGGGGATTCTTTCTGGAACCAATTAGGATTTTCTACCATATTTTCATGGAAATCTTTTATCTGCAAAATATAATTAGTTAAAATTATTTTAAATCTTACTCATCTATAACAATTTCTGCGTTGGTCACAGAATAAATTATAAGCTTTGACTAATAGTATTTTTACAAATATCTAACATAAAGATTAAGTGCATATGAATCCACTAAAAAATATAATATACTTACTCTTATAAAAGATACCTCAATATCAAAATCCGTACTGTATAACCATCGTAATAAATAGTTATTATCTGTATTTAAATTTTTTAAAGTTTTTATATCTAAAATAAATAAATCGTAATAAATATGTGATTAATTTTGTTGATTGGTTTTAGTTTTACTTTTATCAAATAACATATAATAATAATAATAATAATATATATAAAATAGTTGCGAATATTTTCTCTAGTTTACAAATTTCTATTCATCCCAGAAACAGTTTGTCTGATAGTTTAATCTAAGTTTGTTACAGTTGAGTTATTTACCTTGCGACAATTTCCGAAACTTTAATGCGAAACAACAGTATATTATTATCTAATGCTGATCCAGATTAATATTAAAAAATATCTTGTGATTAAATTACAAATATAAGTATTTACCTCTCAACTTGTGTTTCAATTTTTCCAAAGCATTTTGCACAATTTCTGTATTTTTGTTTTCTGTGTTTTGTTCCTTTAAGGTTGTTTTTGTGTGACTTGAATTCATTTCGTTCGTCATTTCTTGTTTTTAAAGCTTATGAATATTTTGAATAAAAAGTTTGTCTACTACTGCGAGAATTATCATGTAAAATTTATAAATATAGTGAATTAATAAGAAGAGTTGAAGTAGTCAAACTTGTTCGATAGTTTTAAGCGAATCCTAGCGTTAATTGATATCTACAAGATAACTCTTTTAAAAATGTATGTATAGCAATAAAGCAGTCCATTATTTAAGTAATTTTCCTTAATACATTCAAAAGATTAGATAAAATCTCGTGAACACATAATAAATAGCGTTGATCTGGATTTAAATAAATATCATGAAAAATAGAAAAAAAAACCCTTTGTAATCTCTATAATTAATTTTGAAGTATTTACTTAAATGCCAAAGAAAATTAAGATATACCTATAAATTTAATTTTGGCAGTAGAGTAACATCAAATTAATGATTTTTTTAGTTTTTATTGAAACTAACTGTCAGTATACAAAACTTAAATCCTTACATTTCTAATTTGAAACGTACATAAAATTTGACCATCACCATACTCAAGTGGTAAATTATTTGGGTTAATAAGGCAGTGTAAAGAATGAAAATATATCTATAAAAAATATAACTCTATTTATTTATTTTATTTGTTTTGCAGTCATTAAATCCTAGAGAATAATATTTTTAGTTTTTGAAAGCTTAGTTAAATTAAAAGATTATTATTTTTAACGGTATTTCAAATTTTAAGCAGGAGTTATTCTTTTACACATCTGCTATTTCGAAATTTTATAAAAAAATTAATTGCGTACAATTGAAAATAGTATTTTTTAAATATTTGTACCATAGATAGGAAAGCTATTCACCTTGAAGTCCTTCCCCATGCAATCATGGTTTTATATAGTATAATTATTATCAAAAATAGCAAAATTTCTTTACAAACAAGTATTTATTGGTAAGTTCAATAAATAAAACAATTTAAGCTGTAACACATGTAATGTATAATTTTTTTTTAATTGTGACACATTTATATTTGTAATTTTACATGTACTCAATTTTTTATGTTATACTTCAGAAATAATACATTCTAATTAACAAACATTAATTAGTGAAATGATTGTGTTACATGCCTAATGTTAAATGTATACTGATTACTTTAACATATTTTATATTATTACACACACATTCAAAAAAAAATATGTTGCCATGTGTCATTCTACAGCATGAACAATTATTGATGTTTATGTAATTTTAATATTTTTTTTATTAATAATTTGTGTTATACTATTATATTCAAAGATCTGAACCTACCTGCAATATATTTTAAATGTTTCTAATCTATAATATTGCAATTGCTTTAACATGTTGTTTAAAAAAAAAGTTAAAATAATGAATTTCTATAGGTAAATGGGATTCCACTACTTTTATATGTATGCTCTTTTATTTATATTATATTACATATTTTATGTTGTTTTTATCTAAACAGAACTTAAAAGCCCCTAAAATAATTTGTCCTGTTACTCTGAAAAGGACTTTCTTTTAGGTCTATTTCCATTTAATTAACCAATTTTCTAAATTTACACAATTCACCGACTGGCACCGTACATATTGTTATAAAACTATTGTAATTTAATACTTAATAAAATTAATGGAAGTAACTTAGTGACCTAAAATTCTAGTACCTAATATTTGCTCTAAAGTGTTGTGTCAGTGTAATCAGTATAATAAAGCATTAAAGCTTTAACAAATTGTAAGAAATCGATAAATTACGATAAAAGCGAAGAAAATGTATGCATAAATTTTATTTCTTTTGTATTTGTACTATAACCGAAAATATCTATTTTTCGTTAATAAAAAATAAAAATAATATATCTCATATTTCACTTCTTTCGAAAGCTCTACTTACATTATAGTTAGTATTAAGCAAAACTTTTAATAAAGAATATATATAATAATCCTTGGTGGAAATATATTAAATGTTTAATTTAACAAAAATTAAATGACAGTCTTAGTTTAAACGACATATTACAAAAAAATAAACAGTATTCAGTACTAATAAGTTAATTATTTCAATAAATTAATAAGAGGCACACGAGTGTGCGTTGTAGCAATACATGTGTTTTCCTTTTTTATATATTTATATAAATCAAGTAACAGAGTCCAAACAACACTAACATTTTTTTTAAGAAACAAAATATGTTTACCAATTAATTTAAATTTATATTTTATGATTGTGTTTTCCTTACTTTGTTTTTTCCTCGGCGATTTCAACACTAATCATATTCGTATTTTAGAGACATTAAACTACATAACTAGGCAGGAAGAATGAATAACCTTGTAAATATTCATATTAGACTAGTAAGTTAATTTTAATAGTTACGAAAATAAGTTTTTGAATTAGTGACTCGTATTATGATGTGAGCATTTATTTTATACTATAAACATATTTGTAGATTAAAAAAGTACTATAATATGTTTTAAATATCGGTACAATTACTAAATAATTAAATACTTGCAAAAACGAAATGGAAGAGAGTCCAAAAATATAAAAATATACAGGGTGTTCCATTAAAAAAAGATACTTTTTGTTCACCATGTCAATATGGGTAGCCCTGTATATTTTCAAAATATAGTCCTACCTATACCTCAATTGTTATCTAACTAAAATTTGTGGGTATCTGTATATCTTTTCCATGGCTAAGACCCCACAAACGACACTATAAGGTAAAAAAAATTGAATTATATGTATAGGTATTAAATTTTGACAACAATAAAAATTATATCATATATTTCATAAATTTTTAATTAAAATACATAAAATAAAAGTCCTGAAATATTTGAATTCTAACATTCCCTTAATTTTAAAGCAAAAATCAATAAATAACATCTCAATTTTGTAAAATTTTCTTAACTTTCCTTGCTGCTTCAAAACTTTTCAAAATATTATCATGTCTTTCATAAAATTTCTGGTAAATGTCCAAATGATCAATTTCACAAGTACCACCATATTCTTGCGGCAAATATTTTGGATCTACATATTTATGTAGTGATTCCCAATTGGTAAAATGGAATCTTATCTAAAAAACAAAATTGTAGCAATTATTGTTACAGTTAACAAAAACGAAATAATTAAAGTACGAATTTACATATCTTACTTGTTTTTTGCTCGATGGGGGCATCAATGGAAGTACAACTTTTGATAGAGCTTGAATTGGAAATGATTTGTTAATAATATGTATCACAAACTCTTTGAATGGGAGGTTAGCTATTTTTCTTGTACCCGCTTTGAGAGCATTCATATTAAACCATCTTATAAAACCATAACTGTGGTTTTTCACATCTAAAATATAACAAAGTCCCTTTCCTGCTATTGAAGGATCTTTTTCAAGAATGTACTCAAACCAATTATCGTCGAGTACTGCTATATCCGATAAACTGATATGACTAGTATTAATGTTAGCTAAAATAAAAAATATTGTTGTTGATTCGTTTACTAACGAACAATATTCATTAATATAAGGTTGAATCTGAACAATGTGTTATTAAAAGTTGATTACCTTTGATACATTTGCTACAAACGAAATTGTAAATTTTAGATTGTACGATTTTCGGAAATCATCAATAGTTTGTTTCATTACAATTTTAGATAAATTACAATATTACCAACAAAGCATTTCAGGAAAAGTTACCTATTAATATATTTCTTTCTACTGTACCAATACATACAGACAGTATAATTTTATTCCAGCAAAGCCATGTTAAGAATTTAGATGTTAAGCTGACTGTAGTACGATTTGGTAACGTTGTAACATCCCTACCTTGAGATCCGAGACTCGAATTTCTGTTCAGAGCCGATTTTAATATTTAGTAAGTAGACGAAACGCAAAATGTTGCCAAATCTTTCATCCATCTGCTTAGTAGCTGAATCCTATGCTTGAAATAAAATTACACATCATGTATAAGACGGATCAAACCATTAATTTATTTAAATAATTGAAATATGAACAAATATTTATATTAAATGGAATGATAATTGCCTAATATTAGAAAGAGTTGGTGTTGTTAATTAATGAAATTCTGTAATATTTTGAATTTATCGAATTTGAATTTTGAACTATGTATATACTTCGTACTTGAATGCTTACCTGGTTTAAATAAAAGAATGGGTCTACCTTCTCTATCGCAATAAGGCAAAAGAGTGCTTATTTGACCTTCTACTAATCGCTCAATGTCTAAAGGGCCACAAAGGGAATAGAAAGATGGACATTCTGCCATATGTTGGTGATACCCTTTCATCTGAAATTAAATCATTTCAATTATAAAATGTGTGATTTTAGGAAGGTGATAAGCAAACTCATTAAGCTAATATTTACCCGTTTAAACGCTTCATCAACGTCAAAATCTGTGCTAAATAAAAATCTCAATAAATAATTATCAGTTAATAAAATATTTTCTAAATTTGGAACACCTAAAAAGATAATACATGTTAAAAATTAATCTAATTAAAAAGTATGGAAAATTTATATAAATATTTAAATAATCTTATTTTTGACCAATAAAATTTTAAACGCGATTTTAATAGTTATTTACATAACCAGTTGCGAAGAGGCTTATTTTATTTGAGAATGTAATGTTTGCCAAAACGAGCGAATGAAACGAACGAGTTTTGCAAATTACATGAGCAAATAAGATTAGAGTTTTCATAATGTCTTAAGCACAAAATTTTATCTAACCCCGCTTTAAAATAGAGAGTTGTGGGATTAAAAATGTAATAACGCTCGTATTCGTTCAAATAAATTGAATTTCATTGCAATATTAATCAGTGGTGAATTTTTGATTGCAAATTAAGCCGAAAATTATGATTCTAATGTAGACATGACTGTTGGTTTAGAAGAATCAGCTAATTTAGTAATAAATTCAATAATATCCAGTAAATCAAGAAGAGGATATGAAGAAGTATTTAAGACATTTGAAGAGAAAGGAGTAAAAAATATTTGTGAAATGGGTCTGTTGGCGTACTTCGAAATAAACTATAAAGTATGAAAAACGTACTCAATGTTGAAGGAGAATTAAAAGTAAACAGAAACATCGACATCCAAAAATATACTACTTTAGTAGGATTTTTGAAGCGAAGGTCTGTGGGTTATCGGGCCAAACAAATCTATGATTTTTATGAAATAAGAGAGAACTTTATAACTTTTGTTAGAGAGGCTGATTAAAGAAAGTTTCTATTCGCAAAAGTATAATTTACTGTCGCTGTATTTTCCAAATAAAGGCTTCTATATGCAGTCAAGTAAAAATTCTTGTAACAAGGTTAGATAAATAATATTTAATTCCCCAATACCAAAATAATATTTTGCAATAAATATAAAAACTATGTTTGTAAACAATGTTTAGTATAGAATTGCATAATGTAATAATGAGAGAGATTACAATATCCATAACCTTTCATATGGGTTTATCACCCAAAATACTTTAAAAAATATTCCCAGTCCTCTAGGTTTTACATATCGTGCTAATGATTATAATATATTTCTAGTACATTAACGGTAAATGTTCTAAAAAAACGTATTATCATTAACATAATAACCTTGAAATAAATAACAAAAAATGTATAAATATTATTTGATTTAACGAACTCAAATAGAGTCCGATATCGACATTTTAATGATGTCATATAATAATTAGATGGTTAAATAATTAGTAATTACTACTGCAAAAAACATGTATTTTATATATTTATTTTAAGCAAAAATTAAAATAATTACATACATTTAGCATAATGGAAACAAAACGGATCTCAACAAGCTTTATATTGGCAAACAAAAAACAAATTATAAAACCGTCCAGACTTATTTTTATTGAATATTACAAAACCGAATGTAAACAAATCTACGCAAAATAATATCTAATTATTGTAATGACATTAGAACTTACTTAACTGAGATCGAAACACACCCCTTAACCGATAGTTATGATATACAGAAAAAATTATTCAGAAATATAATATTCTTATATTCTGTAAATTTAATGTCATTAAATTTAGCCCATCAAATTATAAATAAATCTCAAGGGTGGCTTATATTTATTTCAGAATAACTATTTGTTTGTCAAAATATCGTCCTACTGGAGAACGATTTTTGGAAAACTTTTAAGAATTTTAAAAGTCTACGGTATAAAATTTTAGTCAGAATTTTTATTTATTAAATAGATAGAAAATCCAAGATCATCCCTTTTCTTAAAAATAAGCACATCACCTCTTTTTTCATTAATGACGATACATTATTTTATTTTTTCACCAAATATTTTAAATAGGTAAACATTTGTTGTTTTGTAATAAAAAAAACAAGTTGTCGTATATTTTTATTTTTAAAGAAAATATGAAGGTGAATTTTTGTGTTTTATGATAATTTCTAAACCATATAAATTATCTATTATTGTTCTGTTTCTATTTCTTGATTAATGATTTCTTTTTTTTTAGATAAATAAGTGGCAATGAACTTTGTTTAAATTTCAATTTTAAGACAATAGTAAATAGTAAACATATTTATTGTATAACTGAAAGTCATCAATCGATGAAATATATGACTAAAATCATACTAGACACACAAAAATAGTAGAATTTAAAAAAATGCTTATACTATTCATAGTTAATAGCCTGCTATAAATAAAAAGATACGACTATGCTAGTTATAAATAATTGTACATTTTATGATATTTAGTACATTGTTTTAAAATCACACATAATATTTCTTACTTACAATATTTTGTTATTTTATTAAATAAAAAAAAATATAATATATTATTTATCCTACATACCTTCAATTTGTTTCTTCAACTTTGATATACAAATATTCCTTTCACTTTCCTGGGTTAAATTGTTTCTTTCGTTGGTCGTCATCATAACGTTATTGTTAACTGCCATTATCTCCTAAACTGACAAATCTCGATGCCTCACTAAGCACAGCATTAAATGGACGTTTGAAGCTAAGGTTATTACACGCACATTGGGAACTTAAAAATTATCAATTGTTTTTTTTTGATATGTATTTAATAGACGAATATGCAATTAAAAAATAATCATACAGGGTGGCTACAAAGTCTGGATAATGGGTGCTTAAAACTCAAAATAATCCATCTGTTTTTTCTCTTTCGCAATTAACATTCTATTTCAGATATTTGACCAAAGGTTCATTTGTAAAAATATTGAAAAATCCTTGAAACATTCCTGTAATTCAATTTGAGGTTTAGCAAAGAGATTACTTTGCCATAATTTCCTAAATATATAATTCAAAATATTGCATTTGTTTTTCTACTCTAGACCATCTTACATTTTTTTAACAACCAATGAGATGATTGATAAATCGCAATTTGAACCAATAGGCTATAGAGATTTTTGATTTAAGTGCCGATTCAAAGTTTTTAATATTTTTGACCTGTTATGGTTAAATACCTTAAATATTAATGAAAATAAAGATGTCAAATGTTATTGAATTTGTTCATTGCGGTACTTCGGGCTTGCTAGAAAAATCAGCAAATTTGCTTAAAAAACAAGTTTAAAGTAGCTGCCGGTGGAGAAAAAAATATTTATTTTGTCACCTTTTACAATAACAATAAAACAATTAATGAATTTCAATTATAATTACACAAAATTTTGAGAAATTTATGCCATTAATTATTTAGCAATAACGTTTTTTTAATTACAGGACCGTTTCCAGACTTTTTAGCCGCCTGTATGTTTCGTTACGTGTGGTAATGAACTAAAATAAAGTCAAAATTTAAAAAGTTAAACAACTGTTAAAGAATAATCTTAAAAACATAAACTACTTAAACTTAAATTAAACTGAACGTAAAAAGGTCGGTCTAATTGTGTGTGATTAAACAAAAGGGACCCTTTATGGTATTAAACAGTATTGTAAAATGTTAGGTAGTTGTAAGTCACCACTAGAGAACGTTAGGGGGACAATAAGATGCCGCCCACCCACTGCCAAGAAAATTGGGTTAATAAGTAAAGATAGTTGAGGAAGAGGGTCGATAATGTCAGAAAGCCATTCTGCTCCGCTCACCTGAACAACCCATAAAAAAGGAGGAGGCTAGCAGAGGTCAAACCAGTGAATATTCAAATTAAACGAAAAGGGCCAAAAAGAAAATAAGAATAATTAAAAAGATACATAACAAATTATATTTTTTTCGAAATATTTTATACTTACCTAAAATGTATATAATTTATAAAACTCTAAATATATACTCAGATTTCTCTGTCTTATTTAAATAATAAAATAAAAATGTATATAAAATCAAGTTGTACTGTTAACTCGAAGGACGTCAAGGAACATACAAGGTTGGATAAACAAAAATATAATATATACCTGGTTTAGATGTTTACTATAATCAATATATTATTCGTACAACTTATTTCGATTAATAAATTAACACGCAGGACCGTTATAAGGTGGATATCCTACTAATGTAAATTTAAAGTGAAAATAAACTTATTTATAAAAGTTAACAAATCAGTGGATAATAAACTTGATTTCTAAAAGTATTCAATTAATTAATAATCGTAAGAGAAACCAAAATATTATACAGAGTATTTTATTAATATTGTGAACATTGTGGTTATTGAAATTGATTTTTTATAAAAAACCTTTTTTTTAAAACATTAGTTATATAGGTCCAGATAAAAATGGCATTATTTTTTGTTTCTTCTCAAAGAAATTATGATCATAATCATTTTATATTCTAATTTCATATTTTTTGTTCTCAAATATATTAGGTTAAAGTAGCTTCGTTTTCTGCAAAATTTTTAAATTCAAATTCCCTGTAGGAAGTTTTTAACGAGCCCTCTTCAATATGACCTAATTCCTTTGAACAGATCTCTTAAAGTTCCGTACACTTACGGCTAACATGATAATCCCAGATTTCAGAGCGAAATTTTTCATGAAATGTGCCCATCCGGCTTTAGTCGGAGATTAACCCAATACTTCACCCTTTTTATAAATCCCTTAGGCTCAGATTATTAGATTTAAATGAAAGTTAAATTATGTTAAAAATAGAGGTCGAAAAAAACAAGATGCACTTTAATCCTTCGAAATGCCCTACGGTATTTTTAGCGTGATAAATTCTTATTGTACTAAGCAAATCTGACAGGGTTTCTTTTTTGTTTTTCTCCATACTCTTCTTTATGTAGTTTAGAACGTTGTATTTTTGTACAAAACTCTTTTATACAGTGGATTTAAAAAACTGGTGAGACGGTTTCCTAAAAAAAAACTCGATCGTATTATAGTGTACATTTAATAATAAATTAAAATTATAAACTGTCTATATTATTATTTCTCCATCTATTGAACTTATTTATGTTTTTCTTGGTCTACTTCTTTTTAATCTTCTTTAATATTGTGTTATTTTCATTAGTAATATTTTATTACAATATTAATAAAATACATTATATGCAATGCTGCTCTTTACTATAAAAAAAGATATATAAATGTTCTTCTTTGAAAGGTTTCACTTTTCTATTAAATGTCTCTCTTTTGTTGGCCTATTCCTTCCATTTAATCTTCAAAAATATCTGTATCTTTAGTTTGAACCATTTGAACCATGTTTTTAACGTCATTAAAACAAATGGTCTTTTGTATGAGCCCTGATCTACTTCCTTTAATAGTCTGGAAAGGATTTTTTCAAATGTTTACAATTTTTGCCGTTTTTTCCTAGTTAATTTTTATTATTGTCCAAAATGTTTGTTCCTTATTCTTAATAATAATCTTATTTATTCTGTCCAGCTTTTCTAGGAGTATCTCCAATTTTGGAGATATTTTATTATTTTAAGTTTCCAATCTTTGTTATCATTTGTAATAATCTTACTTATTACAATTCTCGTCACTTTCTTAAATTTATCTACTTATCATTTTTGTTTATGTCTCTGTAACACAAGTTTTCCTATATTTATTTAAATTATTTTTTTCTAGTGGTATATTTGAATTCTGGTACATTCTCGATTTTTCCTTAGCAAGTCATATATTAAAATGTTAGATTAACAAAAAACCTTGATTAAAATTAATTTGCAGTTAGGATTTTATAGAATAAATAAAACTCAACAGCAATGAAACAGAACATATTAAGTATTAATAATTAATAAAATTAGAGTTTTTAGGTACTTGTAATTTTTTTTAAACAAGATGCCCGGTTTGTACGGTGCTGGCCAATCGTAAGAAGTAAGAAGAGAAGAATGGAACAAAAGTATAGAAAGAAGAAAAAAGTAGAAAATATATTTAATCAAATAGTATACAAATACACAAAGAGAAAACTTGAAAAATATTTCAATTTAACTTGAGCGACCAGAAACAAAAATTACACGTATTAAATCTAGATTAAAATGGTATGTTTGAAGCTGCATCTAACGAAAATTACAAATCGTTATTTTAACAGATAAAAACTGCGATAGTTAAACGCATTCGAAAATCAGACGACTCGTGATTTAAGATAAATCATATTTTTAAATTTCTGTTTGAGCCACGATTTATTCTTGAAAATTTATTTCGGTTTGTATGAAACGAGTAATTTAAAATGAACAGAATATCAGTAAATAAAAAACTTCTTTATTTTACGGTAGCCCTTTACTGCTGTAGGCAACCCTAATAAATTTAATTTACTTTAGCGCTTCCGAAAGCCACTTTATATATTCCAAATGGTAGAATTGTATTTTGGGCTTTTTCACGGGAGTAGACTGTATAAAATTTTCGGGGGACATCACTTTTGTTCAAGTAATGATATACAAGCAAATATATATCTGAATATAATATTAATTTTTAGTAAAAAAGCAGTATAATAAAAAATGAAGAAGAAAAGGATGGAATGAACAACATATTTGTAAAAATAATTCAGAAAAGCAATTATTGAGGAAATAATGTTATTTATGTTAATTTTTTGTTACAAATAATTTAATAAAAAATATTTCAGTTACGTTCTAATCTACAGAGATTTACGTTCTAATCTACAATCTACAAACATTAAAAAACCAAGTGCAGTCCAAAGTACCTCTTTAATTTTTGTCAATATACCTAAATTAAGGTTACCTGTATGTCAATTTAACTTTGAATCACCCCGTATAAGTGAGATAGGTAAATCGTATATACAAAATGAACCAAATAATTTAAATTTAATAAAAGCTGAAATTTTAAAAAAATTCAAAATGTTTTTGATTCAAATGTGTAATTTTCTGTTACTACTCGTATTCCTTTTCGAGTCCATATAGGTGCAATATATAGTATGTCTTTATTTTTAAATCACACCTATAGTTATATTATTATATTATTTTTCAAATTTCTTCAGGATTAATATAGATTTTAATTTTTTATCAATGTAATATAAATATTGAGAAAAATGATTCACAATCTAAAACGATTTAAAAAACTCACGAAATAATAATTTATTAAGTATTACGAACAATAATAAATCAAGAATACCTACATACAAAGTTGTATACATAATAATGATTCGGAATTTCAAATTCATTCATAAGTGTTTACCTCTAAACGCTTTCAAACGCAAAATCTCACTGTTTAAGAATTTAGAAATACACCACTTTGTGAGTATTTTTTAATCTTAGTGAGAGAAAAGAATAAGTACGTCTTAATAAAAGTTCATTCTATATTTTTCCTAATTTACTTTTTGAACATTGAGCTTTTTTTATTCACAAAAAGATCGTAGAAATGTTTGAAAATGCTAATTTTAACTATTTTTTAAGAAAAAACTAAATTTGCTTTGGAAAAAAATGCCGAGGGACGGACCTAGAATAGACTTTTAGAATGAACATTTTGTTTTATCTTGTTCCTCTTAATAAAAAAATAAACATGTTTCTATTGCTCTAACATTTAGGTGTTATTTTTCAATTGTATTCCTCTGAGGACATAAAAATCATATTTTATTATTATTCTCATACTTTCAATTTTTAGCAATTATTATTTTTTTCCTTTGCCATATCATTTTAGCTAAGCCTCTGGGTTCCCGTTTGACCCTCTTCTTATATTAATAAATTTATTAAAACGTAGAGAAGTACAACTTACAAAGAAGTTGTTTCTCCTGACATTTGAGGATTTCAACTTTTTTATGATTATTAAGTCAATTCGAGTTATGAACTGAATGCACCCGAGGCAGTTCCAGAATTTCCGACTCCAGCGTCGGCCTCCAGCATCTAATGAAAACTTTTCACTTAAAATAAAAAATTAGATATAAAGTAAACCAAAAGTATAGACGAACTGATTAAACTATCTGGAGAAATTTGAAGGTTTTCGAAATTCTCTTTGATACAGATGAGCTGTTATTAATTGATCTCGGATTTTTAAATAGTTTGTAGCAATTCAAATTAGTAACAAAAATCCAGGGTTTTAAATCACTAACGGTTTATTGCATAATTAAAATAGCAATAAAAAGTTCTATACACTTATTACATTTTTACAGTTATAGCCATGACACACCCTTTGAAATTGCTTATTGAAATAAGTATAAAAAGGATAAATTACTGGTATACTTTTAAAGTCAATAACCATAACATGCTTTGTTAAAATTTTGATAAAACAGATAACTCGAGTTATTATTAGATTCACCACATTTTGAACACTATCACAACATTACTAATTTATAGTCAGTGTTAATGTGTTATTGCTATTTAATTGATTTCAGTACAGGTAGTTTTCATTTATTGCAATTTTTTAATAATAAAATGTAGGAACTGTTTTGACAACTTGAAAATGAATCTTTAGCGAGATAATTATCAGTCAAAAGCTAATGAGAGAATGAACGGCCCTAAATTAATGACTGAAGTGTTTAAAACACTCTATGTGCTTTTAGGACTGACTTTTATTTACTGAATTTTACAATATGATGCAGGTGCGAGGTTTAAGAAAAACATAATTAAAGAGATAAAGACCTCTTTGTTTTATTGTTAGCTGTAAAGTGTAAATTTCTGTTAAGAACTTTGCGCTGTTGTCAAATATTTTCGGTAATTGTAAATTTTGACATTATTACTAGTGAAATCGAAGAATACTCAAAATCTTGTCACAAATTTTTTTTAATAAACTTGACGACTAGTTTCGACCTAACACGGTCATCATCAGGTCTAACAGTGAAAACATTGTACAAACAACAATAAAGAATATAAAGCAGAAAGTAACAAAAAAAATTACCACAAAATATTAAGAAAGTGACACATTTCATATTGTAATTAAAAATTAAAATACATTACTAGTGATGTACTTTTAATAAATTAGAAATACAATGAAATGTTATAGACTGATATTCCTATTTCAAAAATACACTTGAATTTTGAAAAATATTAAAATAACAAAAATATGACCAGCGCTTAGTGAATTTTTTTTATATATAAAATTAAATGAGTACTTACCATATTAATTCAACGATGATCTAGAGAGATTGCTCAAAATATAAATGTACTTAAAGTATTTTAAAAATTGACATATGTATATGTATATTCAAATTCACAAAAAATATATTCCTATAAAATCAACAAGTATTACTGTATATATTATGTATATATATATATAATTGATTAACTAACAGGAATGTTAAACAAACTGTATTAGTATCAAATTACTAATTTTTTGCAAAATTTGTTTTAATTTACTATTGATGTGAACGAAACAATTAACACATTAGCAAAACATAGGCATTGCGTTTCATTTTTAAAAGGTGTTACACTTTAAATTATTTAAGACTTTTTTTGCAAAAACGGTGTAAATATCGCAAAAAAATCATTTATGATCATATGCCTGAATACTCCATGTAAATGCCTTTCTAATGATATGGTATATTCCCTATTTAAAATTAAGGGGTTGGGGAAGTGGAAGGCAGGGGGTTGACAAATGGCAGATGTCTGTATCGTAAAAATGTGTCCCCCTTAGAACAAAAATCGACGTGTTTCAGCATTTCCTTAAAATCTAATGAATACTGCCAAATATCGGGGTGGACTGTTTTCTGTGGCCCACTCTGTATATGTATAGCTTTGTACACATTAATCTTTGTCTTTTTCTAAGATTACTGTAAATAAATGAGTAAAATTTAACAAAATTTAAATTATAATTGTATATAGTTACAATTTCAATAATCAATTTTCAATAAAGATTTTAAATAGGATATTTAAAAATAAATGTTGTAATAATTGTATTTTGCTGTTCACACTAGGTTAATCTACAAGTTGTTTATATTACATTTCAATAATAAATCATTCTGAGAATATCAAATAAATAACGAATACAATGTTAGGTTAGGTCAAGAAATAGTGACATAATAGTCATTTAAATAAGTCGTTCTGGTATAAGGGGTCTGTATATACATTTACTTATTTTATCAATAGAATATCAAACCTCATCATCATTTTAAAATGTCATATTGTAATTATCTCCATAAATCTTTGGGGTTTATGATTAAGCAAAATTATTTATATTTTGATAAAAATTAAATTAACGTTCTTTGTTCAATGATAAATAGCGTTGATATATAGTATTGTATACTAAAGTGATTTTTGGCATTATTTTTGAAAATTATGAAACATAGTCGAACAGGTCAATTCTTAAACAGATGCATGGTCATTTTTGTATTTACAGATATAGATACGTAAATTTTGTTAAACAGGTCACCTCTACATTTTTATATTTTTAAATTTTCCTCGACTAGTCGAGTTCCTTGTCTTTTATGTTTTCAGTATGTTTAGGTCAGTTATTGTTTCACATTTCTGCAATCAACTTGAATTTTGTGACAAAAGTAAAATAGTACTGACAGCTAAAAAATAAATTTTCTCTAAAACTCGTATATTCTTACAGGAAGCAAAAAAACCACTTATATAAGAGGGTAAATATTTTGTTTCTCATGCATGAACACGTGATGACCAGAAATCAGCAACTTTCTAAACAATCTCAAAATTTGTGGACTTCCTTAACTTTTGTGGAGCAGTTTATGTGATAAATATGAGAGGGTGTTCCTGGGCAGCGGTTTTGAATTTCTTATTATACTTACTATAGTGGAACTACTTTAAAAAATAATACTTTTTCACCAAATGCATTCTTGAAGACCATGACCTTATTAAGGAATCAACACTCAGATTTCTGACTACAACAATGCAAATTTCGTCATTTTTTCAAATAAACCATATATAAAGTCCATATATGTCCAGACGCTGTATATACAGTTTTAATAATAGATTCTGTCGAAAGTCTTTCTGAAAGCAACAAATATAACAATATAGTTTTCTACCTCGTAATATTGTAAAAAAATTAAAAATTTAAGTGTGATGAAGGTGTTTGTAATTCTTAATTTAAAGCAAAAATGTTTTTTTAATTTTACTTTTGTTTATTTTACAAAATATTTGGATATTTTGCTCTATTAATTATAATTAGTGTATTGAAATAGCAATTCGTCTTAATTTTTTTTCACTTTTCTTTCGACGCTTTTTTAGACAACAAATAATCATTATTCTTACTAATGCTTAGTGGATGAACTTACATTTTCAGCATCTTTTTTAGGTGATTGGAGACGCGCTCTATCTGAGTTTCATTTCTGTGAAGTGGTAATCAACAAAAAGAAACTTTTTCATTAAATGGCGTCTTAGAAAATCCGGCACTGAAAGCCAAAGAGTCTGTTTCCTTCGTTCTGCTAGATCCCTAATGGGAACGATTAAAATGAGGACTATGTGTCTGAATATGATCTCTGAGAGAGCTAAGAAAATATCTAACACATTACTTTCTTAAATTTCGTTACGCTCATCACATATTTCATATCAGTATATTCTGCATGAATCAAATAAGAGTAGTATCATTAAGTTACGATAATTTTATTCTTATAAAATTGATAAAATAGAATTGACAAATCTAATTATTATAAAATAAAATAATTAGTTGTAGAAACTATAAAAAATATATTATACAACTATTTTGACAGGAAATTTTAGTTCCAAATGAAATAAAATTTAGTATCCTGGGATTACCAATATTTCTCTATATATAATTCGTTAGGGCCGACATACACTTTAGGGGTTTATAAATGGTTATTTTTAATATGTTATGTACATCATTATGCCTCGAGCAGATTTTATACTCAACAAAACTTTTTAATTATATCTAAACAATATTTACTTTAAAAGGTATCAAATTCTATCTCATTAACGATTTATATTTCGATCTTTGTGTTTTGTTACACTTCAATTTTGAGACATTTTCTATTTTGGCTAATTACTTATTCTATTTATGCCTATAATAAATTTAAAAATGAATATTTTTAACACCTTAAAATGTAATGCGATGTACCTCAATGACTATCGCTTTTTCCAGGGTGAGGTGTTCATTAGGGACGGTTTAGTAAACAATTTGTGCTTAGCGACTAGCACAAGACGGAATAATGATTAGGAGCACTCCAGTAGGTCGTTTTATTAACAAGAAACTTAATCAAAATCAACGTGTGATGAATATTTTAGAACAATATAACCAGGTACCTACCAACCGCACTTAATAAAATGAAAACTAATGTTTGTTATTTAATTTAAGGTTCTTTCCCTTCGATGGAAATGTTTTCTTTCACTTTAAAAACTACCTAAAAAATATTTGAGTTTTTATGAGAAAAACTATCTATTTAAATTTGAGGTAACTAGTCATTTTAAAGTTTGTTATTTTAAAAAAAGTTCTTGTTGGGATTATTTATTTTCTATACGGGTTACAGGATTATTATAATATTTTAACACCTTTGTATCTGTAAATATTAAGAATATATAAATAAATTTTATATAAACGCTTAACATGTCCAATTTTAAATTATTTCAAAAAGAATTTTAACGAGTCTTTCAAAAAAATTGTCACAGTTTAACCATATTAATGTTTAAATAGTTTGTTCTGTATATTTTTTGTATAGACAATGCAGCTTTAACATTCTAGTTTCTGATCTATTTTTTTAAGTAACTTTTTAAATACTCCAAATTATTAAACTTGTCGGCATATTTGAAAAATATTTTACGTAATTTAGCAGCACATTTTATTTGCAAATAGGGATTAATCGGTTCATATTCACTTTTTATCTAAATAAATTTATTTTTGTTCACGTTTGATTAAATAATAATAATATTTTCAATGCATTCAATAAAAATGTCTATATTTATTAGGTTTCCATTCGTACCAATAGGAAATTTTTTGTTAGGCTGAAGCCAATATTTAAACATCACTCACACAGTTAAAAATTGGCAATGAAAATGAGACAGAAGAAGTTATTACCAGAGAAAGGTTTAAAAATTTTTATTATGATACTATAGCTATAACAAACTGTATTTTTTCTAAATGTGCTACTCAAGGAGACAATATTTCGTACAAGTCTAGAGGGTATATTAAGATACTATATTTTATTAAAAAAATACAAACATTTTTTTGTAGGAAACTACTAAATGTGATTGTTGTGATGGATGCATATTTTACTAGATACAACTTCCAACATTAAATGAAAACGAGAAAATTATGATAAGAAAAATATGTACCATAGATTAATTAAAATAATTAAAAAGGCGTGTAAATTTTGTTGATAACTGGAGTACAAAACGAAATGCAAAGCAATAAAATAAAAATGTGATTATCCATTTTACAAAAAAAATTCAATTTTGTTTTTTTCTTTATTAAAGAAAAATTATATAGATTAATTCATTTGTTTTTTATCAAATATATATATACAATTTTTCGTTTTTTCGAAAATAAGGTGAATTTCATGTATTTTTTCATCTCAAAATGAAGCTAATTCCGTTAATATAAATGTCTCCTTTTTGAATTTGTTTCTGTACCGGGCATTCCTCTGGGTTTAAAAGAAAGCCCTAGGGAGAAAAATGCAACCAACCGTCGTTACTACATAACAAAAGAGTCTCGAAATCATACAAGGTTGTTTGACCTAATTTTCTAATATTCTTATGAGATTAAATTGTGCATCTAGTACCTAAACAAACATTATTTTGTTGGTATTAGAAACTTTAATAGAGTAAACATAAAAATATTGACAGGACCGACATTAAGACAATGCTATAAACTGTTTCTTATTCTCAAATTTACGCGCTGATTTAAGAAATGTGCATGAATCACCCCCTATAATAAAAGATTCGTGAAATGATATAATGTTATTTCATTTATACTTTCTTTTCCAAGATTAGGGAACGTTATGGTGAAAGCTTAGTCATTTTCACAAATTGCACTGGTTTGAAAGAGCGCAAAAACTCATAAAAGAAAAATATTTACTATAAGGGTAGATTTTAATTAGGGACTTTTGGTGACTTTCTCAAAAGGATTCGATATGGAAAGCGAAATCTGAAATAAATAGAAAAGGAAACATTAATTTTAAAGTTAATTAACTAGATTAATTTTAAGCGATATATTAATGTCTAAGTAGCCTGAATCACTAACATTTCTACTTATGTCTAATCGAGTTATTATACAGTGTGTCCGCGAAAATAATACATAATCTTAAATTTTTTTTCTAATATCGTTAGTTTACACAAAAATTTACTTTCTATCTACTGAATCATAAAATTGTGTTAGTTTGAAGAAGATTCAGATTGCTTAATTGTTTTAAGTTTATTGTTTGATGAAGTACTTTCAATAAAACAATAAAAAACGACTTTTAATTATTAATTGCCACAAGTAATCAAATTTAATGTAACCAAAGTGTTTAAATTTAATTTTTATTTTGTATCAGAGTATACTAGAATTTTATTAAGAATCTTATTTAGTATTGTTGTTATTCCTGTTTTTATTTGACCTGATGATGACCCACTGAGGTTGAAACTAGTGTCGGTTTAATAAAGAATGTTATGTGGCTTGATTTTGGAATTTTATTGGATTTAATATATATACATATATATATATATATATATATATATACATATATATATATATATATGTTGACAAAAATATATTTATACAAAAATATTATTATTATTAAAACCACAATACAATTTATTAATATTTTTAAAAAAGAGCAATCCGTATTTTCGACATTTAACAATATTAATTCCATAAAATTAATTATCTACTACCTAAAATACAGAACTACAAATTAAACTTTATTAACTCCATTTGCTCTAAATAATATGATTTAAAAAAAATTCTTCATTTCCTTTATATTTTCTAAATTTGTAGTAAACTATGACATTTCAAAGTGTTTAAGAGTTTCCGAACATCCTTTATCACCGTGTAAGAAAAGGCACTTATTTCTAAAGCACCTTGTACAACAATTATTATGCTAATATTATTGTTTACATTTTAGTTTATAATATTTGGAAGAGGAAACTTTCAATCATCTCACTACATGGTTGGATGGTGCAAGACAACATTTTAATTCAAATTTGTTAATTATGTTGATTGCTTTATTCTTATTTTTACTTAGTGGCTTTATTACTGTTTGATATTTGGATGTTAATTAATCTATTTTTAGAACGTTTAACCATTATTTATACATAATTGAATTATCGATAATAATAATATTTGGATAGACCTAAAATACTAATATTTTTTTCATTAAAAATGGCTGACTTTATAAAAAAAAATTTTGAGACATTTTTACTCTTCATATGTTTTTATATCTCATCCATGAATATGTACATCATTTTCGCGAACACTCTGTATAGTTTTAAATTTTATTGAAAACATTTTTTCAATTATACTAGGTTCTTCATCAAAGTTGCGTCCTTTAAACATCTGCTACATGAAAAACTCTAAATATAGTTACATATAAAAAAAATCATTTACAATAATCTACAAATTTCATTTGGCATTGAAAAAATTTGATATTGAATTGATACTTTTTGACTAAGCTCAGTATATAATCTTATATGACATCAGAAACTTGGATTCGAATCCAAAGAAGAGAGCCACGTTTTATATTCTGTCCAAGTAATTCTGTTAGTACATTAAAATAAAATTATTTACCCTTATTGCCACTCTATTCTTCTTCTTTGAGATATTTTTAACGCAACTCATACATGACCTTTTGAAAAGCACATAAATTGGCTCAACTTTGGAATTGTTATGAAAAATAGAAATACAGTTTGCATGCACTGATTCGTTTCGTTAATTTTTGTTCTCGATTTATCTTTGCATCTACAGCATTGTTTACTAGATCTCTGTAGTGTTTGTTTCATCTGCCATTATTGCTAGTATGTAAATTAAGCATGATTCAGAATATGTTTAGTCGAAATAGTCTGTAAGAATTAATGGGTTTATGATCTTTGTACAGCTTCGACAATCTCGTTTTTAATTTATGTATTTACATTTCATCTTGAATTTTGTAGCAGTTTTTAGTCTTTTGTAATATATTTCTTATGTTACATGATTATTTTATATATTATGTTTCATGGTGATTCTATTAACCTCCAACATAAACTAGAAAATATCTCTATATCATCAAAAAATGAAGACAGGGATGGAATTCTAGATGCGCATTTTAAACATTGCCAACTACCGGCGTCTTATAGTGATTTGAAACTCCGCTGTGGTAAAAACAGTATAAACCAGTTTAAAGTCCGCTTCGTACATTTCTAGGAATAAAAGAAATACAATGTAAAACTAGAAACAAAGTTATAAAATTATCTCCGGGACACATCCGATTCAAACATAAAATAGACGGGAATAAAACAACTTTTATTTTGAACTTAAGAGGATTTCTTGTTTCAATGAAAAATTTGAAATATATCTCTCAATAATAGACTTCAGAGGCAATAAAAATTTTATAATGGTTTAAATAAAAGCCATATATACAATGTGATCAACAATGTAGATATAGATTTTAGAGCGGCCTTAAGGTAACCAACTGTGTTTAGATACATCTATTTATTATAATTAACAAATATTATGCTGGTACAAAGCAAAATAATTACTTGAATCAACAAAACATTATTAGAACTTAGCATATATATTATTTTGAAACATTAATAATTCTCTTCCTGAAAAGGACTATCAAGCAAATAATTCATGCTTCTTTAAAGTTTTTCTATACAGTTTTTATATAGTATTACCTTAAAACATGTCTTTAAATATAAATCTCTTATACTTTATAATCCCTTTGATCCATTTAATAACCATAACAATATCCAAATAACTTCCCAAAACAACCAAAGTGTGAATTTCGGTAACATTAAATTGTAAGTCAAGAGGTTCGTTGCTTTCAACTTAATTTAACGGCATCTGACCTCAAAATTCTATCAAATTTCCTTTTTGGATGGGATTTTCTTTGTTCCGCCGCATTAAACTTTCCTAAATTAATATACAAAATTTCCTTATGAGTTTCTTCTCCGTTCATTATTGATGGATCAGATAAAGACTTCATAAATCAACGAATGTCTAAAGAATTTTCTTAATCGAAGAAGAAGAAGTTGAATATAAAGTAAATCAATAAAATAAGAGTAGCTTTCAATGTGAGACCAAATAAAAAGTAGGATATGGTATAAATTGTAAAATGGAGGTACTGATATGTAAAATGTAAATTTATATTATATCCATTCATAGGAACACTAAAATTATTAAATCTATTGAAATGTCTGATAGATATAATCGTATTTTTAAATGGTATGTAGAACGTGTCATTTAGTACAAAATATTCTAATAAAATGATCATCATTTGTTTACTTAAAAATTCACTGTAAACATGTATTCGAAGATTTATACCTGGCAACACCTCACACTTTTAATAAAAATATGTGTTATGTAACTACCTGATGAATTATAAAATTGTATTAGTATGCAGAAGATTCAGATCGTTTAATCGTTTTAAGTTATTGTTTGGTAATGTAATTTCAATAATTCAATGAAAAATAGCATTTTATTCGAATCAAGAATATCACGACAGGTTAATTAATATAATCCGCGATGTTTTGTATCAGTATCCCAAAGATTGTTGGAAAATGTAGTGTATTACCTAAAAAATTAATGGTAGAAATCGTTCGGATGTGTAATAATCGGCGAGAATCCATTTTCCATTCTTTGACTGAGTTATCGGTGTTGCCGGCTTTAGTTGATTTTCTGTAAATAATATTTGGATATCTCTAAAATAATAATATTTTTTCTTTAAAAACGGCTTATTTTAGAGAAAAAAATTATAAGAAAAGGTTTCTATTTTTAATAAAAAAAAATAAGGTCGATAATTTTGATCAATTGTAAAATTTTATGTTTGTCAGCCTTAGTCATATTAACTTATAAAAACTCGAGTACAGCGGAATATTTTTTTAATGTATATTGTATTTAGTAACGTCATCATTCTAAGAGTGTTTTAATGTTACTCAGCCTTTAAATGTTTGTTTATTTTTCACTGTTATCCTGTATTAGTTAATTTTGCTATTATAAATCAGCCAATGCCGTAAATCAGCCAAGTAGTCAGCTTGTCGAAGGGTCTGATCGTGTATATCGGCCCCAAGTCGACAGGGTCATTAGAACTGAAGTGACCACTTACAGGAGTACAAAGAAAAATTGTCCTCCAGGGGATGAATTTTATCCTTGGGTCCCTTTAATGAATTCTGTATTCGAAAAAAAGTCATGTAATGCGAATTTCGGGAGATAGGAAAATTGAAAATTGCGTTAAGTGCCAAAGTAAGTATATTCAGTATACCTATTCAGATTAAGGATAACAATTAATGACGACAGTTTTTTAATTATGTTAAAATATTGCTCATTTTTACTGAAATATATTACTTTTTTTTATATAAGGAATGGACTGTAATTTTATTTTATAGCTGTACAGCAGTGTCTCCACTATTTAATGACCGAGCAAATAAAAATTGTTTCCCATAATTCTTTAGTAGTCTTAGTGGATTCTGGGTTGAAGGTGATTGTAGTTCTAAGCTTTGGGTACAAAACTGAAATAAAATTATGTGAAACAAAATTATCATATAGTTATTTGGAGCAAATTGTAGTAAATAGAATTCAACAATAAAAATAAGATTTAAGTTAAACATAACAAATAACGTGAAACTAATGTAAATAGAAAATTTCAAGGTGAATCGAATGAATAATCAAAAATGATGATTTTTATAAAATGTTTCTGGATGAGGATAGACAAAAACAAATATTGAAAACTATAATCAGTCAATATTAAGGATGAATAACATGTTATTTACAATATTTACAATATTTAAAAATTTTAAGATACAGTTATGCAAATTCTGAGTAAGATTAAAATATTAATCATATTATTATGTTGAAATGAGTTTATAAGGGATTTGCAACAATTTATAAATAAAATTGAAGATATTTATGTGTAAAAATATGAAAAATACCTGATACAGAATTAATAAGAAATTTTAACAAATAATATATTGTATACAAAGTATTATTGGTAATGTAAATAGAAAAAATAAGCTTTCTTAATTTATAATTATTTTTTTGTCATCTATTGTGTAAAGATATCATAAGTTAAAACGTAATAACATTGTAAAATTTTTCAAAATCTCAGACAAATTGTTAATGTTAGTTTTGTTAGAGTACTGTGATCTCTATTTATAAACATTCAACATTTTAATAGAGAGACTTAAATTATTAGCTGCTAAGGGATAACATCGTCAAAATTATTTAAATTTAAAGCACCCTTTGTTAATAAATATGATAACAAAATAGAAGGTTTATACATAAGAAAAAAAGAAAAAAATTATAAGATTGAATTAAGAAGGAGAAAAGTGCATGACATTTTCTTAAATAATAATAAAAGCAATTCTAAAGCAGATACTGGCAAATGTCTGACGTAGAAAAATTAATTATAGTAGTAATAAAATTATCTAAACTTATTTCTATGTTCACTGATAGTCACTGGACTATACCCTACTCAAGTTAAATTATCGTAAATCAGAAGTGAAAACAAATAATAAATAGTAAACAGATCTGGCAATTTATCCCCTCTAACAAAATAATAAAAAATACATGTTTTTTGATATAAATTTGTTCGCCAATTGTTTTTTTTAACAAATCTGGTGAAAGTATTTCAAATACCGAATTTACTTCACTGCTCCGCTACACCAAAAAACAACGTAAAATCAAAACTTTCTAAAATTGTTTAATTGCTTCCTCAATATGTTAAAAGCCAAACAAAAAACTCTGAATTAAACGTGATGAAAATTGCTGACAAAACTTTAAATCCTTTCGAAACGTTTGAACTGTTTGACTCTGTAATGCTCTATTTTTGTTGGGGGTTCCGGCGACTTTGATAAATTGAAAACTTTTCTAGCAGTGACTAGACCTCCGACAGTCGTTAAAAATATATATAGGAATATACGAAAGCATGTATTTACTCATTTTAAAATTTGTATTAATAAATGCATGTTTCGAATTTACAAATAATAATGACATAAACATTATGTATGCATGTACTGATTCAGTTTATTTTGAAAGCATATACGGAAGGACGAATCAATACCAATAATATTTTGGGAGAAAACAATTTTTGGACAGTCCACAAGCAAAGGAAATTAAAACGTTCAAATGAACGTATGCATATTAAGTTATCATCTCAAAATATACAATACGGCGTGTTAAAAAAAATATTTGAACAAGGTATACTATGGACCAAAATAAATCAAAAAGTCTTAATGGGTCCGCAAATTGACGGTTTCGGAGATACAGAAGAAAAACAATAATTAGAAGTTCTAAAGCTTTTTAAAGTTGAGGTGAATCGGAAGACGTGAATGGAATACTCAGTTTTTCTTTCAGTTTGACCCCTCGATTCCATTTTAAGGTGTTATTTAAAGTGAATATTTTATTATAATCAAGAAGACAATATAGCAGTTCTGAATAATAGAATAATGGAAAAAAAATCCTAAAATCATGGAAAAAGTCATATAAGAAGTTTTCTTGACTTTTGTCAAAAGAAAACTGACAGTCAAAAATGTACAATATGTACAAAAATCTCTTAATAGAGTCGATATTTAAAATATCTGTAGCATATGAAGTTGATGATTGCAACATTGATATCTGTAACACCTATTATGTATTTTTTAGTTTTCTATAGACTCTTTGGTTAGCTTTCGACAATCGTTAACCATCTCCATGGGTAAATATTTAAATAATTTACAGACCCGCGACGTCTTTAAAACATACACACAAAATAATTTTCAAAAAATTTTTTTGTACATTCTTTTGCCTTGCGTTAGTCAATAAACTTTTTATACGCAATTTCATGCTGCTTGTCTATTTTTGCCAACAAATAGAGAATCGATGAATTGGTTATTAATAATAATAAACTTTGGTTGATATACTAATGCTAAAAACATATTCATTACATAAGTTGCGATTTTTTATATAGTTTTATAATATACGAGAGGTTTTCTTTTAATCAAATATTTTATATTTTTTCTAAAAATATTCAGAATGTTGGTAAAAAATAATGTATGAAACAAGTGTTGTTCAAGTCGTGACTGACTCGATATATGATTAATCCGCAATTTTCCCAACAGACAAATACAAATACCAATTTTACCACCATTGATTTCACTTCTCCATTTTCCACGCACAATTTGATGATCACTAAACTCTGATTAGCATACAACTTTTTAAAATAAAATAAATACTAACAAAAATAATTAAATGGACGATGTTATCTTTAACATTTTTTTTGAGTGAAGTGTTTGGAGTAGTAGTCACTACCAAACAGCAAGATTGACTCCAAGTTGCAGCTCATTCCTTTACATTAGGTTAAGCGATTTCAGCAAATTGATATTTCCGCAAATTAAAAAGAAACCTAATTTAACGTGAGGTGCGCGGTCTGGCTCGTTGCCAGTTGCCCGTAATTTAGTGAAATTTTGTTGAGATAGGTTCATGACAAATGACTTTCGAACTTTATAGCCATTTTATGGAGTATGTTAAGTCACACGGTGCGATCTTTTTGATGATAAATGAACAGCGGATTTGAATTTTATGAAACCAATATTTATAGAGAAAAAACAAACTGCAGTGAAAATACAGACTGTCTCAGTTTTCTCTGGCGTTGAAGAAAGGATCACACACTTTTCTTCCTGAAAAGGCGTTAGGTCAAATTTTTATATATACAGGGTGGCGCGTTAGTGTGGTAAAGCTCGATTAGTTCGCTATTATTAAAGTTACAAAAAAAAATGTAGGCAGTCTTGAAATTCACATTTTATAATTAGTCCGAAATATAGAGTGTATTCAGGAACGCAGTCCTTGACCAAAATTTTCTTTTTTTAAATAAACTACCCCGTATATTTTTACATTTTTATTAACCTCTTGTCGAGATGATTTCAAATATGTAACACTTCA
Organism: Hermaeophaga mercurialis; assembly: GCA_951812935.1. Lineage (NCBI taxonomy): Eukaryota > Metazoa > Arthropoda > Insecta > Coleoptera > Chrysomelidae > Hermaeophaga > Hermaeophaga mercurialis. Next base: position 10,163,327 of record OX638362.1, read on the forward strand.
TGTCTATTACGTTTAATAAAGGATCTATAGTCATCTGAAAATCACATTTTTTTTTAATTTGAAGCAGCCGAACCGTTGAAAATCAATAAAAATGGCTCATATCTATATCCTAACTTTACAAGTTCTATACTATGTCATTAAAAAATATTTGGTACAAAGTGATCAAAAATTTGAAATCCCATCTGATTTTTAATGACTCTGAAACTGAAACGAAGAAAAATATATACTTATTGAAACAGGATTAATCTAAACTTATTTCCTAACAAAATATTATGGTCACAACAGTCGACTCGTCTTAAAAATATATTATTAATGAAGCGATAAGCTTATTAGTAATTATTAATAGTACCTAAATAATTTTCAATTTATTGAACACATCACTGTAAAATGGCACTTTCTTGTATATTTCTAAAATCGCTTCAAATATGGATAGAATTAAATTATCAAATCAAAACTGCCTTTGATTTTTTTTTGTCAACTACCACTTTGAGATAATTTAGCAAATGTAAAAACACGATATTTCTATGTCGTTTTATTCTGGCTTCCAAGTCCCTGACAGAGTTTATTGTACACAATAGGAAGACTTTAGCTTAGAGTCGGTACAAATTGAGAGATTTTTCTGATTTAGCACTAAAATGGAATACGAATGGGAAGCATTTATTATCTCGAAACGATTTGTTCCGAGGTCCTTTTAAGTTTAGGGAAGTGCTTTGACTTTGGCCCGGCCAGAAATCATTTTTATACCTCACTAAAAGTCTTTCTGAACGGCCGGATGCAGGGATGTTTTCGACCAAGATTCAGGAAAAACTCCCCCGTTTCAGCCTATTAACTATTACTTTACAGTAAATATGGCATAAAAGTTTCATTAATATTTCAGGAGCGGATTAAGAACACATTTTTGCATTATATTGAGTACTTTTTTAATTGTTGTCACCAGAATCTATTATTTGGTCTTTAACATTAGCTTTTGTTGACTTCATCAAAATATTATTTACATTTTGAAAATTGCTCACCTGAGACTTTCAAACAAAAAATATTTTTAAATGGCGACTTTTACCTGCAAGAGTGTTATATTTAAAATTCGAAAGTTCGTTTAACAAAACATAACGATTAGTCGAAGTCCTCTTTCATTATAATCCCTAGTGACTTTTTACCGTTTCAGAGGCATGCTGAGCTCATACATCATTATTTTGCACACTTATTAAAAAAATTTATCTAAGTTGTAAAAATTAATCAATTAAAATATTCAGTTAGTCATTAAGAATTAAAATAGTATTCACAATAATATTGAAATAAAATCCTTAGGATTCAAAGATTCCAATTTTATTAAGTAAATATTGGGTTCTGACATGGAAAATGTTTATCGGAGTATTACATTTCAATATATCTCGAAATAAGACCTGTTAAAACCGTTTTTCAAATAATATATCAAATGAAGTTTCAGATTGAAAATACTGCTTTTATATTACCTTCTTCTAAGTACATACAATGTCTGGCTGATTTAGTTTAGCGAGATTAGAATATTTAATGCTTAAATTTTCTGTTTAAAAAAAAATAAAATAAATTTCTAAAATTAAAAATAGAAAAATTAGTTAAAAAATATTGAAAAATTGAATGTTTCACAAACATTTTAGAATTGCACAAATAACTAACAGCAATAAAAAATAAATAGATCTAAATCTTAACTCTAAAATACAATTATTGATATATGTTCAGTGTGTCATATTTTTTGTACTCAACGTAGAAGGTGGTGCAGTAAACCTGAATTATTATTTAAAATCAAAGCCTAATTTGAAATTCAGAAAAAATGAAAAATAAATGCACAGGCTTATTTCGTAAATATTAAATATTTCGAACTATTCATTCCAATCAAATTATGTAACTCGTTTAGAAAATATTTCCATCTTTACTCCGAAACTCTTCCGAAATTACGTACATTTGCGAAATAAGACTTTTTTACCGTTTTTACAAGCCCAGAAATGCGCTAAATATCCTCGTACCTGGTTCTATTACTTTTTGCGGAAACGAATGCAATAGATTTCGTGCCACTCCAAAGTATAGAGAGTCATTTAAAAGCAATTTTCCCAACTACTTCCTACAGGCATTACGGTCACCGATTGCAAGAGGGTCTCGTTTCTCCTTATAGGTATAATTTTCTCCGATTAACCCCAAAAAAATTCCTGATGAAGATTCTACAACATCTCGTTCCACCGGAAAACTATTAAGCTCACGTGACGATATCAACTTCTTGTTTTGTACTTCACCTGACACCAAAAATACACTTTTATTTGTAAGGGTAATGTTTAAACTCAGTTTTCCAGAAGAATTATCCGTTGGTCTTATATTCCAACTATTTTCCGTTAGTTGGGAATAATCAGTTACAAATTAAGCTAGTTATTTATTTATTATATATTTGACTTCCTCCCTGTGAAAAATTAGTTTTTTATGTTCTAATTTTATTTTGTAAAAAGTACGGTATGAAATTAGGCTTACTTGGTACCTTGAATTGTTCCTGATCAAGAACTTCTGAATGGATTGAAAAGTACATCTCTCATTATAATTTGGATTATTAGAAAAATGTCATATGGGTCACAGTATTGCTGAAATGAAGGGAAATAAATTGTGAAGCTTAAATAATTTATTAATGATATTCTGACTATTTTTAAGATATATTGTAAATAGTATTAATTTTTTTTATAATCTCTCAGAGTGAGTTCAGAAAAAATATAAAATATAATATTATTGTGGGGTGCAAGAAATTAAATAATTAAACTTACAATAATAAAATTACAATAAATTAATAATAAATAAAAATTAAAAAATGTTAGCCGTTACACTTTCATACATCCTTAGATACGCTCCTGTCTAGAATTATTATTATTTTAATGGATTAGGATATGTCCAATTTCTCGATTGTGGATAATTTCAGGATCGTGTTGAATATTTATATAAATCATTCACAGTATTAAACAAAATAATTATCAACGAAAATCAGGAATGCAAGTAATTACTTATTCATCTCTTGTGATGAAATTAACAATTAATTGAATCTTATAAAATATTTTTTATTAATGTAACAACTTTCTATTTCTATTACATAATTATTAATAAAGGTGATTGGATTTTTAAAAAATTGACGCTGTTCACCATTAACAGGGCAAAAATTAAATCTCTTTTGTCAAATTTTGACAGTTTATTTATAGGTTTTTGAGATCACCACACTGTAATAAAACTAGTATTAATATTTTGAAGAATTTTACAAAATTCCTACATTTTAACTTATGATAACTTTACATACATAATAGTTAAAAAAATAATTATAAATTAAGGAAGCTTATTCTTTCTTCTTTACATTACCAATAATAGTTTTTTATACAATATATTCTTTGTTTAAATCACCTAATAGTTCTATATTTGTTGTAAATTCCTTATAAACTAAATTGAACAACTGTATTTTAAAATTTTAAAATATTTTGATGCGAACTAACCAAATGACATCATGTAATAATTCATTAGTTTTATTTTTGATTTCTAATTAAAACATTGTTTCTGCTTAATATTGAATGATTATGTTACAAGTTTCCAATATTTGTTTTTTTTATCCTCATTCAAAAAAATAATAATAAAAAAATCATCATTTTGAATATTCTTTCGATTGACCTTAATATTTTCTATTTAAATTAATTTCATGTTATTTGGTGTTTTATAATTAAAATTATTTTTTTTTGATGAATTCTATTTACTACAATTTGTCCCAAACAAATATGTCATAATTTTGTTATACATAATTTTACATTTTTTTGAGTAAGAATTCCTTTATTTGGAATTATAATAATCATATGAAATCAATCCGGCATCTCAGTTTTTAAATTTTTTTAAAAATTAAAATCTTATTATAATATAGTATAGAAAAATTAATTCCTTGAATTATTTTATGTTGAAGTTTTGAGGATGGTGTTAGATATAGAAAGTAAGTTCTGATGATGCGTTCGAAGTAGTTGTCAATGTTGATTATTGTGGTGGTTAAACTCTATTTCTAGGTGATTTTTCAACTCAACACATATTCTAAATTGACTATTACCAGAATAATTTTGCAGACCTTTATTTATTAATAATAATATTTGCCATAATTGATACTGATGTCTGAAATTCACAGATCCGAATATATTAGAACAATATTTCTGATAAAAATTGTAATCAAAATTTAAATTAATTGAAATGGAAAAAATTAACTCAATAATTTCTTATTTTGTATTGATAATACCAAATAAAACTTATTTTTTACATTAAAATTTTCCAGAGAAAGAAATTTTACACTACGCCTGTGCATTTATAAACACTTCTTTATTAGGTTTTAGCTTTTTGCCAAAAAAACCATAATTCACTTAAGAGTAAAAACTTTTAGCGACTGAAGCAAAGAAAATAAAGAAACAAAAGTTGCTTATGTTAGCGCGAATTTGCTTTTCTGGAACACTAAACTTCGATTTACTTTGGAAGTTTTCTTATAAGAAATTATGCATTTAATTACTGTCAAGATATTAGTTTTATAGAACGGCTAATTAAAGATTGTATCACCTTTTCTATTAAAACTTTACCTAAAGTAGGAAAACTATCTCGCTTTATCGTCTTTTATTAAAATCCATTATGCAAAAGTAAAACTATTCGGAAAAATTTAAGTACAAATTTTTTAATACAACGTCAATATTTACAAAGAAAAATCTACAGTACGGTAACAGAAGATAACATACATAATGTTTTTTTCATACTTCGTATAATCATTATTATATTAAAGAAAAAGAAAACGTTTAAGTTAGAAGAACATTATGAATGGCTGCGAAATTGCCAATTTTTGTAATTATGTTTATTAAATAAAATTGAAAATTTACATAGTTATCAAACATGTGGCTTCTGGAAAAATTGTGTTCGCATGGTTCATTGAACATCTTTGTAAATAATCTATTTAAAAAAATAAAAATAAATATTTTCTTAACCTCTAGAAATGACTATTATTTTACGACGCCTTTTTTCAATTGTTTATTATAATATTTATTAATTTAATTAACCTCAAAAAATAGAAATTTTCGTTTCCTTAATTTGAACAACCCTTCAAGTTTTGACTTTTCTTTTGTATTTTTTTCTTGTTTATCTATTCTATCAATTTCAAAATAATTACAAATATACTCACGCTTAGAATTTGTTTATGGCTTTTGCAACGGTAATATTACAGCTGCGATGACCATTAAATAGAAAAATATATGCCAAACTTTTTATTCACTTTAAAGAATGTGATTTTCCAGGGTTAAATTAAATAAATTTATTTGCTACAAAAGAGGGCAACTCACTTCATATATTTAATATAAATGGTGTTTTAGTTTACCTGTATTTTACTACTGCTAATACGTTTTTAACGTACCGGTGGTTCACTGCATTATAGGTTAATTTTGATTAATTTTCCTTATACACGGACAGGGTAGAGATAGACATAACTGGCTTTCAAGATTACCCGATTTAATTCCTGTAGATTATCATATTTACGGATATCTAAAATCAAAAGTATATTTCACCAAAATTGACACATCTGAAGAAATTATATATTTTTTGCAGAAATGGAAAAAAATAAAACGGAAAAGAGAAAAAAGGAAGAACAAGAAAATTCATCCAAAACAATGGAGGGGATTTTGAGCATCTTCTGTAATTTGAAATTGTTGTTTCATTGATAATTAAATTGACGTTTTTCGTATTATTTTGCTTAACTATTCATACATTGTCTTTATTTTTTTTATAATAGTAGTACTTCTTATTATTTGTTTGATTTTGGTATCGTTCTTTTCTAGTTTCTGTAGATTCAACCTCTTAGGAACAAAACAATAAATAAAGCGTGGCAAGCTGGTGTGGAAATGAGCACACATTTAAAAGGAGCATTAATTAGATTACTGCAGTTTAATTAAAGAGTAGATTAATTTCTCCTAGTTTTCCTTTTATTGTCCGCATATCTAACAAATGCAAGCAATACTTTTTAAAAACCTTTACTTATGTTGTTCGAAAAAAATTCTATGAGTATAAAGTTTTGTCTTGTGTAATGATCTGTAACATATTTTCTAAAAATAAACCCAAATTAGATATAATTTGAGTGTTTTGAGTGGTAAAATTATTTACCTAAAAGGAAAACATAGATTACATTCTTTCTTAAATTATTTATTAACCCTGACTTAGATTTGTTCTTATATCGTTTAATTCTCCGGAAAAAGTTATGACATAAAAGGAATGGACAGAATTAAAAAAATACAATGTACTTAAATTATAAACGACATTTAAAGTTTAGCCCTTGCTTAATATAACACTCTGTATGTGTACATTACACAAAATGTTACTTACTTTCATTATCAGAAAATAATTTCCATTCTTAAACTTTAACTGGGTTTTTAAGCCCATCTCTGCATAATATTAGCTTTTGCTTAGTTGAGATAATACGGTTGATATCTGCGTTTGTCAGAAATATCTAGATTTACTGCGAAATTTTTACTAGATTCATAAAAGATGATTTATGGAAAATGTTTGAACTTTCCGAGGATTAGGCAGAAGAAAAATGAAGGTGGATTGTTTATCGCGTCTAAAGAATATTTAAATTACAAGGGAAATTTTAAGAAATAATTTAGAGTGGATATTAGTTTTAAACTGAAGATTTATATCAATTTGGAACATGTTTATTTAGGATACATTAATGAGAGAACCGCCAATAATGTACGGGTAAAAGGACCTATATTATAATATTATACTGCCTTCTTCCTCAAGGTTCTGAAGTGGGGCTCTCATACTTTCGGTAAAATGGCGAAGGGGCGGAAATAGTTCTCCACCAAATTCTAAATTTTGTCGGACGCACTCCTATTTTCGATATTAGAAATATGCCGGAGATTCAGCACATTTTTTACTACATTTTCCAATTTTGTTCGATAAGAATTTGAAAGTAGGTTATATTATTACTTACAGAATAACGGAGCTCACTTTGAACAGTTTTTGTAAATACATTTTCGGAATCTTTGGTAAATAACTTTGTTTCAGTTTCTGAAGTAATTTCACTATTCTTAATGTTATCTGAAAAATAAAGTGATAGAATAGATTTTTGTTTACACGATTGGGTTGCAATTTACTTTGATGTATTACAAGGTGGAGGTTGCCATTTGACTTTTTTAATAGAGGTTAATAAGGATGCAATGAAGGGGTGAAACTTGGAAATAGGTGAATAATATGTTTAAGCTTCGCAGATGATATAAAATTGAACTTGTTATTTATTTTTCTTAAATATACATAAAATTAAAAGTTATTTTGTCTGGTTGGTTTTGAAATGAAAGCACTGTGAATTTATTTATTTTCTTATTAATTTGATGCCGATCCTGTGTTCGGCTGTTCAAAGACATAACGAGAGCAATATTGATTAAATTTATGTTAAGAACTGAATGGAAGTGTGCTCTTGATTGAACATCAGTCTGCTTTCCTCCATTCCTCCATACTTGGAATTCTGGTGCGGTTATATCTCATAGCCATCCAGCGAAAGGCATTTTAATAAAAAATGGTAAAGTGCTATAGCCGGCGCCTGTAATAAAATTACGTTCTCAAAAGATTGTTATCCAATTACAAGCGAAATAGATAATTTGGCAACGTATTCGAGAAAAAAATTAAATCAGTTTCGATGTTTCAATATAGTGAGAATGATAATGAGCCTCGATTTATTTATTTGTTCATTCTAACGATTTTAACAATCTTCGTTTAGGGAGAAATATCTCGAAGACGTAAAATAAAACTAAAGTTGGGAAAATTGATAAAATTTTAATTCATGATTATTTAAAATTTTCTGGAAATTTCTAATATTAGCAATCAAACAGAGAATTGAAAAGAACGTGTCATATTTATAACAATATCCTGTTATTAACGAATACAGTTTTGAAATAAATCAACTGATATGTTTTCAAAACCCACACAACTCTCAAATATGTATTTCCAATATTGTTTATAGACGCAGCTTTCTCTACATTCTATAATGTGTATCATTATTTATCTTACCTGATATTGGAAATATCTATTATTTTGTTGGTAGGATTAAAAGTGTAATTTAGTTCGAAAAATAATTCTTGTGAATACAATGCAATTCCAAGAATTGCGAATCGAAAATAATTAACCCGAATAACAGATATGTTATACAGAGTAAATTTTTATTAAACAAATAAAACAAAATTTAATGTGTAGATCACAATTGAATTATTTGTTTAATTGAATCTATTTTTCCCATTTAAATGTTTTTAGTGTGTTTCGGAAATAACAATATACACTGCAATTTAATTTTCACCAATCTCTATATAAGAGCTAAAAGTAATTATAACATTAATTTTTTTTGTATAATAAAATAATTATAGGATTTTATAAAGAATATTATCGTATATATGTTTTTTAATTATTTAGTATTTATACAAAACCATAGGGAATAAAAACGTTTTAAAAAGCAAATATTTTATTTATTTTTCTCTTTGCTTTCCAATAATATTCATTATTTATTACTAAAATTTCTTAATCGTCGTCGTCTCGATAGAAGCACGGAATTTTAAATTAAGCAATATTTTGTAAGACACTTAAATTATAATTAAGAAACTTCAACTCAAATCTTTATCGTCAATAAGAATTCAAATACAAAACAAACAATTTTACAAATTTACAAAATGTAATTAATACTCATTTCAGTTTTTATATAAGATTCAATTAGGGTTGTTTACTACTCTAGAATGGATTATACATAGCACAAAATACTAAAATTTAAAAGTATTATTTTCATTTTTTTAGTATTACCCTAGATTTTAGTTGAGACAGGCGATTAATAAGAAATTATTTTGATTTATTTTTAATTTACGTGACTAATAATGAACTAAAATTTATATAAAAATAACTGTTTGAAATGTTAAATCATAAAATATGGAGAGAGGTTGCCTTTGATATTGAAAAGTCATAAAAAGGATGTAAGAAATTTGACAATTTGTTCCATTTCATCACATCGTTTATTCAGTTAATCGTGGACTGTTTAGATTGAAAAATTATGTTCTGGTGAATTGATATAACCTAAAATTTGATATTAAATAGTTAAAGTATAGAAACTTTGATTCTATCTCCAAAATTTTTATTGATACGTGAACTGTGGTAAAAACACAAAATTCAAATTGTAATTATTTTTTTCCTTTTCACAATTTTTCATGAACTGTACCTACTTGTCAGTACAAACTTTTAAAAAGATTGTTTTTTAAAATTTTTCATCAAAAATTTGTATTTAAAAATATAAAACATAGGATCTATTTATTAAGAATTTTGGTTCAAATATTCTCTTCTACTAGGAAATAGTATTATCAATTTTTAGAGGAAAGTTTAGGCTTTCTAAAGATGTAACTAGGTCTATGTAAACATCTATGGCCAGAAAGATGAAATTATCCGTGTTAATTGGCTTTGGTTTAAAAAAAACCTATAAAAGGACTCTCAAAATTATTAGTGAGAGACTTGATTTTTGACTTTTGAAGTCAAATCAAAACTATCAACGGAATAAAAATTTGCAATGCTCACGTTAAATTCAGCTCAACTTTTAAGGTACGAATACAGTCAATCTAGAGAAAATCAGGAATAGAAATTACGTCAAGTTTTCTGTGCATCCAGAAGAAAATCAATCGTGCTCACTTTTATAAAAAATCCTGCCGAGAATTTAAAGGAAACTAATGAAGAATTTTAGAAAAAAAATCCTGCCGCTTTCAAATATGCATAAAAATAAATAAATCTCCTAGCCGATAAATATACCTGGTCCAAAAAGATTTAATTATTTTTGTTAAAGAAACTGAATAAATATTTTTATATAAAGAACGTGTTCGTATTTGCTTTGCGTATTGCCATTTCCATCATTCTGAGTTTGTTGACTCTATCTAGAAGTGGTAGGATAGATATGGTAAAATATTCAAATGTTCCCTGATTTTATAACCAGCTTTATAGTAATAAAAATAATAAAATAAATCACTCAGGAAATCAAATTCGAACTCATATAAATAAATGTGGGCTAAAACATTGTTTTATTAAAATATTATAATATTTTAATCCAGGTCATATTTTACAATTATTTTGAAGAGAAAGCCAATGAATAAAATATTTTCATCTAGTTTACCCATTATTCTGTATTCTCCACAGCACATAAACATTTTTTTATTATTACATGGTGAAAAATATCCTGTTTTCTAAATGCCTTCAAATAAAATATTTTATTAATTTTAATTATATTAGTTAAGGTTGTTAGTTTGATGGCATTCATAATACAAACATGACAGCTGTAGATTGATTTATGGGAGCTCCCTTAATTTATATCCGTCGTATGAAATCAGCTAAATGATGACATAGAGTATAGCTAGGTCGATATGTATTTATTTATTTTTTAATTTTAGTAGAGTTTGCAACTTAAAAGTGCTTATTGGAGCTATTAAAAGATAAACACTTATTTGATTCTAGAAGATACGTTTGTAAGAAAAGAAGATGAACCAAACCCAAGACTAATTGAAGTTTCTGATTATGTTTTAAGAAATTATTATTATAACATAGAAAGAAACTGGTTTTTATCATTTTTTTATTGATGAAGCAATAGTGTTTCAAAATGGCATCATAAGTTATTCTTGGTAAGAAGACAATAAAAGAAGCGTCAACCACAAAGTGATAGCGACAGATGAAAAATAAAATTGTTTTAAATTACTTTATTAAATTTTTGTATAGTTATAATGTAGATCGGGGTGGGTCTATTCTGTAACTTTTTAGTTAAAAATAATCCTGGGTTATAATTTTAAAGGAGGTTATAACTGTCATATTACTGATTCTAAATTCTACATTAGTTTCATTAAAATTCAAAAACAGCATTTTTTACTATCGGAAGCACGACACATTTTCTTCTAGATGCACAGAAAACGTGAAATAATTTCTATTTCTAATTTTCCCTACATTGACTATATTCCTACCTTAAAAGTTGAGCTGAATTTAATCTGAGAACAGCGTATTTTTATTTCTTTGATTATTTTTGATTTGAATTAAAGACAATTATTATCCTTTAAATAAATATGTAAATACGGTAAAAATAGATATTTTTTAATAAACTCGTATTTCTGAATATTTATTTTATATAGACGCACTTATTGGTGAAGTGCAATCGATACACATTTTAGATATACTGGGTGTCTCAATAATAATACAAAAAATAAATATTTCACAATTTTTGCCTAATTAAAAAGCATTGAAAATACGATCATCATATTCTTCCAAAAATTCTGCATTTATTTGATTTCAGAAGTTTTAACATATCTTTTCAAATAAGAGGCGGGGGAGAGTGGGAACTTTGTTATGGAAAAACGCATGTAACTGTAACTGTAAGAGTGAATTGAACACCAGTCTCAATTTCTGCTCTTGAAATACTCTGAATGGCATTTCGTGTTCTTTCGTTCATATTGTCTCGCGTAGTTGATCTAGTTGCAAAAACAAGCTCTTTAGTCCGTCCCCAGAGATAGAAGTCTAAGACAGTCAAGTCCGGTGACTTGGCTGGCCAAAAAATAGGCTTCCACGTCCTATCCATCTATCAGTGTATACATCATCTAAAAATGATCTAACTTCTCTGGAGTAAGACACCCATCGGGCTGGAACAACATGGATCTACGAATTGCTAGGGGTATATCCTCTAGAAGAAGAGGCAATTCAATTCTTACAAAATTTAGGTAGCGTTCCCCATTAATTGAATTATCGAAAATAAAGGGTCCAATTATTATTATTTGAAAAGATGCTAAAACTTGTGAAATCAAATAAACGCAGAATTTTTGGAAGAATACGATGCCACGTTTTTTCAAGACCACTTTTGTTATAATTTTATTTCCCGATCCTGTACTATACACGGTTTCCAAGATATAGCCAAGATCCATTCTTATTGGGACACCCAGTACAATCAATTGTAGAAATTAGCCTCGGAAGGATAAGACCCGCTGTTTGATTTGTTAGAACTGACCCTTTCAAGTAGCATCTCTTTGAGTGATAAATTACCAAATCTTTGGTACAATTCCCTTGAAGCCGACAATCCTATGTTAAGTGTCCCTTGTCTCGTGTCACCCAAACACTTGATATCGGAGCTTTGGACCTCTGATCCTGCTTTCTACCATTTAAAGACAATAATTATTTAGGATTAGAAATTGCACAACAATTAATGCCGTTATTTTGGAGATTTGTCGTGGATGCCGTAACCTGGAAAAAGCCATGCAATTTGTCTTCGGAAAATAAAAAGTATGTTCCAATAAAAAGGTTTTTAGGAAATACACGTTCGTAGACATGCTAGTTTTAAACTTTAGTTTATTCTGCACAAAATCGTTTGTTGTTGTTTCACCCCTTTAAAATAAACAATTTTAAATTATAATCCTGTGTTATTTTTAACCTCTTAATGCTGTAAATTTAAATAGACATATTAAAGGTATACAAGCTACATTTTATCACAAATAAAATTTAGTAATTAGGTGCCATGGTGAAATTAATAGAGAAATGGCCTCCAAAATCACCAGACGTTACCCATCTAGAATTGTTTATATGGGTTATTACTAGTGATGAGGGATCGAATCCTTTTTTAGAGATCGATCATTCGGTACTCGAGTACATTAAAGGATCGAGTACTTAACCGAGTACCGAGTACTAGTATTCTAACAGTAGGTAAAACTAATTACCCAAACAAACTCAAAACAAATTGAACTGGTCTCCCCTTAAATACATGCGCTGTTGCCACCACTCATAAAATAACTGGAGTTTTGTGGCAAAATAGTTCTTGCCACTTTCAGGTCGATCATAAAAATAATGCGAAGTTATTAAAGCAGGACTAATTTACATATTTATATATTTTATTATACCTGTATTTAGCCACAGTATATGATGTAATATATCAGAAAAAGTTCTGCCAGGTAATAGGCATAAATAGAGATATTCTATTTTTTTTAATATATAACATATATGGCGACATTGTGTCAGACTTTATACCAAAATATTTTCGAAATACAAAAAATATACAATGAGTCGGTTCCACTCATAACTCCGTAACTCGTTAACCAAGACTCGAGAACCGAGACTCAAAACCCGAAACTCGAGACCCGATTTGATTCGAGCTAGAATGATCTCAGCAGAACAACTGTGATTTTGTGAACTCGTTCTCTGGATCGATCCTGTTACCTTGTATTCGAGTACAACGAGTACTTTTAAGGATCGAGTACTGTTCGATCCTTTGTACTCGAGTACCCCATCACTAGTTATTACATGGCAAATCTAGCTCTGAATATGAAGTCGCCACGCCTTTCGAAGCGCGGTAGCAAAAGGGATCAGGCCAGTCCGATAAACAAGTACACTTAACTGCACTGGTCAATTCAATTACATATGAATGACTGTACAATTTACCCAAGCGTATACTACCCTCTTATTCGGTCGAATACTTTCTCATTCTAACTTCCAGCAATCACACATTTTTAGAAATGCAGAGCTAGATTTGCTAAGTAATGCCTCAATTATTTAATCAGTGTCGAGCTATATTATTTTAAATTTAGTTTAATTAAAACCAATTAAACAGATTTATGATTATATGAAGAGAATAGAGAAAAAGGCACCCTTTCAAATAAATTACCGATACGTACGACAAAATATTTGAGGAAATGGTTGGACAGTTCGATTTTTATTTCTGATGAATCTTATTTCCGTTTCAATAAAATATATTTATTATTGTACTGTTCACTATAGAACTAAATTCCTTTCAAAAAAGCTGTCACTGGAGCCTTATTCCTATTTAAAATATTTAAGAGGGTAGATACCCTCCGCTGGGCAAAATGTGCTCCATCAGAAATAACAAATATTTTGTCATAACACTTTATGTTTGCAATATAGGATGTGTATAGCAATTAATTCTAAATAAACAGACCAAGCCCAAATTAATTACAGATAATACCTATTAGTTGTGCAAATTCAAATTAAAGCTGCTTTGAACGTAAAGTTAGTTCGTTAATAAATCTAAATAGGTTATTAAGTTTGCCAGTTATAAACTGCTAGGTTGTTTATTTTTAATCATTGGCAACACATTAGGGCGAGTTGAGTATTAAGAGTTTATATTTTAAAATATGAAATACTGCACTACAGCCAGAATTCATAATACATCAAAATATTAAAATGTTTACATAAAAAAAACATTGGATAAAGAACAAAAAAAATTATTTATAATGATGTTGTAAAAATATGATTGGATTTAATAAACCTTTAAATGCAGCTTTTGTGTCACACGATTTCATAATAGTTTAGGAAAGCTACTTTTGCTAAAGAATATTTTAAGAAAATATTTTCATATTGAAACACTGAATTTGCTCGAGTTACTACATGTAATTAATATAAAAACGTGCATTGTGGACAGTACCAGTAGAAGAACGAAATTAAGTTTTTTTATTGAGAGGAAGGATATGCTGTTCATGGAAGAAATTTTTGTTTGAGGTATTTTTATTTATTGTCTACTCATAGAGGCAATTGCAGCCGAAACTTTTTTAATTATTGTGCTAGTAAAAATAAAGTTGTCTTTAATTTCATAATAAAATTGTGAATACTATCCTCATGTTAATAGTTGGTTAGTTGTAGAGATGATTTAACAGATATAATATTTAATAAACCTAATTATGTCACAAGAAATTAGAAATCAGATTAGATATCCGCAACTGCGTTTGTCAACGTCAACAATTCTAGTTTGAAATTTTGTGCCTGAGAGCTCTGTTATTGTAATTATAATGTAAATAGGCGGTTCATCATCACTAAGTCCCTGTAAAGCACAAAGTCCTCTAAATATTTAGATTAGATCCCAGCAATTGTATATAATCCAAATGGATTTTTTGCCTTTCATTTTTTATTGTCTCTATTACTAATGATTTTTGAATTTGTCATTGCAAACTCACAATCGTGTATCAATAAAAATGTTTAATTAACGGAAATTTTCATTCAACCGAAATACTTTGACATGAAACTGGTGAACCAAAAAGATTTACCATGAAAAATGAACTATTTTATAAACATATTATGATTTTATCTGTATGCGAATTTTCTGCATTATTAAATATTTTGGTATATTGGTCACCTAATATTATAGAAAGAATAATTACCGAATATTGAATATAGTGAGAATTAAAAGTCTGTCGCCTCTCTTTTGAGTTTTCCCAAAACAAGTTCTTTCCTGTAATATATTTAAATGTTTTTTATGGCAAGGCTAAAGAAAGGTGCAACCAACAATAAATATATCTTACATGTTTCTTTCTTGGTTGTGTTAATAATTAATTTTTTATTCAAACCTAAACATATTCTAATAAAGGGAATTTGTTTTTCTTGTTTGTTTTTATTAGTCATTTGAAGTCTGTCTTACTAGTGGTTCGATTTATTGTACTTTTTTTATTCTATACGGAAATATAAAAAAAAATGAAAAAACTGAAAACAGCGATTCTGTAATAGTAGTTGTTTATTAATAGGGCAACCTGTCAGTTTGTTACAAACAACGTCAAATATTTTTAATTTCTCTTACTTTCTACAACGCGCTTTAATATGAGTGAGTCTGAATGTGAAAGTCTTGCATGTGATATTGTATAATTTTCAAAGAAAAAAATTTCGTTACTAATTCCACAAAAATCACGAATAAAATACGAACAAGCTTGTGGATGTTTTAGCCAATGGTACGAGGGAAAGAGAATCAAAAATGAAACGACTGAAAAGGTGTTACTAGCTTATTTCGAGAATCTATCTAAAAGTTAAAAATCTTTGGGAATATTATTCAATGTAACATACGATGATATCTACAAAGAAAAATATGGATATAAAACCGAGAAGTCAGACATTTTGACAAAGCAAAGTTAAATAACTATTTCCCAATACCAAACTCAAATTAATTTTATAAGAGATTTTTATCCAGGTAGTCGTAGATAAAATGAATTAATATTCCAACAGTTATAAATTTGTATCCTAAGTAACCTATTAATTTATAGTTAGCTAATAGTCGAAGACATAATTTAGCTGCTGCTCGTGTTTTAATCTGCCTCATGAATATTCCCATTAGGTTCATGCGAGTCAAATTTGAAATAACCTTTAGACGAGTTTATTTAAATGTGCCACTTTTAGTATATGTCAAAATCTGCATGACAAAAATAGACTTACGACGAAACTTCTTATCGAGACTTTACATATAAATAATTAGGCTAAATATATTTGTTTTTCTTATATTCAACTAATTAAAAAAATCATATTTTATATATTAATTTTATTAACGTCTAAAATTTATTGGTGTCAAAGTTAATTTATGCATACTTTACTAAGTGTCCGGATTATGGTATTTTATATATTTATTTGAACAATTTTGGTGTGTGTCGTGAGACTATTAGTAACCATTGCAAACTTTGTTATCTATTTAAGTTCCAAAAAATGTTGGACATTGAAAGGAATTTGAATCAATTTCGCCATTTAAAAATATTAAATAGATACGCCAGTATATCCTTTTTGTTTAAAAATATTTTTTATTACATGGATATTTGTTAAAATTTCACTATTTTCTTGATGTACATTTAGATCATGAGATATTTTTCATTTTTGTTAAATAAATAATTTTATATGTTTAAGGTACCTTTATTTTTTACTCTATTTCTCCAAAATATGCAATAATTTTTCAAAAGTCTATAAATTTTAGATATAACCTAATAAAATACAGAGTACATATTAATTTAGAACCGCATATTAAGTATAAATATTATAATTTTAATAGATGTCATACAAATCTTAGTAAATGTTACGTATTGGGTTTTTTTTTAAATAAATATATAAAAGAGTCTAAATATCATTTTCAGGGGGGTTTTAACCCACTACGTATCTTGGTTATTTTTAAATTAAATTAAAGAGACTGAGTAATAACAACAATTTATTTATCTATGAATTAAAACAAGTGCTACAAAATATTAGACAACTTGCACTAATACGTTTAATGGCAGGGGTAGGCACTATCAACTTCTCGATCATCGGAGAACCCAAACTTCACTATTTAATCTGTTTTTATTTTCCCAAACAAGAAGACATTAATGTTTATTAATTTTGATGACTCTAATAAAAGTGTTTATTTATTATTCGATCGCGAGCTTACCCCAAAAGTTTTCGCTTATGTAATACTAAATAAACAGTAAATGTAATAATTTAGAAATATATTAAATAAAAAATAAATTCTATGTACATGGCGATATTTAGCATAGTACCGTAATAATAGTATTCAAAAGTATATTTTATAAATAAAAAGATAAATGTTGAAAATATCGAGAGCCGGCGCCACTACACAGCAACTAATTCAAAGTTCCAAGAAGTTTTAGGACTAGAGCTCAGTATATACGTGATATTTGTTTCATTCTTTTGGCACAATGAACGGATTTCCTAAACCTTAACTACCATGGCAAAACACTAGGCAGTGACCAAAATGGTCGCTGTTACCAAAGATTTACTAAATGTGTTTTTTGGAGGTAAATTGGTCGAAGTCCCCTAAATTGGTAACCAGCATTTTGCTCCTCTCGACTAATTTTTAAGGGAATTCTACAAGTTTAAAATAAGAAAGTGCTGACACGGGAACACTTATTATTCAAATTTGAAATAAGTGACAAATTTCACTTTTATTTTAACATATAAGCCGTACAATAAAACACTACAACTATTAAATTCTTGGATATGATTAATTTAGTTAAATTCCAGAAGCGTGGACTTTATCGAATGCATTCTCGATTTTCCAATAAACTTCTTGCCTCATTTATAGTAGAACTTACCCAAAGTTTTGTTCTCTATTTGTACTGCTATTGAGATTTTTATTAGCAACTTATTTCTAAATTCTTGTAAATTCAAATCTGCACCAATAGCAGAAAATTTCGCTAGAACAAAAAACAATGGAGAAAATGGAAATTTTCTGCAGCATTAGTTACAATATATTTTCAATCATCCAGGGTTCCAAATCTGTTTTGCATATAACTTCACCAATATCTGTCAAAGAGCAATCCAGATATCTTCTGAGTAGGCGTGGTTCTGTTGCTAAGCAGCCAGCGTGGATGAGGGGTAGCATAAACTCAGTTGGTATCGTCAGTGTCTCTAAAACGTTCACCGGGGTTGCCGCGCAAAATTCCACATTCGTCTGCTTTTCGGTTACGTTTTCGTGATGTTCATTCCATATGGAGCGGAAAATGTCCTCAAGGATTAAGGTAGGATCTTGTCTCGGCTTCTGGCGACGACGTGATGAGTTTGTTGCCGAGTTTGTAAATAAAATACAGTCGCGTTTCCAAAAAGTTTTATTTTCTTTTTATTAGTTTCAGAACACTTGATTAGGTACTGTTGTCACTTATAATGAAGTTTTCCACACGTTGACATAATTGCAAATGTCTTGATTAAATATTTTTTTATTTAATAATAATATTAAATATATCTATATATAGTGTGACCAACCTAATTTGGAAACACCACCATAGTATTTGAAGATATTAATAGACTTTAATACATATTTGTTTAAATGTTATGCTTCAAAAACTTTACTTGGAGGAAAGGTTTGAAAGGGTAATTTCAATTTTTAAGGTACACTACGATAAATTTTCATAGTTTAAAATTCAGATATTTTTTTATCAACAAAATAGCACGCCACTCGATTTAGATAGCCTAAATAGGAGTAATTTTTATTAAAATATGTTTATTACTAAAATAAATTAATAGTGTTATGGGATGGTAGAATTCAAAAAAGTTTACAAAATGTCAACCAGCGATTTTTTTATCAAAAAAACGAATACGCCACTGGATTTAGATTGCATGCAAATAATTGTGACCCAACTTTTATTAACATATATTTGTTAATAAATTTTCAGAATACATCAGATAATAGTTTATTTATTTAAAATTAACTTTTTTATTAATAAACATATTTTAATAAGAGTCACATTATATCTATTGGGCCAATTTAAATCTTCTGCCGTATTCTTTTTTTTTTGGTAAAAAAATCGCAGGTTAACATTTTTACATGGTATATTTTTAAAATTAAAACGCGTGATTCCGGTAATGAATGAAAAAAAGTGATGAAAAAATATACAATTATTTACTAAAATTAAAAGAAACGAAACAGATAAAATAAAAGCACTAGGCAAACAGGTCATATAAATAATTAGGCTACACTAACCCAAGTCCTACACTTAAAAAATTAACCAAAATATTTAGAGACAATCGAATACAAATATAAAAATTAAGTATAAAGGGTCCTCGCCACATTTGTTGGCTTCTGGGGATAATCACAAATTCCAATATTTTTCCGCTTTATAGTTGTTAGCATAAGAAAATGGTCTAATGGTTTAAGGTCTCTATGCTGGCTTCAAGAAAACTCTATAAAAAAAATAAACACTACTTGGTTAGACGAGCTCTTGCACTGACCCCAGGAGTTCTTCAACTACCTCATTTCTTTTTTTTTAGCGAACTCTTTTGGCTTTTTGCTTCGGCAGATGTTTACATTTTGTTTGTAAATAATGAATTACATATTGATATGGCCCTTTTTTCGTTGAGGTTACGGTGCTTGCCTAATCTATTAAATTGAACAATCATCAAAAATATTTTATTGTATTTTTAAGTTTATATGAAATAAAATAAAAAAAATGTTATTGCTTAAAATTGAAAAATGTTAAAAAATAAAAATTGAATCGCCAGGAACAGATTAATGAACTTATATTTACATTTAAAAATATTTGATTTTAATTTAAGATTTTGAATTATTTATTATTATGTGTTCATATGGGAATTTGTGACAATATTTTAATTAAAGACGGGTCACATCTATTTGGGAGCTATCTAAATCTAATGGTGTACTCATTTTATTGATAAAAAATCCCTACTAATATTTAATACTTCTGGATTTTTGACTATGAAAAAATATCGCAGTGTTCTTTGAAAATTGGAATAACTCTGTGAAACCTTGTCTCCAAATTAAAAAAAAATGTTGAAATCAGTTAATAACTTTAAATACTATGGTAGTGTTTCCAATTTAGCTGGTTCACACCGTATATTTTTATAACACAAACGCTTAATAAAAAATTTTATTACGATAAGTAAAATCAATTTAGTTTTATTCTATAGCTGCCATAAGAAACCATTAAGCTACTATGTCTTTCCGTATGAAAGCGAATTTTTAGGACTTTATGTGTAGGTAAATAAAAAAAATACATGAAATCAGTGTCATAAATCTAAGCGTTCAACTTCCATTAAGCTTGTGACGAACAGAGAATTTTGAAAATGCAAAATTAAACGAAATAGAAATCTATTATTTTTCTCAATAACAATTTTAAATTACATTTTATGAGTACAAAATTATAAGTAATTTCTAGAGTTAATTTTACTTTATCGTTCAATTTGGTTTATTTTTTTTTATTCAAGGTACGAATTTCTTTTTAACAATTCGCAAAAGAGGGTATTTATTTGTTTTATATTTATTACTTTAAATAACTTTTCCATTTTATCACTCATTTTAATCCTTTATTATATCTACATAATAATTTTTTTTTATCCAGTTGTAGCTGAAACAATAATTGTTCAATTTTTAAAATTTTACAAATTGAACTTTGTTAATTTATTATTGTAATAATAATGTAATAAAATTGTATTAATGTTTTATAAAAATACGATATTTTTGCTCCAGTAAATGCAATAAATTAGATGTTATATCCACTTTTTTTGTTATTAGACATAAAATCAGATTTTTAATTCAGGAAATGTTTTCCATATAAAGCTACATAAAACACTAAAAAATATTTTAATGTAAAATAAGAAACAAAAATAAATAGATAGTTCTCCGAAGTACTGAATTAGTACCAGTATTCTACTTGCTTTCTTATAAATAAATAATAAAATTATATCTGAACTAAATTCAAATTTGGTTTTTTATCAGAAGAGCAATATCCGGGTAATCCAACATCGGAACAACATAACAAAGAATGATTTTGAAGCACACTAGTACTACCAAAATAGAAATTTTAATCTGTACTTAGACCAAATCTAAGAACCATGAAAACAGATATCTACATATCTTGAACGTGAAGATATATTCAAAGTTTAGGAGTATATCCAGCTTCTGGTAAATAATGAAAATATTACTTTTTACATATAATTGAATTAGTGAAAAAAAAGACATAGTGCCATTTTGTATATCCATCTAGAGTAGAAATAATAAAGTATACTAATAAATGGTGTCTTAGTCCTAAGAACTTTATTAGTTAGTGTCGATAAGAACAAAATAAACTAGGTGATTAACTACTTAATAAGGATTTGGAATAATTTTTATAATAAAAAAAGTATCCTGATGATTTACAACTGAAAAAAAAATATATACTCTATAACAAATTAATAAAGAAAACAATGAGAAACAGGAAGTAATAACTATTATAAAAAACAGTTTAAAGAATCAAATTCAAAATCAAGTTTTTAAAACTAATCGCAAAATTAATTTATTAAAATACAAAATGTAAGTATTTGGGGGAAAACTTGAGGTTTAAAAGTACAAAAACAATTCATTAAATTTTAAAATAATTATTCTTAATGTGGTGCACCGAAAATTTCTGTATTATATTTAATATTTTTTCTGGTATATATTAATTTAATTCTAAAATTTGATTTATTTGGCTTGAATAAATTTAAATTTCAATCTAGGAAATTAAAAGAATTTCCTAACCCAATTATGTATTACAGTCTGAAAAATACTTGACCTTCTTAAAATTACTGCTTATTTTATATTGTTTTTGTAAATTATATATTACTAATACGCTGTATTCATTTATTTAAGGGGCTAATGCACTTTAAGTCACTTTTAACCGGTAGCTTTAAAGTCAGAAAGTAGTCCATATTATTTTATTCTATATTGATGGTTTGTGTATTTTGCAAGTAAAATGAAAACAGGATACAAAACTATACTTCCAAATCATTTTATATGTTGGTTGTTTGTTTACATAAAATAGTTATGTTATTCAATTATATTATTAATTTAACAAGCAGCACCCAAATTTTAACCAAATTACTTATTTTAATTTTGGTTTTGTGCAATGCACTGACAATAATTTAAAAACAAAATTTAAAAATGTTATAGCTATATATGGGTTTAATTTATTCCAACGTGATTTGCAAATTCAATTAAAATCTTCGTAAAATGTGTCTTGTTTTTTACAGAATATTTATAAATATTCATATGCAAACATAAACATACCTCTCTAGTGGGTTGCGTCGAAATTAATGTATAATAATACATACATATGTATGTTTAATTTACATTTCGTTTTGGACAACCATTTAAAAAGTATTTATGTTTTAAAGGGAAACAGAATTAATAAGTGTATTTCCATGAAATATATTTTTTATAATCTTTTATGTTATGGCAATAACTTAAAATCCCTCCAACATTTTGTTCTATTTATTTTTCGTGCAGTAATTAATTTGGACCAACTTGAAATTGTTAATACTATTAATATAACATTTTTCAGAGATCCTGTACTATATTTTTTAATTCCTTTGTTCATTTTTATTCTATTCCGTATGTATGTTTGTGATGGATGTTAGAAATCTCGTTTAAAACCGGTGTAACATTTGAATATTAGACTGATTTCAGAGCTGAACAAGATACGTCCATTTTACCTATATTTTAAAACTAGCTGTAACTCTTTTATTTTTATTCATGTATGTTTTAACAGGTCACTCGTCTATCAAAATATACAACTTGGCTACTTTTTGATTAATTAATTACATAATAGCTAATTCTTCTTTTTCCAATAAAAAAATTTATGGTAAACAAATGAAAGGTCGCTAAAATAAAACAAAAATTTGATATACTTATGATTTATATACTTATGATTTATGTCTTTTTATATAGAACACCCTGTATATTACTTGCCTGCAAATTTTATTTAATTAATTAATTTCAGTGTTTTATAGTTCTACAATATTTTTAGAATCATGAACATATTGTGGGTTTTAAGAGGCTGTATTTTAAAAATCATTAAACATTTACAATATCCCTTTAAATATTTATTTTTTTAATTTATTTGTACTAATTTCATTTATTGTTTATCTATGTAGATTTACTGAAAATTGTTACTTTTTGATCTCCTAAGATATATAAAAAAAATTAAATAAAAGGCATTATTCCTATCAATTCAGATTTTGTTTAAATAGAAAATTCATAATATATTACTATTTATTTAGAAAATTAATAATAAAACAATGTCGTAGGTATTATATTGGCAAAAAAGGATTTGAAATTAAAGGTATTAAATACAGAGGTGCTTGAAGAATAATAAAAATATTATTCAAAGACGACTAGGAATTTAACTTTTACCAAAACATGAAAGTTATCAAAAATAAAGTACTGAAAGTCCGAAGAAATAGTAGAATATGAGCAACATTGCAAGTAATTAAAAGCAACTTGTTTGGCCTCTTCTTATTATTACTGTAACTTTTTTTTGGTAGAAAATTGGTATTTTGTTACAAAAATATATAAATTGGGCTTTTACTTAAAATATGATTATATTTCATTGTTTTAATTTTCATATCTCCTAAATCAAATAAATTATGCATATTTTTATCATAAGTGACACCAAATTAAGGGCCATTAGTCTGAATAAAAATATTGACTTGTTTTTCTCTAATGATTTATTTTTTATTTTATTGCATTGAATTTTTCCTTAACTCTACGAGTTCTATTAATTTCGTGTTTATCTAGTCAATTTTTTTTATTTTAAATTAATGACCGCATGCATAATACGCTCATGATATAATTAATAATACCTATTCTGGAAAAACTAGCCCATTTAACAGTAGCGTACGAGGTAATAAAGAATAATTACTAAAAACAAGGTCTTACCACATTAAATATTTTATTTCATGTTAAATATATAAAACTAGCAACTAGTTTCGATTACAGAATCATCATTAGTCTCTAATGGGGAATTAATGAAAAAGAAAATTAAAATTGGTATAAAATAATTCAAAAAATAATACGAAAATATGCTTACAATTGGTTAGATGAAACACTAAATAATAATAAAAAAAAATTAAATTATAAAAGTTAGACTATTAAAACTAAAACATTTTATATAATAATAAAAATTAATAAAATATTATGCATTCATAAAGCTTAAAGATCTTTGTATTAATCAGCTGTCTTAAAAAGAAAAAGGGATATAGAATATAGATTCATAATTACCTAGAATTAATTTAAGGGTAATTAAAAAAAACTAGTTGAAGAAAAATTAACAACTTTTCAATACCATATCTTCGTTGTTCTTGAAAATACTTTATTCCTAAAGGTATCTGTAAAATGCACAATTAACAACAAAAAATTCTTATAACATATTTTTATTCTACATGTACCTTTAGGAAGGGCGCTAGTTTCGGAGACATCCTGTATATAAGTACACATTTCCATTATCCGAAATAATACTCCTTAATATGTTTTTCAAATGTTCATTTTCAGTTATTATTCTTACTGTCATAGCTCTTATTTCATATTTTCAAGGAGGTCCTTTGAGTAATTTTCTAAAGTTTCATTTTCCTATTGTTTGCTATATATTTCTTTAATGATGAAATAAAACGCTATTCCAAGAAACTGGGTAATGTTCTTATGAAATAGCTATAAATTATGATAATAAATGAGAAAACTTTTAGAATAATGTTATCAAACATTAACGGTTCATTTAAAATATTATAAGAGATGAATCCAATAACAAACGACGAAGATTTGTAAGCCTTTGTGTTACTTTACTTTAAGCGAAATTAATTGCCTGTAACTATATTTTTCAAATACCTGAAATAAGATTTGGAAAGATAAAATTGTACGTTTATGTATAGCAATCAGCCTAAGAAAAGATTCACTTAAATTTTAAAAATAAGGCCACTCTTCAGAAAAATAACATCGAAGTGTAAATATCTGTTTAAGTGTACGTGAAGTTTTTGTACATGCAACATCACTTTTGATCTCTTGAAAGTCATACTTGTGAAAATGCTTTCAGCAAATTCTATGCCTAAATATTTCTTAAAATATTTTGGAAATATGAATGTTAAAAATTAGAGCATTTCTCGATACTAAACAGTTCTGTAATTATAATTGGAAAAATTTATGTGCTGTAAATTAAACCAGATTTTATTAATAGAAAAATATCAAAAGCAAAAAGAAGAAATTGAAAAGTCTAAACTGGTTTACGGACCTGTAAGAATAATACGACAGAATAAAAAAATGAAGGTGAAGAAATAAAGAAAATGATCAAAAGCTGAACGAAACAAATACTTAAATAAGAAAAATAGAACAAAAACAAAAAAGTTCGGATGTATACAACATAATTAAGAAAGAAAAAAAAAACGCACCATGACGAAATTTGATAGAGAGTCTCAAAGAATCCCATGAAGACAACCAAGCGCAATATATTAAAAAAATGTGTGATACAAAAAATGTTATATTTTAAAATATTGAAGGACCTGAAATCTACAATCTTGGTGTAAATCCCTTCTTACAATGTTACAAGATGCTGGTAAAAAAAAAATCTCTTTCTGTTATTAAATTGAAAATATCTCAGAAATTAACGATTTTAGCTATAGGGAGTGCTTAACAAAAATGAAAGAACATAAAGTGTATTTCCACTTTTTAAAATAAATTACAGGGTGATTCATTTGAAAAAATTGACAAAATCATTTGGCTCACTCTATATTCAATTGGTGCTATTATAAAGAAATATTGCTTTCTCACAATACTGTATCAATGTCATAAAGTTATGCATGAAAAAAAATATTGTTAGGTTATTCTGTCAAGGGTATACAGGACGTTGAAATGAGAATGATTTTCATATAAATCGTATAAATTGACCATAACTTATGAAATAGCCTATATAACGTAATGAAACTCTATATTAAAAGTATGGGGGAGATGAGCTTAATCTAAATTTGAAATAATATATAGGGTAATATGTAACACCCTGTAAATAGGAAAATAATTTTATAATGTGATGTTTGAAATTGCCTATAATTTTTGTAAATAATGTATTCACTGATTTATAAACAAAAACAAAAAACTACAAGCACTCATTAATATGATTCAACTTAAGACTTTTTCCTTCATTCCAAAAACTTTACATAAGCTATTTTGTAATTTGTTCGGAATATTTCTGGTAAGAAATCTAAACTAACTAAACTTCTCGTTTTAACATTTAAAAAAAAAAATAAAAGTATAACCGGATTAAAAATTTATCTTTTGATGAAGCCCAGTCAACTTCAAATGTTAATGTTCAAAGTTATTTTTTCTTATGATTCTCTAGTTAAACGTACGTACGTAACGTGGGAAAAACACCATGGGAAAATTTTTTCCCACGGGATAGACAATTTTATATATTGTAATTTCATGAAATATTATGTTATCGTTTCGAATAATCATTAAATGATATTTGTAACATAATTTTCTGGTCATAAGGACGATTACGCTTTTATTTGTGATACTTTGAAACTAATATTTCCAAATTTATACTCGCTTTCCAAATATTTTGCTTCTTAGATAAATGGAAAGATTATGATTTTTTTACGTCTTTTTTATAACAAACTACATATGAAACTAGGATAATTTTAAGTCAAGTGGGTATAAAAATTCCAAAGGAACCAGATGAGCCGAAGTTTGGCCATACGGTAAAAGTAATTCAAAATTTTATGGAAAATTCTAGAAAGGTAGTTTTATGAGAAACTGGTGATACTATATGATTTCTATTTTAAAATATGATAAAAGTTCTAGTTTCATGTTTCTAACGATATTCCGTATCCACCGTAGCAATAATGTTCGGTTACAAAACACAAAATTGCTTTTTACGACTCCAATTCTTTATATTACATTTTCGACTGTATTGAGAAGATAACAGTTACGCTGACGCTATGAATGTTCGAACCGCTGATTTTTAAGTTAATCGCTCTATGCACACTCTATCAAAATGTTGTAAAAAACCAAACACGGATCGGCTATCTCCACTGAAAATCTATTGTGCTCTAATTTTTTATTCAGTTTTATTACGAGCAGAAAGGGAGATCGAGTTTCTATATTTATACACTTTTAAACCAAATTTTGAATATTTAATCTGAATTTAGATTCTCATAAAAAAAAGTGTGCCAAAATAAAAAAGGCTTAAAAGAATGTATTTGAAAAAGGCTTAAAATAATACAGGATGTTTTCTAATATTTCAAGGCCTGAGTCTAACAATTCAAATGAAGATATGTAGGTCTTATGAGATTTAGAAATTTTGAAGAGAATAAATAATATTATGAAAAATGAAAAAGACAATGGGAATATAATGAATACAATCACAAGAATAGTGCGACAGGTACAAAACCAACGTACAGAGTAGCCTCCTCAGCCAAAAAAAAATAAACAAACAAAAAAAAATGAAATGTAAGTAAGCAATATAATATATAATGTATTAAATAATGTTCGAGTGAATATAAAAATGTAATTAGAATTCAGTAAAGCTCCTACTTAATTTAAAGGAATTGATCCAACTTTTTCAAATAAAATGCCCCGAATTATTTTACATAATTTGAAGCTTTTTTCACTCTCTATTCATCCCTAAAATATTTTCTTGAAAATGTAAAAGACAGCTTTTCTAATTGCGAAAAATAATGCTAGCCATTCTTTTCAAAAAAGTTGGATCGATGTGACTTTTATTTTTATGTAACACACTGAGAAATTGAACATTATTTTAAAATATGTTTAAGAAAAGTATATTTTTTAAAAATATTACTCTCATAAAGAAACGGCGCATTTGGTTAGCTGGACATCTAAACTCCAAGCAAATCTAAAAAGATGGCTGAAGAATTAAGCTACAGCGTGTTTAGCTAGTATTAATAATCAAGGTATAGAAACGAAAAAAGAAAAAGAGGCAAGCGACATTTTAAGAAGAGTTATTGCCTTTAAAGTTACCGTTTAAATCGAATTACTAATATTCCGGTACAAATGATGCCAAAAAGTATTCAAAATTTCTGTAATAAAAACAATATCCATACGTCGTATAAACAAAAAGACGACAGGACAAACTGTATAAATAAAACCAAATTTAGCATCAAAAATAAAAACTTTTAATGAAGAAATATTAATCAGTTCTATACGATACATATATACCCTTTTTTAGGAAAATAAATATATTTTCTGGTTTGTTAAGTCCATACTTAACTATTACAAATAAATAATTTGTCTCTAACTAATTAGCTCCTTTATAAATTTTAATAGTGTCTGCCGTCACTTTCCTTTTTTTATTTTATTTGTACCATAAAATTATACTATTATAAGAAAAAACAAACAGAAGTATTTCTGGGTAAAAAATGTTAATACGAAAACATTTATCTTTGTTCTTGCTGCTATTTTCCTCTTTCGTAATGGCCACTTTTTTTCGGGTAGTTCCCTATTATACTTTAATACTAACTAATGTCAATAGAGGCTTAGTGTGAATGAAAATACCTTGTATCGGGTTAATTATGTAGGGTATATAGTTTCTTGTCTCCACCCGCTTCACAGAATCCATTAATTCGATTAATGGACATAATGCAACTTTTATATGGAAAAGATCTTTTTGGCCTTTCTGCCTTTCAGAAATAATATTTCATTGGTAAATTATTAGGATTGGTAATTCTGTTTCCATCTTTCTACACGTATGTTCTGAAAAAGTAATTAATACTTTAAATCATATGAAAAACGTAAATAATTTTTTGCAACCTGGTTCAACTATAATTTTAAAGTTACTAACGAAGTTGGTAGGTAGGTAGG
The DNA here is from genome assembly GCA_951812935.1 of Hermaeophaga mercurialis. Classification (NCBI taxonomy): domain Eukaryota; kingdom Metazoa; phylum Arthropoda; class Insecta; order Coleoptera; family Chrysomelidae; genus Hermaeophaga; species Hermaeophaga mercurialis. The sequence goes on from OX638362.1 coordinate 10,192,218, forward strand.
TAGGTAGGTTGGTTGGTTGGTTGATTGGTTGGCTAGTCGATTGGTATACATATAAGTCAGTGTAGTTTATATCTCTGATGTCTATGGTACATTTACCTATACCTATTTCTGTTTTAGATCTCTTAGAATTTGGTAAAGTGCTAGTTCTTCCCTAAACCGTACTTCGTTTCATTAATTGGAATTTTTGAACCGTATGTCACAAAATAATTTTAGCATTGTTGAGTCATTTCCCATATTCAGTATCAGCTTTCTGATGAATTTCACTATTCATTGGATTTTGGCTACCATACAAATTTGTAATAGGTTATTATCAGTAGGGTAAAATCTGTTAGATATGGATAACATTTACGTCTCCAAAATTCGACATTATTATGGATATTATGTTTAAACGTATTGAAAAATATGTGGGTGGTTTCTAATTGTAAACTGAACTTTAAGAGCTAATTTTTCGTCTACAGATTTTTTATAACTTTCGGTTTCTTAAGGAGTTTCAGTCTTTCGAGAACTAGTCAATTCCTCAGTTCGGAAAACTATATGATGGGATAACAATCTGAACTATACCTTTTTTTGAAAAATCCCGTAAAAATATGACTTTAAAAATGAAATTTAACATTTATTAATTGAATTTGAAATTATGTGTATATTTTTCCCTAAAGAATCCTTATAATTAAAAGATTTATAATTCTCAGGTCGGCTTGTTTTTTTCAATATTGAATTTGTAACTCCAAGTACTTTTATTGAAGTATTCCTAGAAAAATAAAAATTACTACCTTTCAGATTTAATCTTGCTTTTACAGATTAGGCTCTATTACAGTATCATACAATGTCCTTAAAGTGTCCTAATCTAGTATTAGTAAGTAGTTCTAAAAATAAACCTAGCTACCGAATTTCTCGCAAATATTCTACACGTTCGTATTTAAAATTATCCTACAACATAATTTAGATAAACATTACATACAACGATATAAATTTACCAAGTTTGTGTTTGGATCAAAGACAAACCTGACTCACGTATATCTGATTGCAAAAGGTCCTTATGGAATTCCTCTGTCCTTGGAAAACTAGACAGCACCTGAAATTTAGGAAGAATTAAAGTTAATGTTAAAGATTTGGGACTGAATTAATTTTGGAAGAAGCGGTAAGTGAAACCACAATACTATAAATAGTTCTGTTTCACAGTTTGATTAAAATTAAAATGTTTATTTAATTTCCACTAAAACTATTTACAAATATTTGTCATTATTAGATTTTCCTTCTTTATAATATAAAGAAGGTCGTAAATACTATACAGAAGTTACTAGTATGTAGCCTAGTTTTAGAAAATAATAAAAATAATAAAAATGCAAACCTATTTTTTAACAGAATTTCAGGTTTTTAGAGAGGAAATCATGTCCCAATATTGATAAAAATAGTACTCGGTTTTGACTCAGGAAAGAGTTGTTTAATTGGGAGCAAATAATATAAAATATTGTTACTTCTATAAAACACAGAAATTACTTTAAAAACGTAATTAAAGTACTTTATTTTTTGCGGCTTATCCGAAAAATGTATGAAAATGTAAAATACAATTCATTTTATTTTTGAAAGATAGTTTTTTTTTTGAGTTAGAAATTACCAAGTTACGACAGTGAAAAAAATCATAGATGAAAAAAATTTGCTTCATTAACCATTGGACTCTGTATCAAATATTTTTTAATACCATAACATAGAACTTGAAAAGTTAGGATAGGGACATGTAAGCCGTTTTTATTGATTTTCAACGGTTTGGCTGCTATAGACATCTAAATAAAAAAAAATGTGATTTTCAGGTGGCTGTCAATCCTTTATTAAACATTATAGACATAAAGTGTGATGTTTATAAAAATGTAAAAATATACGGGGAATTCCATGAAATAAAAATACTAACTTCGGAGTTGTACACTCTGTATTTTCCTTTCTGTTTTTGAAAACTAGAAAATGCTGAAATTTGATGAGCAGTTGCATTCATTATTAAAATAAATTGTTTGTAAATGTATCTACCGAGTTTTTATGATTGCTACGTGCAAAAATCAAATGATTTCAGTTTTTTATTTTTTATACCACTAAATATTACACTTAATTTCAAATATTGTTGCAACATCCTACTGTTTACAGACAGAGATACACCTTTATCATTGATCAGGTAGTTAGCACATTGGTTTATGTAGAAACAGATCTGGTTGACTAGAGATTCAATTATCTAATACATGTACCTCTTCAGATGATGAATAGCTGAACATCTGACTATAACTATCGACAAAACTCAAGTTAATAACTACATATTAAATGCTCTACAAATTCTAAATCCAAGGCTTTTTTAATTTATAAATTGCTAATATAATTAAAAAATGAAACTAATATACAGGGTGTCCGTGGAAATAATGCACATATTTATAGATGACTTATAAAAAAATATGCAGAATAAAAAAAAAATTCACCCGTTTTCAAAAAAAAAATAAAAATAAAATCGACAACTCTGAAAACTCGGCCAAGGATAAACAGCGGTTTTTAAACGTTCTAAAAAATAAGTTTTTATTTAAGTACACCTGGATATTTAGAATAGTTGATTACAGGGGATGTAGAAGAGTGAAAAATGTAATCTCGGCGATTATTAAACATCCGAATGATTTCTACCACTATTTCTTTTAATTAATAGATTACACGTTTCCAATAATCTTTGGGATACTGATGCAAAACATCGCGGATTAGATTAATTAGCATATCGTGATATTCTTGTTTTTAATAAAATACCATTTTTCACTGAATTATTGAAACTACTGTACCAAACAATAAACTTAAAACGATTAAAGGATCTTCTGAAAACTAACACGATTTTATGAATCATCATATAGATATTTCTTAGTTACATGACACATATTTTTATTCAAAAAGTATGACGTGTTGCCACGTATAAATTTTCGAGTAAATTTTTGAAGTTAATTTTTGTATAACATTATGACATTAAAAAAACATTTATTAGAATATTTTATTGCAAATGACAAGTTGTACATACCATTTAAAAATACGCATTATTTTCGCTGTATTTACATATGCACTAATAAACAAACGGTCACACTTTTTGCCACTTTGTTTATCATATCTCTTTCGAACTTTTCTTTTTGTTGTGTTGCTTAAGAACCTTATTTCTAGCATTTATTTGAATTATTTCCTTGTTTGTGATAGCCGAATATTTACTTCCACATAGAAAGTAGTGATCATATGTTAACATCTTTGGCTACAATCGACTTTTCTCATTTTATCCGATATTTATTTGTCATGTCTTCCTGGAGAATTTTAATCAAATTTAATTTAGCCTTTTCTGCTAGAAATGAAAAAGTTTCGATACTTTCAATAGCTACAGCTTCGATAGGTAAAAGAAACTTTTAATTCCATTAAGAATAAGCACTTAACAATTGTTTGAGTTTTTGTTCGTTTAGAACTTTCGTGACTCTAATCAAATAAAACCTGGTTAAGCGGCTACAAAAGTTTTATAAATTAAACTTCCAATTTGTATTTTCCAAATTTAGGATACAAACTACTACTATAGGATACGGTAAACAATAAATAATAATATATCAATAATCTGTTGCATAATTTACAATAATATTATTGATCGTTAAATAATAATTTAATAATTGTCAACCTGGGGCATTTACGAATGGATTTTAAGTTGATATAATCTCATTTTTTGGTTTATTTTCATTTAAAGAGAGAAAAAGATAAAAAGATATTTTTTGACAACCCCGAAATCCAGCGACATTTCTGGAAACTAGAGCAGTTCAATCAACCAAAAATAGAACGTAGTCCTTATAAATATTATCTAGCAAGGTTTTCCCCTATAACAAGTATTCTAGGACTGCCAATCGAGATACATAAACTGAATATTGTCGTCCCTCGGGAAAGCCTTTTTTGTCCGAAAACTTCCCGGATCTCGTCAATTCCCGGAGACAAAAGGATGTTTTCAAAAACAAAAGCATCCGACCAAACGTGTATCCGTATGTATGATTTTATTTGTGAACTAATGCTGCTTGGTTTGGTTAGGTTTTTTGTTCATTTTATTTTGTGCACACCATCCAGGACACGATTCACTGATTTTTTCACCAGAACTTGACAAAAAGTGTGACGTATGTTTCATTTAGAACATATTCGCAGAGGAATATTTCGTGCAAAATTGGTATAAATTAGAAGCAAAAAATCTTCGAAAAGTGATTTAAACCTGTTCTAGAATTCAATTTTGTTGTATTTATTTACTTCTCTTCGATATAAATATGTATATTTCATTTTTATTTGTAACTTAACCCCTATTCTTTATTTCAAGAGCCGCTATTGACCCGTGCGCCAACAATGTAGGTTTTGCTAATTAACTAATGGAAAACTAGAGGAACAGCGTTTCAAAAACACGAAAATATCATAACATTTCACATTATTAAACATCAAGTTAATGCATGTTATTTCGTTTAAATGACTGATATTCCGAACAGACAACATTATTATAATTCGAAATTTCCCAAATAACAAAGGTCTAAATGTAATCTGTGATGTTTGGGAGCTTTACATATATTTATGTAATCTCTTTGTATTTTGACTGTGCGATTCAAATATTTATACATTGATTTACCAATGAAGAAATGTAGAAAATAAAAAAGTAAAATGCAGAAAACAGTAGATGTATACAATCAGCAATTTTTACTTTTGTTGAATTAAGGTGTATTTTATTACATTTTTATGACATTATCATTGTAAATAATAAAATAAGTTAATACAGATTTTTTCATAAAAAAAATAAAATAAAATGGTAATAATCTTAAGACATTTATTAATAATTTAATAGTAGTACAAAATGTTTTCCTTTAATCGTATCTTTTAAAAAAATGGTGAATGCCTTTTGAAGTTCAGTGCGATTATAAAATTGTATTACCTTTTACACCGTTGATTTTATCGAGTTGCCACAAAAGCATATTTTTCTTTTAGACAGGTTTTAGAAATTTAGGTGTCATGTTTAGAAGCAAAAAAAAATGTCTCATTGAACATGCAAGGGAAGCACAGATTTGTTTAACCCCAGCAAATGCGTATTTATGATGTCTACAAATGGTTAATTTTTTATTCATTTCAAATAAGTAGTTTACTAATTAAATATAATAAAATACAAAATCAAACCACATAAATTTTATTAAAAGACAACTAGTTTCGGCCCCTTAAGGTCATCTTCAGGTCTGAAATCTGAAAGCTGTGAGATTGTGAAAGTCTCCTTTTACTTTGAATTTTAACGTTGTTGGTTGTATTTTCACTGTTGTTTTATTTGTTAAGTTTATATAAAAAATTTGTGATGGGTTTTTTATATTCTTTTCAGACCAGAAGATGACCTTAAGGGGCGAAACTAGTTGTATTTTAATAACATTTATGTGGTTTAATTTTGTATTTTATTGGATTTGAACTTTTGTACCACATTTGAGTGTTATGGATAACCTTATGTTTCTTAGTTTAATAATTATAAATAACAAACCATTTTTAATTCCTCAATTTTGAACCCTATTGTTCGTTAACGAATTGCGTAAGGGACAAATTTTATATGCAGTAAGTGCTATCATTATTTTTAGCCACTCTATCATCTCCCAAGTTTTGGGTACGAACTCCTGGGGCACACTGTATAATAAAATGGGACTCAAGTCGAAGCAAGTAAGTTCTACTTTGATTTGGCAATGTTTTGTTCTTAATATTCAAGTACCATTACAAGTTAAATGTAATATTTTTTTAATTTTCATCCATTTTCTTTTTGATTTTCATTATATCTAGTTCCTTGCATGTTTTTACAAATGTCATTTTTTTCATGGGTTTCCTTTTTTATAGGTATAATTTGCTAAACATTTTGTGTTGTAGGTTTATACTTTATTTTTCTTCATTAATATTTATTTATAGCTTTTCATTTAAACTAGTTTCACGGAAAAGCGCAATAAAATAATATTCTCTCCATTTTTGCAATATTTTCGATGAGATATACGAAAAAAAAATTAACATTAATATTTTTATTCTTTCTCCTGATGTGAAAATATAATCTGGTTGGCAAAAACATTTTTCCGGAAAAGTATTTGAATTATAAGTAATCAAAACTGTGGGATAAAAACCTTTTTCAGCGTAAAAGTAAATATACGAATTCGTCTCTAGAGAAAAATATTATTTGCTTTCATAAAGCTATATTTCAAATTCGTAAAATTTTCGAATGTATCTCTTTATCGGGGTAATACGGAAAACTGAAAAGGGCAATAAACTGCACTCAACTTTATAAGATAAAAACTTGTTTTTATAGCATAAAGAATAAGTTCAATTTATATCTGACGTTTAAGTTCTAGAAGTGAATTGAGACTACAATTTAAGGTATCGATCGTTGTTTACATGTAAATTGTTCCCGCATGTTTTATATTCCTCAACGTACAAAGTAGTGACGACTTTAAAAGCGAACTAAACATCTTAGATAAAGTAATTTAAATTTATAAACGGCTAAAACGTTGTTGGCTTCTGCATTCGGAATAAATTCGGTATTAGGAAGACGGAGAATTTGTTGACGCCAATTGACTGACATAAGTTTGCCGAAACAAAATTAACGAGAAATAATTTCTGAGAAGAAAAGGTAGTGTTGTTGTCATTCCTCGCCTATATTTTTGTTCTTCTACTTAGCCCAATTATCTGCTGCATCTGAGTAAGATGTTTCAGATAAATTTAGAATATAAGGTCTAGAAGTAATTGATAGGCTTTTAGTTTCTAGCAGAATTTAACGTATAACAGTCCTTCTTCGTAATGCCCTCTAAAAGCACTTACTGTTAATTAAAGGTTCTTTCATACAAATATCTTTCAGCTTCTATGTTAAATACTTTTCAAACTTGATAATATTTTCATTTTTATTAAACTGGCATAGTAAACTATAGATTAAAATAATGTCCTCATATGGCTCATTTTTAAAATCTACGCTCTAAATTCCTGAGATACCTAAGAGCTACCTTTTGAAAGCAGTACTTTAAATAGAAAAAAAAATACATAAAATTTATTGTTCATTTGAAAAACCTGGCGACTAGCTTTTGTTATTAAACTGTCGTACAAACAAAAGAAGTAAAAATATTTTTAAGGTAACAATCCTGTTCTGTTTTTGGTCCAACAAAGTATATGTTGTATGCAAAACTATCCTTAATGCGATTTTGGCATATGATACCCTTCTAATAATAGTAAACTGCAAAGATAAATAATTCATTAATAAATTACAGAATTCTCAGATTTTTAACACAAATTTTCGTTTAATACCTTATATTCGATAATGAAAAAAGTATCGACTTGAATTTGGTGTGAAATTTTTTATAATAATATTTTCATACCGGTGTAGTATTCAGCTTTTGGGATGCACAAAAAACGGAAACATCTTAATGCTAAAATAATACAAATTAAAAGTGTTTTGTAACATGGAAATGCATCGTGGTATTGACTGAAATCCATAAAATTTTCCATAACCAATATCTTATGAGATCATTTTAAGAAACGTATCTATATATAATAAATGTTCTAGTGGTACATTCAAGAAAAGAATTTCAAACGATATAAATTTTATATATACGATGACTCGGCGGATATTAAATGGATTTTATTACTTCATAAGCCAAGGACAAGTCATTTATGTCAAGGATTGGAGGTTGTATAGAAATTCAGCCAATTATTATGGAAGGATACTCCTACATTGTTAAAAAAACGCCAAAGGGACTTCTAATCACTTAAATTCATTCTGCCATTACTTGGCTGTTTCTACAAAGAATTTGTCAATGTCGCTTCAAGCTCATTGTGTTCTTAATATTAAGAAAACTTCAAGCACGTAACAATAGGATATTGTTTGTATAGATTCTCATTAAAAATATGATTCCTAATTATGTTATTTTTATATTAATATTAACAGAAACACTTATAAGTAATTTCTATGAACATTTTTTAGTTACCCCAATATATCTAATAGTAACTCGTCAAAAATCACTATTTGGATAAAACCTAATTCATTATGAAAATAATCTGTACTATTAAATAAATAATTAAAAATTAAATTGGCACCGGCAATTCGATTTCGCCTATCTCAATAAAAATTTAGTACCACAAATTTTATTTTTGGATTTTGTAAAATAAAATCAAATAATTCTAAATAAATATTCCGTTTTTTTAACTGATTATAATACATCACATAAAAATTAAACCATTAGTGTAATTGAATTTATTCTTCATTACCTGTACCTTAAAGTGCCTTTTTATTCTTGTGGCCACTGCATTCCATAGTCGTCATCGTGGAGTTGAATAAAGCTCTACAGAGGCCCACGACTCAGCTCAATGTTTGCTCAGAACCTACCAACATTCAGGCCCCGAAATTTAATACCACAAATATGTCTGTCTTTACTAATACTACAAAGACACTACTAAACAAACTATCGGTTATCCTACAGTTCAGAAATTTACAAGACCTCGGGTTTCCAAGACTAGGCTAAACTTGAATTTGTTCGGTGTGTTGTTCAATGAAATAAAGGTAAAGCTAAATATACAGGGTGTCCCAGGAATTCGTACCAAAACTTGAGAAATTATAAAGGGGCTAAGAATAATGATAGTACATCATGTAAAATTTGACTTTTACGCACTTCGTTAACGAACTATAGGGTTCTAAAGTTAGAAATTAACAATGTTTTTTTATTTACAATTATTAAACTATTTATTTTAAATAAATAAATAAATATTCATTTATAGATACCGTAAATGCACACTTACTGGTGTTGTAATCAAATCTGCACTACCCTTGTGAACTCAGGTACGGACTAAGTTCAATGGTTAACGAAGCTTATTTTTTTTTAATCTATGATTTTTTCACAGATCTTCTTCAAACATTTTTGAAAGAAAAATGTCGTTTTGGGAGAAATAAAATTAAAGGTTTAAAAGATATCTACAATTCTATTGTCGCCCTGCACATCAATATGCATTCACCATTTTTTCAAAAGATACAAAATATTAAGAAAAGAAATATATGTTTATAATTGTATAGCAAGAAAGCGTACTTGTATATTTTGCTTGATAATAATTGGTTAAAAAGTTTATGGTGTGAAGTCAAATATGCTCATAACAAATCTGTCAATCTTATGTCACTCTTTGACAATGCGATTTAACGAAACCTAGTTAAAGAGAAATATATTTAAAAATAAGTTTAAGTTATGTGTCGGAAAGATTAAATTTGAATATTCTGCAAATTGAATGAATTCAAATTACAATGTTGTTAACTTTGTTATAAATCGCATTTTAAAAAATTACATACGAATTTTTTATTCTTGTATTTTTTCTGGTGACACGCGAGCGCTGTATGTTCAGCTAAATGATGTATGAGAATTAAACTAAAAAATGTTACTCAAATATTTAAAATTCGCACCAAGACGCTTGGAAGATGAAAAGTTTTGTACGGACAAGGATAGATATATTGCGCGACGGTTAGAATGATTAAATTTTGAACTGAATTATTAAAGTTGGGGTTAGTGACGTGTAGCGAGAAAATTAAAGTTACTATGTTTTTGAGAAAATGATAGATTACGTTTTTTTAAGGGATGTGTCGAACTTTTATTTCTCCAAATCAGTTTCAAAAAACTTTTTCGTGGAACATATGGGTTGTCCAGAAAGTCACTTTACATAAAAAAACCGCATAATATAGAGTTAATTTTATGTCGATTTGAGGCAAATTACCTTATTCAAAAAAAATTTCTAAGGGAGCGAGAAATCGTTAAAATAGAGCTCTAACATCGGTTTATTGCAAGTAACTTCAAAACGTTTCGTTTTAAGTTTTTTGGAATGTACCCAATTAAATGGCATACATTTTTTGAAAAACTCATAAGCAGTTCGTTTAGGTAGCATATTGTATATTTTTATTCATAATCTTTTTGTGGCCATTTTAAAATATTTTTTAATAGATTTTGACATTTTTACAAACAATGTACGCCTCTACGAAAAATCGTTTTCGAGAAAAATCGATTTAAATTTTTTATGTCTCTATGCATACGTTTCCATTGACTAATAAATCATTTTTTAAATTGTCAGAGATTCTGCGGAAAATCATTCTTTTTGTAAAAATGTTGAAATTTATTAAATATCATGTCAGAATAACGACATTTTTAGAAACAAAATAATTATAAGTAAAAGTTTCGAATACCTCACACAAACGAGTCGCTTATGACCACAATTCAAAAATTATATTTAGGAAATTTGATTGGGCAAGTTTCAAGAAATAAATGTAGAAAATAATATAAATTAAGATGGATCTGTTTTGAAATTATTAAAATTAAACCGATGGTTAGAGCGCCATCTTTAAAAAGCTCTATCTCCCTTAGGAAGTACTTTGATAAGGTCATTTTCTTCAAATCAACATAAAATAAGCTCTAGATTTTGCAGTTTTTTTCTGTGAAGTGATTTTCTGGATATCCTGTATATAACTTTCTAATAAAAACTCTACTACAGTATGTATTCCAGAAACGTTTCTAGTCGTAACTAACAACATATACCTCTGGTGCAATAAAATTTACAAGCCGGTAAATTAAGAGGAAAGACATTTAAAACTTGCTTTTCTAAAATAACAATAAAAACATAAGAGAAAATGGCTTTCCTTAATACCTATCATAAAATTTTGCTTAAAACAATGCAATGTAAACCAACTAATTCTAGAGAAACCAGAATGAAATTTGGTGGAATTAAATTGTGCATTTAGTTTGAATATTTACATCGGATCTGTAGAAAAAAATAAAGATTTCACATTATTGCTCAGAATAGAGCTATTAGGCTAATTGGCAATTCAATGTAAAAAATAAAAACAATAAAAATGTATTTAATTTATATAATTATATATTTCGATGCAGTAAAAAGTAATGTAATTAGTAAAGTAAAGAATTACCCAAAGAAAGGTGGAAAGAATATTTATAAAGATTATTATTATAGTATTCAGAATATATTGAATTATCACAATACCTTTAATTTATGAAAACAAAAAGCTTTACAAGAAGAAGGAGCATATCGGCTATTACATATTCTGTAATTTTGTGGGGTGTGTTTTTATGCAGTCTTTGTTTCATTTTTGATTGAGTTGTTTGACACTTTTAAGATTTTGTAAATTTTCTTTCAATTTGAAAAAAAAGCATGTTTGCGTATAGGTATGTTTTGTTTGATGAAACTATCTAAAAATGTTTAACTTTAATGAGTTTAATCCTGATGTACTATCTACCGAAACAAATCGACAATAAGTTTATACACTTGGCTTTGTTTACTTCAACGAACAGTGCATCTGACCCATTTAAGTTTGGTCATGTTTTGGAAAACCGATCCAGACTTTTAAATTTCCAAACTAGAAGTTGACCAATAGTTTGTTCAATAACGTCTTTGTAGTTTTAGTTATTAGAGACAGCTATAATATTATTAAATTTCGGCCCTGAAAGGTCGTATAATCTAAGCAAACATCGTGGATCTCTGTAGAGCTTCAGTCAACTTCGTGTTGGCGACTACGGAATCCAGTTGCCAGGGCAACAAATTGGCACTTTGAGGACACCGCACAGGAAATGAAAAACAAATGCAATTACACACCACTAATGGTTTAATTTTTATTTGACGTGATACAATCGAATAAGAAAACGAAAACTGAATGAATATTAATTCACCATTTCTCTAATGATCTCATTTCCCACAACTTTAATGATAATAATGAGAAACCGAAGGAGATTAAATATTAACGGTTTTTAACGATATTAGTCAAATCGACTTATCGATGCTAATTCAATTTTTATTTAATTTTTAAATTACGCACAAACATTTTTAAGGTATTTTTAAAATACCATATTATATTAGTCTTTATAAACATGATGATTTTCGATGAGTCCTTATTGGATACTTTGGGGTAACTAAAAATGTTTTGCGACATGAATATTGTAGTGTTTTTGAATACTCAACAATACAATGAACTTCGACCGACATTGACAAATTCTTGGTAGAAGCAGCCGAGTAAAGGTAAAATTAACTTAAGTGATTAGAAGTATCTTTGGCGGTATTAATAAAGTAGGTGTTTCTTTTTTCCATAATAATTAACAAGAATCCTATATAAACTCTAGTCCTTGAAATAAAATTATTCGTCTTCAGCCGTTGGCTTATGAAGTAATAAAATCCATTTAATATCCTCGGAGTCATCATATATATAATATTTATATCTTTGCTCTACAAAGAATAAAATTCTTTTCTGTAATATACGATTAGTAAATTTATTACCATTACGTGTCTTAAAATGACCCCATAAGATATTGGTTGTGAGAAATTGTATAGCTCGGGTACATTTCAGTTAATACAATGTGCTTTTGCAAGAATTTAAAATAGTTTTCCTTGTCATATACTGGTCACGAGGATCAAAAGTACATACATAAAACAGTGCATTTACGACTTTATACTAAAAAGTTTGTATTATTACATTATTAGCTACTATCTTTATTGCATCCCCTTTTACTTATAAGTAACATAACGTTGGATATCATTAAAGTACACTAAAGCTTTAACACTATGAAAATCCGATGACATAAATTTTACTTTTATTATTATTAATTTTTATGTGTATGTAAAATATATTCAAATTTATTTTTGTTTCAATAATGAAGGAAAAATGTAATTAATGAGAAGTAGAGCACATGCAGGCCATTTTTTACAAAGTTTAATTTTACACCTATAATCTTAATCTTAATTTTTTTGACATTGTTCAAAAAGCAATATAAAGATAAAACTTATTAAAATATATTGTTCGAAATAAAAATTTTAAACCAAAATTAATTTTTATATGGAGAATTGTAAAATATTTCAATTGTTCTGCTTTTGCCACAAGAATGGCATAACAGCATACTAGCAAATTGAAAACGAAATGAAAAGTTATATTATATTCTATGAATCAGGTGCGGAATTGTTAGAAAGTTTACTTCAAAATGGTTTTTACCGAACTAAAATAACTTGCTTCACTTTATATTATATAGTTAAGTAAAGAAACATTTTACAAGAAATATTGTGATATGAAACATAAAAAAACTTTGAATGATTTAGTAAAAATAAAATTATAGAGCTTGTTATTACAGGTTTCGGATTCGCATTGTTTTTTTTTTGCACCACTTATTACAAATTTTATGCATTGAATTAGGTATTGTTCTATCTAATTTTACTTTATTTCTTCCAAAAAATCATCTGTTTGGAAAATTTTAGAGAAATGAAGTTTCCATTTTATTTAAATGCTACACAAAAATTAATACGTCAAATCATAAAATGCTAAATTCTTATTAAAAGAGAAAAGACATAAAAAAAGTCAAGAATATCTTTTTTTAGAGAAATAAAGAGCAAAGTCATTGTTTATTAAACGGCTGAAAAACCAGTACCATACCGTTTTTCCGAAAGTAACTAATGAGTGGCTGAGTGGCGCGCGAATTTGGAAACACCCTTTATATACAAACTCTACAGCTATAACTAAGAGATTACTTACTATCCATGTTTTTTCCCAATTAAAGGCTTCTATATTCAGTTACGTAAAAATTCATTATACAGTGTCTTCATAAAGTATGGAATAAATTCATTTTAAGCTAAACAAACAATTTTGAAGAAAAATCCTGAGTCGGTGTTTGATTTTAATTTAATGTATTTTTACATAACAATTAAATTTACAGGGTAAATCATTTGTGAGTAACGATGCCATTGACAATTTTTTTAAATGGCACACCGTGTATATTTTATTTTTTTTAGATTGCAAATTTTAAGTCGATTCCAAAAATATATCATATTTGTGTTCGGTAATAAATAGTTTTGAAGATACAGTTATCAAAAGTGTGCATCTAAAATTTGACATTTCGGAATTATGTCACACAAAAGTAATTTATTCAATGAATTCAATGAGAACGAAATTAAACGGAACTGATTTGGCCCATTGAATAAATGTTTTATTAGCAGTTTACATATTCTGATGACTTAATTAATTTAACAAATCTAATTTACTTAATGCAAAATTAAACACAGGTTTCACTAGTGGCACTCATCAAAATATAATAAAAGCTTCCATTATGTTATCAATTTCCAGTTTAAGACAAGTAAATAGAAGTGTAGTTGGAACAGGAAAACGTTCTTACATGTATAATGAGCCGTTTCACGAGAGAATTATCTACGGTGAGCACGAGGTATGCGTAATATTGCCTGATTAGATTCATGGGAATATGAGGATTTTAGCAGCTTGTGAACTAAATTACCAAGTTCGTACGAAATAAATCATTAAGTTGGTTTCAAAGTAGTATATTCTTACGTAAACAAAATAAAGGGATTAAACCATACATAAATGATTCATGTTAATAAAAACATATGTGAATAATATGGGGCACAAAAAGCTGGAATTGTTAAAATACAGTAAAAATAAACGAGAATTGTTAAAAACTCATTCTCTAACAAACGAGAACTCGTCAAACTTTTAATTTAAAAAATATCAAAAAATTGAATTTGCGAATAAAAGTCAATTGTTTCCGTACTTCAAATCATGAAAAATATTTACATTTATAAATAAAATCAATTATTTAAAAATAAATGGTCAAAAAATACATATTTAATGAAAAATGAAAATTAATCAAAATATTCATTATCCGCCGAGAACTGAATTCTAATTATCATTGTGCGCTGGATATCACTGAATACCGGCGGTTGACAGGAATTTCCATTTAAAACAATTAAAACCCTTAATAAAAATGATTAATATATTTAAGTTGAGGGTATATCAGTCTATCTATCCCATGAACATATTCTTCAAACGTAAAAAAGAAGCTAAATACGAGGCAAAAAACTCTTGTTAATCAGGAAATAAATTGGTCAATATTTACAGAATTACTTAAAAACCTTGGGACATATTAAAAAACATAGTTGACTTTAAATAAATTTAAATTTTTTATGAACTTTTTCAAAGACGTTTTCTTTCTTAAAAATTCTCATGGAAGGTTCGAAGAGTTTTTCTACAACAAAATCTGAACTACCCCATGCATTTAGTTCAAATTTAAAATGATGAATATTATATAAAATCCGTTGTTTAACTGTTTCTTTTTGTGAAGAATTATAAAAAAAATTATGTAAAAATTAGTGTGCAGAAGTTTAGTTTTTATTCCCAAAAAAATTCTTATAATGTTGGAAAAGCTATTTAAAATGGTTATTTTTTCAAGTAAGACACTACTTTCTGTAATCAATTTCTTTCAATGAAAAATTAGATTTTTATGTCGAATTTATCGAATTATCTTAGATGGGTTGGGTGAATTTTGTGAATTCTAATGAAATTCACTCTTTGCAGTTAATAATTTGAGATAACTGTAAATTTTTTTTAATTCACTCCACTTTTACATAAAAATTTTATTTTGTCAGTTGATTTATTGTAATTTCTTAAAATACTGAACTTTAACAGTCTGATATAAAATAACAGAATATATGTCTAATTAAAATGACTAGATTTAATGAAATTTCAGAACTTCTTTTCAAGTCTACTCTTATTACACTCTTTTAAAAATTTATATGTCAATTTAATGAAAGCATTTCTATTAATATGTCACAGATTTTTACAATTATATAGTATTTAGGAAGAAATAATAATTAAATATTTAACAAATTAATCAATTCCTTAATTATAGAGATTAAATTAAATTACAAATTCCAATAATCCATGAGACATCATATTAAATTTTTGAAATTTGGATTTATTTTACTATCATTCACTTACTATCTATGATATACCTAAAACTAAGATTTCATATGAGAAATTTATCATTTTTAATTGAAGAGACAACTTAATACGCCTTCGGAACCTCTCGGATTTTAAAATCAGTACCTAAACTTGTCTAAAGTTTGATTATAATTTAAAGATAATTATCATTCATTTTGGTAACCTTGATCGAATTAGCTACCCCCAATAATAAGAGCCTAGATTAAATTTATAAATACTTTAGAACTTAGCTTATTCATATGTGTTTCATTAAAATATGTAATAAAATGATGACTTTATCTATATACGATTTTAATACAAGCAACTATTGGATTGTTTTTCATTTAAAATTATTACAATAATTTTTAATATTATTTATTCTCTAGTTAAGACAATATTATAAATAATGAAGCTAAAATCGTTACTCTCGGTGATTCCTATTTTTATATTTTTCTGAATAAGTATCTCAAATAACTAAATTTTTCCTTAAAATATATCTCGAATAGGAATATAAATTCTCAACTTTTGTTATTTCCTCGGTGAGTAACACTTCACTCAAATAGCTTCAGGATTCCTATCACCTGTTGCTGGGACCCGACAAGAATATTTGAATCAGTCAGTGGCTGGGACTCAACCTTCCCAATTTGTAAAGTTGCAATGAGCTTTCCATGAGGTCATCTCTAAGAGGTCTCTTATTAACAAACCGAACAACAGGTGTGTACTAAAGTTCAGAAACTAATATTCAGCGGCGACTCGTAAGTTCACTCTGAGTTGAGAAGATTTTAATAGAAAAAAAAATCAATTTCAAATACACGCCTTCTATTGTTCAAGTTAATAATTAATTTTGGAATAGACCGGTTTAGCACTTTTAATATAGGGTTTAGTATAATTTCATGTAAAAGATATTGGGCGGTTGAAAGGTTAGAGCGGTGGATTTATTCTTCTGATGTTTCATAATTGAAAATAGTTTATATCCTTGATGAAGCTACATTTCGTTTGTTCTGATTAATAGTGCCGAAGTGGCATAACCAAAGAGTAACAGAGCCTGCACAGAATACAGATTTATTGATCTCATAGTAGTCCATCTGATGACAAGTAAAAAATCAGATAAAAGAAGTATCACGGATAATGATGGGAAAAAAGTCATTGCACAGGTTGTCCGCGGAAATAATGGAAATTATTTACAAAAATTCATTTTAAGCATTTACTCTAAAATTTATATGTGGCAACATGTCACACTTTTAATAAAAATGTGTGTCATGTAACCAAGCAATATCTATCTGATGAATCATAAAATTGTGTTAGTTTGAAGAATATTCGGATCGTTTTAAGTTTATTGTTTGGTAAAGTAGTTTCAATAATTGAGTGAAAAGCTATATTTTATTCGAATCAAGAATATCATGACTTATTAATTAACCTAATTTGTGTCAGTATGCCAAAGATTGTAGGAAAGTTTAGTGTATTACCTAAAAAAAGTAGTGGTAGAATTCGTTCTGATCGTGGAATAATTGCCGACAATACATTTTTCCCTCTTCCACATCCCCTATAACCAACCATTCTAAATATCCAGGTGTACTGGAATAAAAACTTATTTTTAGAAAATTTAAAAAAGTATTGTTTATACCTGACTAAGTTATTAGTTTTGCCGGCTCTAGTTGCTTTTCGGTAAATAATACTTCAATAGATCTAAAATACTAATAATAATTTATTGGAAAACAACTGACTTGAGAAAAAAAAATTTGTTCTGCATACGTTTTTATACTTCATCCATAAATATGTATATGCTTTAGTTTCGTGGAATATTAATATATGCACATAAATATTTATTTACAAATATGAGCATAAAAGAACACCTATAAACTTCTTCACGAAAAGTTTCTAGACTGACCACCCGCCCTTTAATTTTTCCTTAAATCCTAAAGAGCTGTCCCTGATTTAAGTATTGGCTCCTACATTTAATCCTGACCGATAACAATGTAAAAAACAAAATTAGATGACGAAGGCTTCAAGATATCCCTCCAGTCCCAGGGTTTACGGACTATGCTTGATTTTACGAGAAACGCAATAAAACTTTGGTTCGAAGTTTGAAAATAGTGATCCGTTTGGTTGATGGGGAATGATTGATTCATTTGTTTTTGGATTCGGAACGTAATGCTCAAGATATTGTTTACAAAGTTGGAGATTGTTCTAAATTCACTTGGAATTGGAGAAAACATTGATATAATCTCAAATCCAAGGAAAGTTTTTTATATTTATAAGATTTAAAATGGGAACTGAAATCTTTTTGAAAGTTTTAATAGGGTAATAATTTGTTAGACAATGTGAAAATATGAGAAAATGAAGTATATTTACAGGATACCCTATAATTTCTATCCTTATTAAATTATAATTTGAATTATGAGATTATATGAGAAAAAAGGTTAAGAAATTATTTATATTATTAGTCAAAAAACTTAATAAATCAATATTGTTCAAGAAATCCAAGTTTTCATTATATTTGGAAACTCACTATTTGCGTTCAGTTATTAAAAGTACTATGTACACATATTTTCTTCAAATTTTGTTATTTATAATTATATAAGATGCTTAGGGGACTGCTATAATAGAATGCAATTAAGATATATGCAGAGGATTTTTAAATATAATATAATTATATTAATTTCAATGTCATAATGTGCTTTATAAAATATTTCAAAATTTTTCTCACTGCAAGATATTAATGGATTAAATTATTTAATATATCAAAATTTACTTTCATTAATTGTCTTTCTAAAATGATGTTTCTGTTATTCGTGTTCCTCTGCACTTTGAGAATGAATTAGTTTCCAGGTTGTTTGTAGAGCTTTGATAAAGGGTGATTACATGTCAATCTGCAAATTATACTTAACGCGTTACATTTACACAATGATTGTTTGCAAATTTCTGAGATTTTTGTGGTAAACGAGATTCATCTAAAATCAATTATTTTGTACATTTATTTCTTGAAACTTACCCAATCAAATTGTTTGAATATTATTTTTTAATTGTAGTCATAAGTGGGTCGTTTAGTCGTTTATATGAGCTACTTCAAACTTTTATTTATAATTATTTTGTGTCTTAAAATGTCGTTTTGACATAATATTCAATAAATATCGACATTTTTACAAAAAATGATTTTCCACAGCATCTATGATAATTTAAAAATGTATTTGTAAGTCAGTGAAAACGAGAGCTGAAACCTTTTTTTTTATGATATATGCAATTTAATTGGGAATATTTCAGGAAAAAACATGTCATTTAAAAATCATTTTTGGATGAAATGCGACATAAAATTAATAGGTCGGACCAACCCATTGAATATAAAATAGTAGTTAACATTTACTAATGCCTTAAATATTATCGATCAATTTTTAATCTCTATGAAAACTTCAATATTGGGCGAATAAAATTCATATTGGAATAAAATCGTCAATCCGTAGAATTAATTCATTTGTAGGAACATTTTTGCCTGCAATAAAAAGGTTTGTGTATGGAAAATAAAAAATTACCCATCCAAATTTTATATGATGAGTGACATATTTCTTACTTTTTAAGTCTAATAATGACGTTTTTATTTTAATGCCTCTGTTTAATTGGAAAACCTTGACATACAACCTAAAAAATGTTAAATTTTAAAGCTCTAGCAGCACCCCTAGAGCGTAAAAAAAATATATTCCTTGATACACATGTAATAGTAAATTATTAAAAAAAAATCATTTAAACTTTCCACAAAATTTTCTATCTGTTAAGTCGGAAATTTCGTATGTTTAATTTACGGATTTATAAAGAAAATGTAATTTTATTGGATTACACTAGCGATTTTAAACTCAGAGGTTGTAATCAGTTTGGACAGACCATTGAAATGAGATACTATTCGACCCACTTTGTAATTTAAAATTTCAACCCCTTGATGCCAGCCATGAAAAAACATGCTAATTTTCACATGTTACAGCTAAGTCTAACATTTGCAAACTGTGGTACATATACTAAATTTTTAGTACAAATAAACAAAACGTGAATGAATGAAAAAGGAAAATTAATACATGTTTCGTAGGTTTTTAAGTATCAAATCATTAATACAACAGGAACGACGAATCCTGTTTTATTCATATTTAAATATGTCACAGATCTGTACTCCAACAGGAATTTCAAAGACATTCGTTTGTTTTAGAAAAATAGAGCAATTTGTTTCGTTTTTAGCGATGTTATATGAAGGATTATGCGTTCTAAAGATAAATATAAAAAATAACCTAAAATCTCTTTTTTTAAATAGACCTAGTAATTAAAACAATGTGTGTGTGTGTGTGTGTGTGTGTGCTCAATCCTATTTTTCAAGCATTTTGCAACTTTCGTTTTTATCAAGGATCTAATTTTTACCTTTCTATTTTTAATTGAAACCTTTCTCGATTAGCAAAGTTTATAATGAAGGTCAGGGGTTGAAAAGGTGTTTTATAAGGTGAATTTTTAATAGAGAAAATTCATTTAATTCCATAAATAAATTTTCCTCGCTGATTAAATCATACATAACTTTTCACATTTTTATATATATAAAAAGATTTATGAATTTCCACAGTATTCCAAAACTATTTTTTCAATATTTTTCTCTAACCAGGTTTCGCTAAATCATTTTCAAAAAGTGACATAAGATTAACAAGTTGCTTATAAGCGTGCGTAACTTCATACTTCATGTTTAGTGTCAATGGGGTCAATGACCTTCATCTTTAAGTTGTTTCAGAAATATAAGATTAATGGCATCCTGTTCTTCTTTTTTATTAATCAATATATTTATTATACAAAATTGAGTTAGTTTACGATAAATTGAATATTGAAGATTACAGTTTACTCTTTTGATATTTATTTCTAAGAAATTTGTAGAGCTGTTTACTTCAATTTCAAAGCTCAATTTTATTTTTGGATTTAAATTGTTAATAAAATTAAAGAAAACAACTAATTTTCTATTACTACCTGTAAAACCAGCCAAAACATCATCAATATATCTATGACAAAACAATATATTCCTGGAGTTATTTGAACAAAAAATTTTGTTTCAAATTATCCATTAAAATATTTGCCATAATTGGTGATATTGAACTACCCATTCGTAATCATTCATTTTGAATATAAAATTTATCATCAAAAACAAAATAATTTTGATTATTACTTAAATTAAATAGGTTTATAATTTGATTAATAAAATTGGTTAATCTTTTTTCTTTCCAAGAATTTAATTTTTAATGATATTAATAATACGTTCAAATGGAGGATTTTTTGAAAATAAATTACTGGCGTCAAATAAAAGTAATGTTCGAGATAGCTTCAATCGTAGGTTATCTACCCCAAAGTTTCTATTTTCAAAGAGTTTTACCATGCGCAATTTTATTCCAGATTCTGGATTCCAATTTTGGCTTCCTATTTTCGGACGAAATTTGCCGGAGTCGTAAATATTTAACACAGGTAAACAAACAAAGTAAAACACCCGAGTTTCATATTTTCATATCTTCGATCTGTCAAATTGGATAAATTATTATGAGAGTTATTTTTTTCGGAGCAAGCTAAACGTTTAAACGTTTGGCTAAATATTAAATTTTTGTTCGTTGTTTGCTAGAAGACGCCAGTCAAAGAAATGGTAAAATTGAAAAATGAAAGAGGAATGTGTAAACAGAAAAATATTTGAAAATGTAAAACAGGATATATTTCCTTTAAGAAAAATGTATGTGACATCTTGACTTTGAGGAAATTTATTATGTTCTATATTTACTATTTCTCCGAAAAAAGAATTGTCTATTGATATTTACTTGTATTTAAGTGTAACTACTATAGAAAGTATTCCAAATTACAATGTATTTAAAAGAATAACTAGGTAACACAATATTTTATTTTTACACCCTACAATCTACAGATTGAAAAGTGTTAACGAAAAAAAAATTGATTCTAACCAGGCAGTGGTGCCAAAATAAGCAGATTTACAGTCCTTCGTTAATCCGATTACCCATACATATTTTCCAGTGACCTTTTGATACACAGAGAGCTTTCGGCTTTCGCAAGAGTTATTTTAAAGGGAATACAAAAGAGGAATATGAATCCAGCTGAATCAGAGACGAGTGCAATAAATAACGGATGTCCCAAAGAATCCTGTGCAAATTTAATAGTAAATATCTTTCTGTATAGTATTTTACATTCAATATATTTTCTTTACAAGTTTTTGATGAATATTTCAGTTTTGGCATCAAATACTGATAAGCAGTCAAACAGTAACTGTGGGTAGGTAGTTCTTAAAGTCATATATTTTGATTTCGCTAGTTTTAACAAACACATGAGAAGTTTCATCGATTTTGTTCAATTGCTTCTATAGATAACTAACTTATTGCTCAGTTTATCTTTTTTTTTTTCATTGGTACCTATACATATTTTCCTGCTGCTCAAAAAATTAAAGTAATAACCAATAGAAAATCTTTGTCAGAACTAATAAAAGAAAATTATACAAGAGAAATTAAATACTTTTTTTTATAGTAAATTTATAAAACTGGCTAATAATGCGGAATTAATGGAAAAAAAATTTAAATGTATATAAAATAATTAAAAAAATAATAGGCATATATAGTTAAGATTAAATGAAAAATGAAAAAACATTATTAAAAAAAAAGTGTTAACTAACTTTAAAAGAAAAAAGGCATATAGAATAAAGATTCAGCAGTACCTAGACTTAATTAAGGGCATTTAAAAGAAAAGGTTATTGAAGAAAAATTAAATTTTCTTAAATATGAAATTGTTCATTTAAATAATTAATTCAAGGGTTAATATGACTTATATTGAAAAAAAGTAGATTTAATCTAATACCCATGTGGCAATTGTAAATAAGAAATACCTTTTCTAAGTTATATTCATGTTGGTAGGAATATACATGACTTGCAAAAGCTAAATTTGAAGTAAATTTGGTGATATTCTTTTTTTCAATATACATAAAATGTTCACGAATTCTAATTTTTAAACTTCTACTACATTGACCAATGTAAACACTATTACAAGAAATACAAGGTAATTTATATACTCCAGATTTTTTTTCTACAATAAATTAACTTGACATTTGTTGTCACATACGTATTTATTTAATTTTTCATTTAATCAAATTCTAATTATATCTCCCTATGGTTTTTTTTAATTATTTTATAGATATAAATTTTAATTTTCTTTTACATTAATTCCGCATTAGTGCTTAATAATCATTCTGTAATTAAAACTAGTAGCCAGTTTTATATATTTAACATCAAATAAAAATATTTAATGTGATAAGACTTGTAGTAATTTCCCTTATATTTACAAACCGCATAGAAGTCCCTATATTAATTAAAATAATTATACAAAAGGTTCTCCATACTGCTCAAATGTGGTAACATGAAATGATCAAAGGAAATTGAAAATCGTACCACTAATGTTTATTAATAAACACAGACAACTAGTTTCGACTTTTTAAAAAGTAATTTTTAGGTCTTATAAGTTGAGTTACAAAATTGTATGATGAGAATATACGATGTTAAACACATACTGCCAAACTTAGCTAATTTAAAAAACAAGGAATGGAAATACATATTTTAAGATAAAAAGTTAAAAAACTGTTAAAGAATAAACTTAAAAATATCAAACTACTTAAACTTGAAATTAAACTGAACATCAAAAGGTCGTTCTAACTGTGTGTGACTAGACAAAAGGGACCCTTTATGGTAATAAACACTAATGTAAAATGTAAATGTAAATGTGTAATTGTAAGTGACCACTAGAGAACGTTGGGGGGACAATAAGATGCCGCCACCCACTGCCAAGAAAATTGGGTTAATAAGTAAAGAGAGTTGAGGAAGAGGGTCGATAATGTCAGAAAACGATTCTGCTGCATTCACCTGAACAACCCATAAAAAAGGAGGAGGCAAGCAGAGGTCAAACCAATGACTATCCAAATTAAACGAAAGTGAGCAAAAGTCAAAACTAGTTGCCTGTGTTTATTAATAAATATTTGTGGTATGATCTTGAGTTTTCTTTGATCATAAAAAAATTATATTTGCAAAACAACACCATCTGTATGAGAATTTTTGCAATTTGTTTTCAATTTCTCGAAAACTGAACTGTGTGGTGGGTTTTAATTTCTGGGCATATAATTTTACTGCTCAAGTTTCGGGCTCTAAGTTTCGCTCAAAGTTTTAGGTTATGTAGAGGGCTCAAATTAAATGTAAATGTTTCCTCTAGCATACTCGTAAGTTAGTCCTATATAAATTTAAAGGTCCGTGTTAGCAATTGTGAAAAATATTTTCACCAACTTATAAGCCCGTATTTTAAAATTGGTATTATATTAGTTAGTATACAAGTTGTCAAAAAATGATACGACTAAAAATACCGAAACATATCTCCTATCCTATCCTAACCTAACCTATCATTTTTTGTTGCATGGTGTCGAAATTTTAAATAAAAAAATATGACTCAGCGCTTTTTAATTAGTATACATATTTTTTTTTAATTTCCCAATTCTAATAATATAAAGAACACATAACTTGTAGAGTTTATTTCGCATAATAATTAAATTAAATTACGATTTGTTGTTTTAGGTTTTTAAGATATTGTCCTAATATGTACCAGTGTTCTAAAGAATTTAAACTGTTTTATATGCAAACCATTAAATAATAGTAAAAACCTTGTTACCTGCAGCAATATAATAAGCTTTTATATGATATTAGCAAAAATCGCCTGAAACTGAAAGAGTATAAAAGCGGTATCCGTTCCAATTTGCCTCCACTTAAGTACAACTTCCTTTTCTCCAAAAAGGCGTTTTCCTTAAAGATGGCGTAGTTGAAAATGCAGCGTCTAATGCAATATTCTTTCCCGAAGCTACCGCATCTTCACGATTTTTCGATACAACGTTGATCAACAAAAAGAACAAAAATTTCAAAAAATAAAAACAACAGTCCTTATTGATTGTGTCACGTTTCTTGTAAAAAGCTTTATAACATTGAAAAATTCACGTTTCAACTATTACTTTGGAGAGTAATTTATGACCCAATTTCGATATTAAACCATACTTTGAAAAATCCAGTGGAAGTGAACTCTTTTTCACTCTCCAACAACATAAATAACTTAAATGGATTTAATAAATAAAAAAGATAAAATATATTTATCTTGAATTTCCACTGTATTTCAAAGATAGTTAAAAGTAGCTTTGAAATACTTTGGAAATTTAAGTATAATTTATCTTTTATATTAAATATGGATAAATTCCATAAAGTGAGGGTTGAAACAATTTATTTAATTAAATGGATTTTTGAAAAAGACTGCTGATTGTGGAGTTTAGATATGGCGTATCTGTGTATAGAATTTTACGCATAATATGATTGGGTTTGATATAACAGTGAACTATATTTTGACGTAAATACTAGCTTAGAATTATTTATGCATAGTTCCTATGTCGTTATCTTGTTAAACAAATCAAGTTCATCCATTTAAATAACTGATAAACTGATTTATTTTCTAACAACTTTAATAAAAATAGCAAAGGTCAAAATTTACACTTTAACAATAACAATGAGGCGAGTTCTTTGAGTGTTTTACATAGTATTTGGCACAAATTTCCACTGATTCATTAATTACAAATTAAATTAAACTTAATTTTAAATATTTTGTCTGAAGAGTCATTAAATTTTTAAACTTAAACATGAGTGACCATTTATATTTTAAATTATGTGAAGGGCGATAAACAACTTTAGAGAATCTATTTTTGAGCAGAGAGTGAGTGTGTGCATTGTTTAGTGACTTCTTATGGACTTTTCTTTCTGGAACTGGAATAACTGTGATTGTACCATTGGGAGTGATCACGACTGATTGGTTAATTGTGTGTTCAGCGGGCAATTTTCATTGGCCCATTTTTGTAACGTACATTAGCGAAATTTTGATTGGCTGAATTATAATTTCAATAATACAGTTACTGTTACCGAGTAACGGAGTTAAATAAGTTAAAATGGAACTATATAAAAACAAGTAGTGGGCCGTATAAAGAAATCAAAAGGACATGTGTCAAATGATTAAACATAGTAATTAAATAGCGCCTTCTAGCGTATATGTTGCTTATTAGGTCGTGTAGAAATTATTACTATTACGTTGGTGGAAAACAGCTGTTTTAATAAGACTAAGCTTGAAAAGATCGGTTAAGCAGAACCGGAGTTACAGGCGTTTTTCTATAATAAATAAATTTCCCACTCTCCCTCGCGTCTTATTTGAAAAGACAGACTAAAACTTGCGAAATCAAATAAACGCAGAATTTTTGGAAGAATACGATGATCGTATTTTCAATGCCTCTTAATTACACAAAATTTGTGAACTATCTATTTTTTTAATTTTTGGTATTGAACTACACCCTCTAGGGGTGAACATGTAAACTTGAAAATAATTTCCAGGTTTTTCTCAAGGCCACTTTTTATATAAAATTTATTTTTTTCGAAGCTGTACTATACACGGTTTCCAATATATAGCCGTAACCCATTCTTATTGGGACACCCAGAACATATTGTTTGATAATAATTGGTTGAAATGTTTGTGGTATTAAACTTATACTTACGCTTATAATAAATCTATTAATTTTATGTCACTCTTTGACAATGCTAGATAAGTGAAACTTCGGTCAGGGATAATATATTTTAGAAAGCTTTGTAATACTGTTGAAATTCAGTTAAATATAATTTACCGTTTTATTTTTATTAGTGAGTATTTATCTATATATTCTCATACTAAATTATCCGATAATCTTTTTAGGATTTACTTACTTATTTATTCAAACTAAAATGACCCATATCAAACCCTCAATAATGGTATTGTAAATTAAGTATCCCAATATGTATTTAATGAAATATGAATCAGTAGTATAAAATAACTTTGGAGAAAATTTAGTTTGATTAAAATTGAATATATAAACGAGCGGTGGAGCAAAATGTGGTAATGTGGTCCGTTTGGAATTTTCAATTGTAATTCAAAATAATCTAGTCGGAGCTTTCAGATAAATTTTCCCGAATTTCATAAATAATAAAAAGGGGAAATAAAGAATAAAAAAGACGTAAGCCTCCACAGCTGTAAGGTAACGTTATATTATTAATCTGCTTCTTTCCCTTTGGAAGCTCAGGGATTTCCAGGAAACCCTAATGAGGCGTTTATTTATAGCAATATATCCTTTTACACTGTCAGAATTTTTTTGTCATCTGATATACAAACAAAATTAAAAAACATAATTTCGTTTTATGTAAAGTTTTAAGGGCTTTATTTGTTATATGACTATAATCTGGAAGTTTAGTTGTAGATTTAAAGGTAAAAAGAAAATAGAAAATTTACTGTTTAAAAATATTAGACAATTTAGTAAAAAAATTGACGAAAATAATAAAATTTATTGAAAATAGGGAAAGTATAGAAGAAATATATATTTTTTAATTACATAAAAGCTATTAAAATGTTAATGGTATTTTACTAGTAATAGATTGTAAGAGGATTTTTATTTTTAAACTATTTGGAAAATTGATAAACAGGATTAATTTCATGTAATTATTGTAAGTTAAAATAAAGGAATTCTGTTTTAGCAGAAATTAAAAAACAATTAAAATTATGTGAAACAAAATTATTATATAGTTGTTTGGAACAAATTATAGCAAATTCAAAAATACGAATAAATTTTAATTGAAACATACCTAATATGAATTTAATTTAAATAGAAAATTTTAAGGTTATTCGAAGAAATAATCAAAATAAAGGTTTTTTTAAATTTTTCTGAACGAGGATAGAGAAAAACAAATATGGGAATCTAGTAATGTAATCATTCAATATTAAGCATGAAACAATATTTTAACTGGAAAAAATACTAAAAATTTTACCCAATAAAATTATAATATGATGTTATTTGGTTAGTTCACATCAAAGTAACATTATTTGAAAATTTTAAAATACAGCTATGCAAATTTTGAATAAGATTAAAATATTAACCATATTATTATTGTTGAATTGAGTTTATACGGGATTTGCAACAACAAATTATAAATAAAATTGAAGATATTTATGTGTTGAAATATCAAAAAACCTGATATATTACTAATTTTAACAAAGAAAATATTGTATAAGAAACTATTATTGGTATTGTAAAGAAGAGCATTCTTAATTTAGAATTATTTTTTTCAACGATTATGTTTGTAAATATATCATGAGTTAAAACGTAGAAATATTGTAAAATTCTTCAAAATATCAGACAAATTATTAATATTAGTTTTGTTAGAGGACTGTGTTCTCGAAAATCTATAAATAGTCTGTCAATATTGGACAAAAGGAACTTTCTCACCTGCTAAGGGTTAACATCGTCAAAATTGTTTAAAATCAAATCACCTTTTTTTAATAATTTTTAGATAAAATTTTATACATAAAGATTTGAAATTGGCAAAAGAATTACAAGAAACTGTTTTGTATGTCAATTTAAAAAGAGAAAAATAAAATAAATCAAGTATAAAATGTGATAGCTATAGTATGTTTAGAAAAGATAGTAATATATTTTATTAAAATTTTAATAGCAATACACATATTTTGGTGATGATGAATAATTTTTCGTAATTTGTATAGAGAAAAATAATATGAAATAATTATGAATATTATGAACTACTGAGTTATGAATTTAAGAGGGAAGAAGTGAGAATAGAAGGAGGGATAAATAAAACCAAACAGTAATTTTAAAAAAATATTGATAATATTAGTGACAGTAGAATTAAATAGGATAAGCAATATAAAAGGGAGGGTATTTTGGTATAGGGTGTTTTAGGCTTTAAATCAGGATGCGGGAAATTTGAGTGCAGTAAATAAAGTTTAATGTTAATAAAGAAATTCTGGATTAAGTGCTCTTGAATTCATAATTTCTCGGCCATTTAAATGCATAAAATAAGAAATTTAATTAAAAGATTTAGGGGGAGGCGAAAAATAATAAGTTTATTTTAAAAAGAGAGCAAGGTTGTAGAAAAAGAATAGAATAGATTATTATTAAAAAGAATGCTGCATTATTTTGGATTCATTAAAAATATATTTAGTTAGCTACACTTTACCTACCCTTTAAATATTTACTATTGTTTTTTAATTACAGTGTATATGCTAATATAAATATAAGTATAATATAAATTTGAAATTTATAAAGACTTTTTTAATTTGCAATTTACTGTAAATTATTTATTCAAAACTGAATTGCAGTAAATTCGTATATGTATTCACTATATTCGTCATTTATACAAACTTTTAATTTATGTTTAACCAATGGATTGCTCATCACAACGCACGGAAAAAGTTAATAATTTTTGGTTTACTAAAATAGCGTTTCATGTTGTAATAACGGGCAAGAGCCAAAAACTATTGTTTTCCAAGATAACACGCACATTTTTTGTTTTGAATTGTAATATCTCATATAGTCAATTATGTATTGAATTAAATAAAAAATAGCTGAATTTTGTATCAATTGTAAAGAAATTATTATTATTTCTGAAATATTTCGTGCCTTTCAAGTATTTAATTCAATCTCTATACACGTTCGATTATTTACTTTTTTCTTTTTTTTTTATAGTGTAGTTAAAGGTATTTTCGTAACAAACTGCAGGCTCTATCATTAGAAGGCAACATACTTGTCCCAAGCGAATTTTAAATTGAATTCTAGCTTTCGTTGTTTTCTCTTAGGGAGTTCCAATTTATATTTGTTGACTTTTAAGGAAAAAAAGTCTTTTTTACAAATGAAACATCTGTATTCAGAAACATGTTCGAAATACTAAAAACTTTATATATCTGAGTTTAGCTTACAAATTAGCTCTTTTTTGTTTTCCCTAAAAGTTCGTCCTGCTTGTACCTTTTAAGTGTAGTTTCAAGTGAAACGTGTTTTTTTTGGAAAGTTTGCCGTTTTTCTTTATTATGAAATATATGGGTTATTTTTGTAAAAGTCGCTACTTCCTCTTTGTTTCTTTAATGGAATAACGTCATCTCAAGAATTCTGTTTTTTGTACAAACAACAAAAGTGGGTCAAAAGTATGTCAGTCACTTATGAAAACACGTTTTGTTATTGGATATCAACAGATAAGTTAACTAAATTTATTTCAATCTCCTAAAAATGGTAAAACGTTAATTTGCAAATGATAAAGTTTCTTTATTTTAAACAACATATGTGACATTGAATACTCAGGAAGATCTATTTTCATTTTTTGAATTCTAAATATGAAAAAGATAAATTATACTTATCTGAATTTTCATAGTCTTCCAAAGCGTTTTAAAAATGTATTCTAATCTGACCCAGATTTCGATACCATTTTCAAATTATCAATCTTGGAAAATGGTAAGAACTTTCTGGCCACAGATGTTTCTATAGAAATAGTTACATCTCTAGAACGCCTACACATTCCTCTAAAAATTGATAATGCTATTTTATATTGATATTTGAACAAAACTTCTTAATAAATAGATTCTATATTTTACCTTTTTAAATTCAAATTTTCAATTTTCAATTTTCAATAATATTTTGAGACTATCTTTACATATTAAAATCGAGTTTACATAAATTCAAATTAAAATCTTTAAATCATTTGGATATGTTTGCTTAATAGTTTAAAGAACAAATTTCTTTTCAACTCTAATTTTGAAGGATCATATTCTATAATTTTAATATTGTATACTCATAATCTTCATTAAATTATTTTACAAAAATTCATCCTTTTGGTTAGCCCTTACATTTGACATGTTTAGAATTGATCATATGTACATTTAAAATATGTCCAATTAATATTAATTATAATTACTATCATTGAATGTTTACCTTTGATTTTAGTTTTAGATTGAACGTTACAAAAATTATTTAATTATAATTTTATAAAACCTCATTAATCTATTTAATACCGTCACAATATTTACTATGGTTTAAATTTATGTTTGTTTTTCTAATTATTTTTTATATATTTACATTCTTTTACAATTCTAATAACTAGTCTATTTGTAGAAAGCTTTAGAAGATTCCTTTGACAACATTTTCGAATTTCTCGTCTTCCTTCACAAAGTTTTCAGTAGGAGACAAATAGTTAAACTAAGCCATGTATACCCCCAAAAACTACTATTAAAGTTATGAAACCATAATGTATACTGTATATTGGTAACTTCCTTTTCAACTTTTTCCTTTAAGTAACTTTCGGGATTAGTTGACTGATGGTCAAACTTCGAGTGGTGTTGTTTCTCTTGTTCGGCGGTAGTTGAAAACATATTCCCCCGTGGTTTTTCGTCTGAACCGACCCATAAATCTGAAAAAAGCCATGCTCTATATCAAAACATAATTCTTCTTCGCAACTTTTAACAAATTCAGTTAGAGTTCCGACTGTCGCTCGCTATAATGGATTAACTTTTTCGTATTAGTTTAGTCAACCCAAATTGGACTTTTCTATAAGTAATTCTTCAACTATCTGTTTAAAAGTCCTTACAAAGCGCAACAATGTATTAAGAACAAAATAGAATACTCTAAGTTTTCTGTGAGTGAAAAGAATTCGATTAACTATTGCAGGGAAAATATTTTATCTTAACCGTGTATTATTAAAGAACAAACAGACGTTTTCGAACCTATTACATACAGGGTGAAAACCACTTATGGAATAAAATTATTCTTCCTTTATTTTAGAGATTTTTGACAAACGTCGTGACATGTCAACTCTTGAACTCGATTGTATGTTTGTTGTACAAATAAAAATCGAAACATGCAGGTGATTCATGGTCTTTTTAAGGTTTTTAATGTTATTGTCATATTTTTACTTTTATTGAATTAAGATGTATTCGTTCCATTACATTTTTCTTACAACCCCATTGTAAATAATAAAACAAGTAAATACAGGTTACATCAAAAAAAAATTAAAAATGGTATTTTTCCTAACAAGGAATATTCAGATTTATGTCTTGAAAGTTAGATTCCTATTTATATAATAGATGGATACGAATATTTGAATATTTTATTTATTGTCCTCATCTCGATATTCCTATCCATCTATTCAGACTTATTAGTAAGATAATACATAGTAATAAAATACGAGATGTTTCGTTTAATCATATATTTTTTTAAAATGGTGAATGCGTACTTGATGTGCAGTGTGATAATAAAATTGTACAGATCTTTTAAACCGTTAATTTTATCGAGTTATCACATAGGAGATTTTTCTTTTAAATGAAATGTTTGAGAAATTTAGGTCTTGTATTTAGATGTGAAAAAAATTATAAATGAAAAAACTTCCTCATTAACCTTTGAACTTAGTCCTTACCTCACTTAACGAGGGTAGTGCAGATTTTTTTATAATGCCAGAAAATGCGCATTTGTGGTGTCTATCAATGGTTAATTTTTGATTAATTTCAAATAAGTTTAGTTTCTAGCTTTAGAACCCTATAGTTCGTTAACGAAGGGCGTAAAGGACAAATTTGATATGAAGTACTATCATTATTTTTAGACCCTCTACCATCTCCCAAATTTGGGTACGAACTCCTGGGACACCCTTTATAGTATTTAGCCTTTTACATTGTTTTTTATAGCTGCTAAATAACATTAAGTAGAGATTGTCAATTTTTTCGGTATTTGTATCATCATATCTTCTGTCCAATTCATATCTCAACCTCAAGTCTTGCCAGTCATAAATGCTAGTTGCATTCATTTATTTACAATGTTCTTTTTAGATATTCAGCTATCGATATACTATTTTAGGTTGTTTTTTATTCAACTTTCATCTGCATTCTTTATTTGAAAATTATTATTATACTATATTTTATCAAAAATTAAATTATGTACCATTATCATTAGTGTTGAAACATTTAAAGTTACACAAGAAAACTTAAGATATGAAAAATATATGAATCGTGTTGTTCTTGGGGAATAATTTGATAAAAGTTACGTTAGGGATTGGGCCTTTGGTTTATCGTAATTACCCTGCATCTTAAACCACTTAAATTCCAAATCAAAATACTGCACTCAAAACCTGCTGATAAAGATTGATAAAATACACTTGCGTTGTTAAATATAGCGCTTATATTACGTATTTTAGAATGTACTGTTGATATAATCTAAAAATTTTTCAATTAAATGTAATTACAAACATATCTTTCTTAGAAATTTCCATTGAACTAATTTTCACATTTTTATTTTTCAGGTAAGCCAAATATTCTCAGAGTTTGTGGTGGTAAGCTTTTGTCTTTATTAGCTAGAAATGAATTTATAGCGATATGAATCATGGTATAAATGCATATATTTATTATTATTATAAATACATATATTTATTTCTATCAAATTGTTGACTAAGTAGTAAAAGATATTCGCGTCAAATAGAACCCTCGACATCGTCTGTACAAGAAGACGCCTGTGAGCATCTGTCCTATAGGGTATACATGGTAAACAATTTTTTTTCTAGTAATTTTATCATTTTGAAGTTTACGTATTTTTGACGTTGACGGTTCGTCATTGGTTGGACTAGTTGCGGTCTCTTCCTTGTCCTCATCCGATACATCTATCACAGAGGAATTTGTAGATGAAGCTGTGTTACTCAAAGACGTTGTAATTATGAAACCATCACTTATAGTCATAGATGGGCCCCATCTTGCCTGAGTACTCTCCAACATTGGAATATCTTGTTGCGTCATATCGGTAATAGGATCAAGCGTATTAATACTTTCCATAGTTGAAGGGCTTAAAGGAAGAGCCCTTCTAACTCTTAGGCATCCTCTTGTCAAATGAGTTCAAAAGCAAATACCCAATTATGGAGGAAGAAACAATGAAACCAGAGCTCTAGCGCTAGAGCGGGGGTCGGAGGAACACGTCGACTTAAAATCAAAAATATGTTTTTAACAATGCCATTTCCAACGATTTAGAAGGTTATAAAATATAGAAGAGTGAATGAAACATCTTTATTATTGTTTCTAAAAATTAGTCAAACTACAACTCAAAATGATTCTATGAGAGTATGCTAACAATCAACTTATAAAATTTACATAAATATTCTATTCCAGAATAGTAATTTTAATTTTTTCTATGTAGAGGTTCTTGCAGCTTAAAACAATCGCTGACAATCTTCCATTTATTTCCTTGGGCACTTGCTAGAAAGTTTTGTTCAAATATTTGTGGAGAGTTATCTTGACAAATTACTATCCCTGTGACTTGAATTTTAAAATTTAGTTGCTTAACTACACCAGAACCTATAAAAAAGCACATTTACTCACTACTGTGTAATGATATAGTTAAAAATTTAGCTTGAGCTTTCTCATAAAAAAACTCACCTGAGATAGGTTTAGAATGTAATTTACTTTTAGAGTGACTTCTAGCAGGGATCTTTATAACGAATTTTAACTTATTGTCATGTCGTGTCATTCCGTTGTCATTCAAAGATAATAGCCCATTTTCCAAATCCAAATAAAGGGTTGATATTAACTTGAAAATAAAAAGTTCAGCAAATTTTTAAAATAACTATTTTATACTTACGTGCCGCCTGTTCTTTACTGCCTCATAATAGAGTTTTATAACTTTTTCAACAACGATGCGAGTTTGGTCAATGTTTGATTTTATCTAGAAAAAATAGAAATTAGAAAAGGGTTTATTTTATAAAATTCGATAACATTACATCTCCCATAATTGAAAATTTATAATAGACGTTATTTTAATAATTTTTTGACGGCTTAGATTTTCTATTGTTTTTCTTAGCCACCTCATAAACAAAAACGGCTTTTAATAAAGCACTCAAGAGGTTAGTAAATCATTTTTAGTTTCTGAGTACATTGAGAATTTGTCAAATACAGGTTGTAAAATATATAGACGAAGGTAGTATTAGACAGATTTTGGAAGTGACTCCATATTTCCTAAGGAAATGCATTAATTAAAAAATATTTTTCTTCTTTCTCTTTCAATTAATTATGGTCTCTTACTGCTGACAGTTTAAAATAACTAATAATGTTATTTCTCAAGGTTTCATCCAAATATTGACAATCTGAACGCAGTAGGAATTTATTGTCCTTTTTTTAAATATACATTAAAAAAAAAGACAGATATATATCCCTGGTATTATATACTATCGTTATAATCTTCAAAAATTCTATGTATTTTTGGTGTCCCAAGTTTTAATCTGTTTTTTCAAATAAGACGTGGGGAAAAGCAGGAACCTTGATATGAAAAAATGCCTATAATTCCGGGTCTGTTTAAACAATTTTCATAAAGTTAATGTTATTGTAATAAATTCTTCTCCACTTAATAAATCTTAACTCTAAGCAATCTCACCAGTAACGTGAATGCCACAGAGGGCTGTTTAAATTTTTTGAGATATTACATTTTTACTTGCAATATTAAATGGAAAATATAATTTTGACTACGTTTTTAAAAAGTAGACTAAATTATCAATAAAACAACGAAATTACCATATCGACATCTTTTTCCTTTCGGGAGGTATTCTAAGAAACATATAAATGATGGAAATTTCTCTTCAAATGTTGATATTCTTAATAGTTATTTGTTGTAGTTTGTTTAATTAGCGGCGCCCACAATTACAATAAATAATTGTGTTGTAAAGAGAATTAATTCAATAGCTTAATAAAATTTTAGTTTAAAGTTGTACATATATATTCCCTTATTGTAAAATAAAAAAAATATATTGTAGAACCATGCGTAAAGACTGTTATGCACTCGTTTGGTTTACAATACTCGCCTGTGGTGGTATTGCAAGCTCAGTTGTCCATAATAATTTATTTCAGGCACAATATACAAATAAACTTTATTAAATAAAAAATACAGAAAAATTTGATGATTACCGCAGGTTATAGAACAGGGACACAATTAAATAACAAATACTACTTTTTTATATATATATAGTACTTAAACTGTTCATTTAAAATGAAATGTAATGTAAATATGTATACAAGGTTCTCTTTTCTCGAGAGCTTGCTTACTGCTTTTCTTAATATCGGAATTTTGTCTAATGGCATATTGCTATTCGACACTTGATAAATATTTTCTTTTAATTATCCCCTTAAAAACTAGTCAAGAGGGTTAAGTTCGAGTGATTGATCAAACAAATTTAATAATGTTCTGATGTAATGAAAACAAAACAAAAATTACGTATCCTAATTTAATAAATCAGAAAAATACATAGAACTACATCAAGTTTTTATTTTGAAGGAATATTAGTTAGTTTCGGATATTCTGGAAGTATGATTACTCATAGTCATTTTAACACTACTTTCAAGGTAAAAGTGTTTTGCAAAATAAAAATATTAAATAAATCTTAATTTTCATCCAGTTTAGCATTCTATATTACATATTTTTTAACAAAAAAGAAATAAATTAAAAATAGGTAATTCTGCCGTCACATTTTATTGCCGCACTTTTGTCCCTGAATAACTTGTTTTATTAATAATAATTGTAATAATTGTTTAATAAATTATTATATTGAATTTTGTAACCAACAATACAAATATCTTTTTTTCAGTCAAACTGTGTAAATTTGAAAAAATCATCAGTTATGTTGTTCGTACTAAATCTATAAACTACAGTATTAAAAAAACGGTGTTTAAATTGGGCTTAAAATAAATAAATCACACTGTATATCTTAAGCTATAATAAAACGTTAAACAAATGTTGTTTATGGTATACTGATTACAATAACAATTAAATCTTATATGTATATTTACAGGAGGTACCAACAATAACTTACTCATAGAAATAAAGAAGTTTTTCAAAATTTAAATAAACACGTCTACTTCTATTGACAAGGGAGGTTAATGGAGGTTATTTGTTCGTTAATTTTAAGAAATTTTAATTTTTTGTTATTATTGATATTCTAAAATAGATATTTCAATCTAAAATGCCTTCATTTTTTCATAAATTAAAAAAATATATAGGTTTGTATAGAGAAAAAGAGTGCCTTTCTAATTGAGTATTACTTGATGACACTTTCATTTTCTGCAATTTAAAAAAAATAGAGGCTTGCTGCGGGGTTCCATGGGGTTAAAATTCTGGGTATAAATTTTATATTACAAATGATCGTCTTGCTAATAAAAGTTGACGGTTTTATCAAATTTTAAAAAATCTTTATTTTCGAATAGTTTCTGCGGCGTCAGATTTTCGTTAGTACACCCAGTATGTAATATATTATATATTTTGATATTTTAGTATTTAGGTTTTAAATGTGTGCTTGCTGATTATTGTATTATAAAGCAATTTATTTTTATTAAGTGGGCTCAATGTTTTAACAAAATTTATTGAAAATCTGGGTAAGAGGTTTATACGTATATTAAAAAAACTAATATATTGCTAAAATATCTTTATTGCATGGCATTAGCGATGTCGGAATAACAAAGCAATAAGTAACAATAAACGCGCATGTTATAAAATTGCATCTTCCTAATGAAATTTCCAGCACTTTTGACGTTAATGTGGCCCATTTTTCCATGATTTTCACAGCGGGAATTCATTGTGTTTTCTGCAATTATCATCCGCCTCATCAAATTTCAAAGCCGTTTGAGCTGTTGACAACCTAATGCCGTCGTTTGACGTGTTCCAACCCCAAACGAATGCGTACATTCACTGCAAGGGTTATCGCTTATTCTATGAGGCCGGGCCCCTACTTGCTCTAGTCAGTGGTGCCGAAATTCTCCCAAAATATCCAAAAGTTTTCAACTATGAATATATAATCATTTATTATTAGCCTGGATTAATTCATTTTAAGCCAAACATATTTCCAAAAATACTGAAGTACTTGGTTATTTTTGTAACAATAATTTTAAACGAAGTTTCCAATAATTGAAGAAGTTTTATTATTAAGAAATATTTTATTTAAATATCGAATAAAGAATTATAACAAAATAGAAAAATATTGTGACGATATCAAATATATTAATAAGATTTCATACAATCACAATGAAATAACTTTTGTAACGTTCAATCTAAAACTAAAATCAAAGGTTTAATATAAACAAATATTACAGTAACTTTTATAAATGATCTTAAGGATATTTTCTGATCGTCATATAAAACTTATTAGTAAAATCTGAATGCACATTAAAATTGGATGTAACAAATTAACGTATAACATTCAATGATAGTTATTATAACTAATATTAATTGGATATATTTTAAATCTAAAAAAAAATACCATGAAATCTAGACATGTCAAATGAATATGGTTGGTTTAATTAAAAAATTCATAGGACTTTATGTTAATGAGTACTACTACTTCATTTTAAGTTTAACCTTTGTAATGTAAATTTCGCCAACATCAAGTCCAATAGATAGTAAATCTGTTGAATTGTTAAAAGTTGTGTTCATCATCATCATATGTGTGTCAAACGTAAAAAGAGGACAATTTATATGAAACGTGAACTGTATATGAAAAGTAATTTAATTATTAAACATTAATCATAGTATAAAATGAAAATTACCTGAGTAATTCAATATAAGAAAGACAGTCTATGTATTGATCAGATATATTTTCTTTAATAGAACAATAATCAGTTTTCTAACTTAAAATAAAAATGGACATTGTTTATAATTGTGTCGACATTGATTAAGTGAACGTAAATTGAAATGGACTAAAATTTACATACTTTATGAATATTTTGAAAAATATATGCGTTTTCTTGTTGTATACAAAGTTAGAACTTGTTCACTGAAGCATCATCACAATTGGAGGAGTGTTTTTACCGAGATCCCGCCATTATCAAGAAAAATGACATTTATGGAACTCTATGGTACAGAGCCGTTTTAAGTGTTAAAGTGTAAAATTTATTTATTTATTTAGTTTTTTTATAAATAGTTGCGTCCAATTTTAATTTAATTTTCAACTTAGTTTGTTTAATTTAATTTTTGAATCTCACTCGAGATTAATTGAGTTTGTAAATTTTAAAATTTTTAAAATAAACACTATTAAAATCATTGAAAATTTTAATTATTTAAAGATCTCACAAAACCGAAACAACACTCTATATATTTTTTTACTTGCTTACAGAATACTTTTATTCGGGTAGTAGGTAATTTGCCCTAGCTCAACCGAGTTTCGACTACAGCGCCACCGGCGGAGAATTATTGGATAAGTGAGAAGAGAAAATAAAGAAAATAGATAATTAGAGAAACAGGCCTTTATGCTACAAATGAGAATACAATAAAAAAGTGTCAAGAGGCTTCCAGTCGGATAACGAAGTGAGTTTCTCTTCAAGTGAATAAATGTTTTTATTTACGGAAATCCGACTAACAGTAAAAAATAGGCTTGAATCAGAACTAATAGAATACTTCAGAATATAATAACGTTACCATTAATTTGTTATATAAAGATAGATTAAAAAATAATACTCTGTTTAACAAGTATAATTACCTTAGAAAATTATTTCAACTGAAAAATTGATTGCCATTATCTGATATGCTACCATGACATTATCCAAATGCTATCAAGTACATATTTTAAACCTCTTTCTACTCTAACACTTGACCATAGTTTTTGATCATAATTTTTGTGTTCACGGTTACTTTTAATTACTAAAATTAACGACCCAACAATTAATTGTTATTTGTTTAAAACATGGCCTAAATTCGTATTACATTTTGTGCTTATTTATATAGTGGCCTGAAAGTACATATTGTTGGAAAAATGTAAACGGTTTTCTCTAGAAGCGCGGGATTCAATTTTCACCATGCACTGAAAATTTTTAACGAGAGTTTTCCAGAAATTCCAATAAGTAGAAAATATTTCAGAGTGGTGAGGGCAGAAAACAGATTTCAGAAAATAATGGAATCGATATTAATCAATCCTAAACCTCCATCGACAACTAAAACAGTATTTACTTACTATATTAAAAATGTATTTGAATAAACATAAATTATATGACTTATTTATTTTATTTAAAAATAAAGACAGAAAAATAGAACATGATAAACTAAACTGAGACAATACTTTACACCTCATTTTAAAAACATTTATTCAGTGTGTTCTTTTTCAGTATTTTTTTCAATAAGTGGTTTGAGGACTTTTCTTCTCTTCTATATTTTCGCTTTCGAGTTAGTTGACAATTTAGTACCCTCTTGCACATTTCAATATATCTATATTTATTGGTGAAACCTTGAAAGCGGAAAAACGTCAGTAATTCACTTTAAAACCGACGCGGTCTAATTCAGAAAATAGCAATATTTTACTGACTCTGTCCGTAGGTGGACCACGTTTAAAAAGTAAAACTTATTATTTACAAGATCTTTTATGCACTACAATAAAATATTGTAGCAAATTCGTACAACTTCTCTGATTTTTATTTATAAATTGGCTTCAAAAAGTTAATTGACTTGTCACTTGATTTATATGGACGATAAATGGTTATTGATTCATTTTCTAATTTTACATAAGTTTAAATTTATATATTGGTACAGGATGTCCGCGAAAATAATGCGTGTTTTTAAATGTATGTAGAACGTGTCATTTGAAACAAAATATTCAAATAAATTTTTTAAACTTTAAACATTTACTCAAAAATTTGTAGGTGGCAACACTTCACACTTTTAATAAAAACATGTGTTATATAACCAAGGTATATCTACTTGATGAATCATAAAATTGTGTTAGTTTGCAGACGATTTAGATCATTCAATCGTTTTAAGTTAATCGTTTGGTAAAGTAGTTTCAATAATTTATTGAAATACGGCATTTTATTCAAATCAAGAATATCGGGACATGTTAATTAATCTAATACGCGACATTTTATATCAGTGTTCCAGAGATTGTTGGAAAATGTACTATATTACTTAAAAAAGTACTTTGACAAATCGTTCTGGTCGTGTAATAATTACAGACAATACATTCTTCACTTTTCTATATCTCCTGTAATCGACCTTTCTAAGTGTAATAAAATAGAAACTTATTTTTAGAACGTTTAAAAAACTATTATTTATTAGCATTGAACTTCTTCCTGTTATTCAATTGTCATGGTGTTGCCAACTGTAGTTGCTCTTCGGTATATAATATTTGGATAATACTAATATTTATTTCTTTGGAAACACCGATTTTAGAAAAAAAAATTATAAGACATTTTGATTCTGTATACATTTTTATACCTCATCCATAAATATGTCCATTATTTTCGCGGACAGTCTGTATAAACAATTTGTAGATCATTGAGTTCCAGAGCTTTTACCTCCAATCCGGTACTTGTTTTTCTTCTATAATTTCTTCTGCCGCTACTCTCCATCTTCGTCTCGGTCGGTTTCTTTCCCTTTTGCTATCAGAAACTTTCCAAGATATTGATTTTACAATTTTATTTTTTTCCATCCTTTACAAGATTTCTAGTCAAGGCATTTTTTTTCTATTTGTTTGTTTTGCTCCAAATTTTCATCTACGAATCTTTCTCTTCCATATTTCCATCTTTTGTTTTGATTGGTTTGTCGTTGTCGTCTCGCAAAAAGGTAGGCCTGAAATTCCATTTTGTGGTATCGTTCAAGCTTTACACAACAGTATTGGGAATAATAGGAAATAGTATATTTTTCTCACTATTTCCTTTATTGTTGTAGGCCTTAATATTATTTTTTATTTGTCAGGATACTTATTTGTTTTTCTTGAAACTCTGCTAAGGTTCCATCTTGTTCTAGCATTTAGTTGTTATTTTTATTTTTCTTCGCACATCTATTTTCTATGTCCATATATTTTGTTTTTTATATTTATTCCTAAATCTATTTTTTTGATATTTGTTGTTTTTTCTATGAATATTATTCTGTTTATTGCTATTAAAATGAAAGCGTTAGCATATAATTGGATTTTTCTTATAAAATATCCATTACTCGTTTCAATTGCTTTTGCTTCTTCTTATGCTAACGCCAAGTTAGACACAAAAGCTTTGATGGAAAAGAAAATGTTTGATGATAGATCAATACGAAGATGTATTAGCATTTTATTTGAGAACGAGGTTTCTGTTGACATCTCTTAAATTTACAATTTTATATGAGTGCCTGTTTTTAAAATCGACTATTAACTGAAGACGAATGTAATGAAAAATCATGACAGTGATATTCCGGACTAGTTAATTTTAAATTACCCAATTAGAATTCATTTGTTTGAAATTTCCATTAAAATTATTTGTAAATTCTTACCTATAGGATAGATCAATTAATGATTTGTCAAGTAACTAGCAATAATCGAAAATGAGACCGAGAACATCGAATGTTGTATTTTATGAGTCTGACGTAACTATGTCGAATGTGTCAGAAACAGAGAAGAAAAAATAATTGTTGAAATTCATCCACAACACCGTTCGTAGCCACTAATAATTGAGACCATCATTTTAACGTCCGTGTGAATTAGTTCCTGCAAAATAAAATTGCATGTAATTTGATAACTCGAAATGAAATTCTCCATATTTTTTTGTAGAAATAAACTTTTTATGTCGTTCCGTAATTCACTGCAATATCCGTCCAAAGAAAGACGGCTGTTTGTGACTTATTTTTCGCCTTGATCTCATAAAATGCTTCAAGAAGATTTATTAGGCATTTATTTTGTGCCTTGTACTTAATCGCAAGTAATAAAAAGTATCAAAATAGCAATTTCATTGGGTTAGAGTAAAGTTGACTTCTGTTTTACGGTGCGATCCAAAGGATTATCGAGTTAATTAATTAATTTTTGCATCTTAAGTTAGTTTAGCCAGAGTGAAAGGAGTAAATATACAGGGTTATTCACAATAATTTGTACATAGAGAAATGGTAGAGTTCTGACA
The DNA here is from genome assembly GCA_951812935.1 of Hermaeophaga mercurialis. Taxonomy (NCBI): domain Eukaryota; kingdom Metazoa; phylum Arthropoda; class Insecta; order Coleoptera; family Chrysomelidae; genus Hermaeophaga; species Hermaeophaga mercurialis. The sequence continues at coordinate 10,234,780 of OX638362.1, forward strand.
TGTAAATAAGACGATTTTACCTAACACACTTAAAATTTGATTTTTGCTCACTGTTCCCATATTTTTTAATATTTTTTGTTCATACTTCATAGCAAAAAGTTTATCCAAGTTAAAACACTTTAAGATATTGTAAAAGATAGTTTCTCGTTAATACCAGAGGCGTAGCGTAGGGGTTGAGACTTAGTTTCTCCCTTCTACATTCTATCGGAATTGTCATAATGACTTATTTTTTTAATACCCCTTTATTTTTTAAGTAAATACTGTCCTCTTGCTTCAGTGCGATCGAGTAAGTAGTTTTCAAGATATTTACGCCTAAACGTATAAAGTACTATTAATTTATTATTATTATTTCTTAGGTGCATCTCATATGAGTTACGTCAGTTTCAGTAAATTCAATCATAAAAATTAATAAATAAATTGAATATGAGGATCTATGCTGATTATTTGTGTTTTTTTTGCTACTGACTGAATATGAGAATGCCCTCTAAACTGAATGTCTTGGATCACAAAATAGAAATATTGCAATTCTCATAAAATATATCCATTGTAAAAGCAAAAGATAATCTTAAACAAATTCCACGACTTTCCAAAATATAGTTATTTCAACCTTTGGCATCGTTTATTTGACTGTTTCAACTCCAGGAGGGACTACATTGAAAAAGTAGACAAAAATAGTTTTAACTAATTTTATTGTATCTAAAAAAATAATATGGCATAGGTACATATATATATATATAAATAATTTTCATTTGAATGATCTTTAAAATGACTAAAATTAATTATATTTTCTTAGTGATTATATTCAAATAACGATTGTTCTACCAGATAAACTTTGTTCGTACCTTATTCATATTCAGAAATCCCTAAACTGCATGCTAACGATGTTTACCGTTCTGGAAAGGTATTTCATGCAGCTGAAAACTCTTAGAATACATAATACAAAATACAAATTTTTCTCCTTGTATGTGTCAGATGATCAGAGACGGACCACTGCAGAATTATTTTAGCAAAATTAAAATTTAAAAATAAGCAATCAGCCGCAAGCGCTATTGCCTGAGAACTTTAGAAGGGGAATGATTTACGACCACAGGAACTCTGTCAATTACTCATAAATGCGGTTAATTGAGACTCGATTTTACCAACTGAACTTCACTACTTCAGATATCAAGTGATTATACGAGGCATATATAATATTTAAATGCGAATTTCTTAAAATTTTTATAATATTTACAAGTACTTATATTGAACTTCATAAGTGGAGTTTTGTAATTTAGAATAAAAATACTATAATATGTTTTGATTAAATTTAAAATTTGCTGTATTATACCCAAGTTTCTGTTTGCTTCTAGAGAGCCTTATATTAGAATGTTTTCCCTGTTATAAATAATTATTGCCAACATTTTGTATCATAGTATGTGTTTTTACTTAAATTCATGGGCAACCAAGATGAAGCGTAATAAAAATAATTGGCCTGGAAGAAAAGCTTTATTACCTGTAAGATACCTTTTTGCTTCTCTCAACCTATATTGTACTTCATTTATTTATAAAATGAATTTTGTGCTAATACGGTTCTGAATACGTGCTGAATGGAATCCCGAACCGTGAAGAGCTAGTAAGTCTGTAAGAGTTAGTAAGTCATTCGTGATTATTATTCCCCGATGCAGAAAGGTGGGCAATGAATATAAAATGCACAGATGGAGTCCTAAGAGGAGCCCTGGGGGCACGAGAGGGCATCGCGAGCTGGAGAAGAGTCTATTATTTTTCGGTTCACGTTTTTAATAGTCGGGATAAAGGTTATCTGACACTTGCGTTTTGTTTGGCTACGCAGGGAAAATGCGGGCACTACGACTAGATTTGTTTTTCAACGAAATCACGTTTTTCTGATGGCACAGCAGTCTGATTAAAAAGAGATTTATATAAATAGTTTTTTTAGTTTAGAAACATGGTGTTAAATTATAGTACGATTTACGTTTGAGTTCGTATGTTTAAAATGTTCCGGTTAAAGCAAATATTCACATCGTAAAGGAAAAATAAACAGAGTTCTAAACTAGAATTAAATATTTATTTTTGGTCCCTCTGGGATTTGTACGGTATTTTTTCATTTTTCTGCTTTTTGATTTACAAAAGAAGAAAGTTGGTAATGACGTTTATCATTACATTGTTTGTTAAAAATATTGTGGAAAGTAGAGTGGGCAGCTCATTGATTAGAATATTGAAAATTGTGAGTTTTGTAGATTTAAATTCCACCAAAGTAAAATATTTGATACAAATGATACTAAATAAAAAAAAACATTCATAAAATATAAAATTAAGCCCAAAAATATCAGTAATTTCAATATTAATTAATATTTATAATTAATTAATATACAAAGAACCGTATTTTATTGATGCATACATACTCTCTATTTTCATTTTACAACTATGTTGTCAAAATTTAGTTTAGCTTTGTATTATTGAGTTTGAGGTATTATTGTTTATTTGGAAGTCCAGTACCTATATGTTACCATAGTGAAATTATAAAAAGAAAAATATGAGGATAGATCAAAAAAATAAAGATGAATATTTCATAAAAATGCCATTTTTTTTAAATTCAGTGATTTGACAGAATTTCTTTTGACAATAATTTTATTCAATCGTAAAAATGAATACTTAATCCCATAAAGACGAACATTTCATGAAAATGCATTTTTTCTTTATAAAAACTCAACTGTGTGACAAAAATTCAACTTTTTTGACAAAAATATTTTAGACAATAATTTTATTCCTTGGTAAAAATGGTAATATTTCACCCCATAAAAATGAATATTTCGTAAAAATTCGTTTATTTTTCTAAAAAATCAACGATTTCAGAAAAATTCAACATTTTTTCGACAGCAATCCTATTCCTTGGAAAAAATATCACTATATCACCGCATTATGATGAATATTTCATGAAATGGCGTTTTTTTATAAAAATTCAACGATCTGAAAAAACTTCAACTTGTTTGACAATAATTATATTCCTTGATAAAAATGCTAATATTTTTCCCCATAAAAACGAATATTTTATGAAAATACGTTTTTTTATAAAAATTCAATTATTTAACAAAAATAATTTTTTCGACAAATATTCTATTAGTAAAAAATAATACTATTTCATTCCATAAAGTTGAATTCTTCATAAATGTTCAACACTTCACAAAAAATTCAACTTTTTGATATCGGTTTTTTTAAAATCCAAAAACAGCATACAGAGTGAGTTTTAAGTATGGAACGTCTCAATTATCTCGGAAACAGCTTGCACGATTTTTATAAATTTTGGTTTATCAGGGTTTTGTAATAGGGCCGATCTTATGCTAGTATTTATATTATTGTCAGATATTGCGTTTTTCTGGAAATATAATGAACTTTGTTATTTCAAATGGATCACCCAGTATATATTTTCCTTTTCTTTCGGGGGGATGTCATAATTCAAAGAGGTCAAAGGAGGGGGTAATATTTTTATACCACAACTTGTAAAATGAAGAATAAAAATCGATCTGTCTCTTGTTTACCCCAAAAGTTCACAATAACATTAAAAATGAATTTATTCTATACATATGAACCGCATTGTGTAATAATAAATAGTTCATTGTTTTGTTTTTTACAGATTCATTATTTCTTTACATAGGAAAGTAATTATCGTCGAAATTAGAGCCACATTATTTTTATTTCAACATAGAGATTATTTTGACTAGTAATTTTTCGATTTATTTTATGTGCCTATTTGTTATGCCACACTGGTAAATATCACAAATGTAATCAATAAAAAAAATATTTACAAAAACTAAATGTTGATCTCTGATTTGTCTGATTGATCTGATCTCCTTAAAACAGAATTATACTGTCTTTATTTATTACTATTATTATTATTATTATTATTTTAGTCCTTGAAAAATCTATATACCTATAGTATGGCTTAAAATGCTCTACATGGAAGAGAACTCAGAATATATTTATTTTCTTCAAGGAAAAAAATCAAGGTTGAAAGAAAACATTTGTATCAATTCCTTGGATGACACTAACGTGATATTTAAGACTTCGCCAGAGGCGTCTCTTAAATATTTTTTTATTTTAAAATCTCTTGAAAACCATAATCTATCGTCCACAAATGTTATTTTATTTTCATTATATTCCTCAAATACAGAATGATAGATTTGCGATAATTAAACATGAAACTGAAACACATTAACGTAGATATGATCTGATAGAAACTTAACCCTTACTTAGCATAAAGCTTAAACGTAAATTTAGGTGTACTATTTCCCATGTCTTTGGATTCACCAAAAAAACCAATATTCTTATATTTATGAATTAATCATTGGTTAGCTAGTTTAAAAACTTTTTCGTTCCTCTAAGCTCAGCTGAAGATCATCATCAAAATAGTTTGGCTATTTTATGTGTTCATTATCGTTGCTCTTAAAATATCGACCAGGTGAGCTGAAATACTTTAGTAAAGTTCACTAATGTTTTAACTCAATTTCTTTTATTGAACCTCACTACAGAAGAATTTCTTTTTATATCCTTGACAAGCTTGTAATCAATATCAACAATTCTTATTTTACTATTTAAATATATTTTTCCGTATTGATACTATCTATTCACAAGTAGATGGAAAATATGAATATTTTATTTATTTTTCTGCCCTTCTATATGTATGACACTGCTCAAACTTACGACCCTAGACGATGTAATGGAGGTTTTGTGTTGCAGAAGGAGTAGAAAGCACTTAACACTAGAGGCAGATGTTAAACTGTGCTCTCCCAAGAGGCCGTTAGCTCTCGAATTTGTGGCTTTTTTGAAACCTGCCCGCCTTGAGGAATCACATCTTACGAAGAATTTCTAACATTATTGGTTTTCAGAAAATTTTAGTTGGAATATACAAGTAAAATTCATTTCAAGATATTTCGTCGAGCTGCCACTTGCATTCAGAGAACTATTAGTACAGGATGGTATTTAAATTTCTAATAATTGTATTGCTTGAAGAGAAAGTTGGGGCTACTGGAGGATTATTTTAAAACTGAATTTAAGTTTATTGTAAACATTTGATTGTGAAAGTAATTCATTTTGTATTTATTATGTTTTATTTTGCAAAAATTTTCGAAAAATTAAATATCAGCTCTTGAGCCTCACTAGTCATTAAATTTCTGGCAGACATTCAAGTACGACCCTGTTGTTCTTTACTTTAAAATGCAGATTATATATATATATATATATATGATGAACTTATAGTACTCTCCAAGCAGGTGGTAAGTCAACGAAATATCTTGAAATGAACTTTATCACAGATACGAAGAAAGTACGGCTTAGTATTTTACTTCTTAATTTAATTCCAATTTCAATTAAATTACTGTGTAAAATACAGCGTGTCCGTGAAAATAATGCACATAGTTATGAATGAGGTATAAAAACATATGCAGAATAAAAGTATCTTCTGAAATGAATTTCTAAAATCAGTCGTTTTCAAAGAAATATTAGTATTTTATATCTATCCAAATATTATTTATACTTAAAAGCAACTGAAGCCGGCAACACTGCGAATAACTGGGTCAAGTTCAATGTTGATAATAAAAATAATACAATACAATATTTATTGACCACTTTACATACATAAGTACATTTGTAGTCCATTGTAATACACAGCTCCTTCACCAATATGTTTATAAGATGTAAAATAATTTACAAAATTTTTAAAGTACAATGATATACCTATTCATAAGATGCTAAAATAAACATAATTAAATTTAATCGTATTATCTATTGTTATGATATTAAAAGTAATCTTTTTTAAAATTATTCCCGCACCCTTGTATTATATTGATGAATATCACCATGAGTTTTTTATACGTTCTAAAATAAAGTTTTTAGTTTAGTATACCTAGATATTTAGAATGGTCGATTATAGGGGATGTAGAAAACTGAAAAATGTGTTCATTTTATAAAAATAACACCTGAATATCACAGATGAAATAAAAAGCATGTAGAACGATTCATAAATAAAAGAAAACTCAACTTTAAAATAATTTATTTTATAGTATTTTGATTTTTCTGATCAACAGCAGATTGTTTGATTAAATTGCAATTTTTTGATTATAAAACTTTTCAACAATATTGTACAGCCATTGTTTTTTATAGTTCACATCATAGATAAAAAAAATTGCCTTATTAACCATTGAAATGTACCTGAGTTCACAAAGATAGTGCATATTTATTACGCCAGCAAGTACGTATTTATGGTGTCTATAAATGGGTAAATTTCAAATAATAGTTTAATAGTTATAAACAAAAAACCATTTTAAATTTATAACTTTAGAACCCTATAGTTTGCCAATGAAGGGCGTAAGGGACAAATTTTATATGAATTGCTATCATTATTTTTAGTCGCTCTATCATCTCCCATTTTTAGGTACGAACTCCTGGGACACCCTGTATATGAAAATCGCAAACTGATATTTATGGAATTTAAGTTACATTTAGTATTTTGTGAATACATTTCTAAAACTTATTTCATATGCATATTACTTAATGTGAGACAAATATTAACATTCGTTTGAAGATCTACATACAAAACATATTAATCAACAGGTTTGTTATTTATGAAATTTACATTTCAAGAACATCTCTTCTAATATGTAGAAAGTCAAACAAAATTTTGTAGATGTCAACGAAAGTTACGTTAAGATATTATTTCAATTGTAAAGCATTAATCAAACCGTCATTGTTCTCTCGGCAAGTTAGTAAGTAAATTGTGAAACACAAACATTTGCTGTAAATTTACAAATCTAGATTCTGGCGTAACTCTGTTTCGTATTCGAGATTAAAATGCGCCCCCAGCTCTAAATAGGAGCTTCTTCAAATTGTGCCATAACATCACTATCTTAAGGAAGATAAATTACGCAACGAAATTCGCCAAACAATAGCTGAAGGATATAAACTACTCACACATCTATGAAGTTCTCCCATTTAAGTTTTGTTGTGCTTGAATTATTACCAGCTATTCAATGGATAACGTGCTAGATGAAGTGTGGCTGCATATCATCAACGTTATTGCAGTTTATACGGTTATTCGGACGCAGAAAATTTGTTATCATCATTCTGGGAATCGCTTGTAATGAGTGTTAGATGAACATTAAAATAAATGTACTTCTCAATTCTAATAACAAGAAATTTTCAATAGGTAATCACATTAAGTGATTAATTTCGAAATAGAACAAAAATCACAAAAAGAAACCTCCCTTTCCTGTCACGTTTAATAAATTATTGGGCATTTTCATGAAGTAAACTAACCCACATCCGCACCTCAGACATAGTGACAATATAATCAATCAAGGGATTGCCAAGCTCAGCCTTTCCCGAATGCAACAAGCGCGCTAGCAAGTTGATCGTTCATTATGGGAGAATATTTCACAAAGGGGTTTGAAGTTTCTACTGGGTAAAACAATATCCCGTAAGATATATGATAGCGCAAAACATTAGACATTAGACGTTTCTAATATATCGCATCCATCATTGCTATACAAGGTTATCTGACAGATAGATTAATATCTGAATACGTTCTGCTTTTATAATTGTGTATCTAATACATTCATGAAGTGTTAATGTTTATTCTATTTGTTTCTACCTTTAAAATCGATCTCCTGTATATTAGTATACCGGGTGGGCAACTAAGAACGACCATCGGCCATAGTACAGCTTCGGGAAAAAATGATAACGAAAGTAACCTCGAAAAAACTTATTTATAGAATTATAGGACCACCGATATAGAACCTAATTGAATAGCAAAAATTAAAAAAGCAAAATTTTACAAAATTTACGTAACTAAAGGGTATATATGATACACATAATTTTTTTTCTAGTATTTTTATCATTTTGAAGTTTACGTACTTTTGACGTTGACGGTTTGTCATTAGTTGGACTAGCTGTTCTTTACTTCCTTAATCTTAGATTTACATTTACCGAGGTCTCTTCCTTGTCCTCATCCGATGCATCTATCACAGAAGAATTTGTAGATGAAGTTGTGCTACTCGAAGACAGAAGTGACGTTGTAATGCTGAAGCAATCACTGGTAGTCATAGATGGGCCCCATTTTGCCTAAGTACTTTCCAACATTGGAATATCTTGCTGGGTCATACAGGGATTAAGATTAAGCGTATTATTACTTTCCATAATTAAAGGGCTTAAGGGAAGAGTCCTTCTAGCTCTTAGGTATCCTCTTGTCAAATGAGTTCAAATTCAAATACCCAATTATGGAGGAAGAAACAATGAAACCAGAGCTCTAGCGCTAGAGCGGGGGTCGGAGGAACACGTCGACTTAAAATCAAAAATATGTTTTTAACAATGCCATTTCCAACGATTTAGAAGGTTATAAAATATAGAAGAGTGAATGAAACATCTTTATTATTGTTTCTAAAAATTAGTCAAACTACAACTCAAAATGATTCTGTGAGAGTATGCTAACAATCAACTTATAAAATTTACATAAATATTCTATTCCAGAATAGTAATTTTAATTTTTTCTATGTAGAGGTTCTTGCAGCTTAAAACAATCGCTGACAATCTTCCATTTATTTCCTTGGGCACTTGCTAGAAAGTTTTGTTCAAATATTTGTGGACTTAAAATCAAAACATATTTTTAACAAAGCCATTTCCAACGATCAAGAGGCCTCACTAATCATGTTCTTTATTGGTTGTGATTATTTTTATTAAGTGTATATAAATTTGGTATAAAATAAATTGACGGTTAATGTATATATCAATATTTTTTTGTTTTAATTTACTGGTAAATTTGAATAGAATACTTTAAGATGAACATTAATTGTTTAAAAATCTATTCCATATACAATGTTAGAAAATATACAAGACTAAATGAAGTTAGCTTTTTGTCATTTTTATTATTATTTCTATAAAATTCAGGCAAACTACAACACAAAATGATTCTATTAGAGTCAGCTAACAATTAACTTAAAAAAATATACAAAGTACTCTATTCCATAATAGTAATTTTAATTGTTTTTATGAAGAGGTTCTTGCAGCTTAAAACAATCGCTGACAATCTTCCATTTATTTCCTTGGACACTTGCTAGAAAGTCTTGTTCAAATATTTTTGGTGAATTATCTTGAAACAATACTATCCCTGTGACTTGAATCTTAAAATTTAGTTGCCTAACTACAGCAGAATCTATAAAAAAGCACATTTACCCACTATTGTGTAATAATGATATAGTTAAAAATTTAGCTTCAGTTTTCTCATAAAAAAACTCACTTGAGGTAGGTTTAGAATGTAATTTACTTCTACAGTAATGTGTAGCGGGGAAATTTATGACGAATTTTAATTTATTGTCATGTCGTGTCATTCCGTTCTCATTCAAAGATAATAGCCCATTTTCCAAATCCAAATAAAGGGTTGATATTAACTAGAAAATAAAAAGTTCAGCATATCTTTAAAATAAATAATTTAAACTTACGTGCCGCCTTTTCTTTACTGTCTCATAATATAGTTTTATAACTTTTTCGACTACGCTACGAGTTTGGTCAATGTGTGATTTCATCTAGAAAAAATAGAAATTAGAAAGAGGTTTATTATATAAAATTCGATAACATTACATCACCCATATTTAAAATTATTAATAGACGTTATTTTAATAATTTTTTGAAGGCTTAGATTTTCTATTGTTTTTCTTAGCCACCTCATAAACTAAATCAGCTTTTAATAAAACGGTCAAAACGTCAGTAAATCATTTTTAGTTTCTGAGTACAGTGAAAATTTGTGAAGTATAGGTTGTAAAATATATAGACGAAGGTAGTATTAGACAGAGTTTGGAAGTGACTCCGTATTTCCTAAGGAAACGAATTAATTAAAAAATCGTTTTCTTCTTTCTCTTTCAATTAATTGTGGTCTCTTACTGCAGTTTAAAATACCTAATAATTTTATTTCTCAAGGTTTCATTCAAATATTGACAATCTGAACGCAGTAGGAATTTATTGTCCTTTTTTTAAATAAATATTTAAAAAGAGACAGATATATATCCCTGGTATTATATACTATCGTTATAATCTTCAAAAATTCTATGTATTTTGGGTGTCCCAAGTTTTAATCTGTTTTTTCAAATAAGACGTGGGGAAAAGCAGGAACCTTGATATGAAAAAATGCCTATAATTTCGGGTATGTTTAAACAATTTTCATAAAGTTAGTGTTATTCTAATAAATTCTTCTCCACTTAATAAATCTTAACTCTAAGCAATCTCACCAGTAACGTGAATTCCACAGAGGGCTCTTTACATTTTTTGAGATTTTACATTTTTACTTGCAATATTAAATGGAAACATAGATATATATCCCTGGTGTAGTATGCAATCATCATATTCTTTATTCTATGTATTTTTGGTTTCGCAAGTTTTAGTGTGTTTTTTCAAGTAAGACGTGGAGAAAAGCAGAAAGTTTTTTATGAAAAAATACATATAACTTCGGTTTTTCTTAACCAATTTTTATTAAGTTAGTGGTATTATAATAAGCTCTTCTCCACTTATGAAATAAGTCTAAACTCTAAGCAATCTAACCAGTCTCGTGAATGCTAGAGGGCGCTGTTATATTTGTTCTTGAAATATCTAAAAAGAATGAAACGTTAAAATCGGTTAGCAGAACCGGAGTTACAGGCATATTTTTATGATAAAGTTCCCACTTTCGAAACCAATAATGCGCAGAATTTTTTCAAGAATGTGATCGTTTTGCTTTTTTAATTTAATAGCAATGGACCTACAATTCTGTAAATAATTTCCAGGTTTTTCTCGAGGCCACTTACAAGCTATGCTATAGTCCATTCCTGAGAAATGGCCAATGGTCGTTCTAAGTTGCCCAACCGATGTAATTCACCCGTTAGGTTTGGAGTATTAACCAAATTATCAATATGTATGTTTATATTGGGTTAATATTTAAAATGTATCATAAAATATTTTTATAATATATTTTATTGTTAGGCAACCCCGTAAGAATTTAGGTACTCTCAAGGAGAAACAAATTGTTCTTCAAAGACTATTTCAATAAAACAATTTTTGGAAACTGACAGTCTTAAATAGAAGAGTACTTTATGACTGAAAGGTTTTTTATTTGTTCTCCCTTTTATTGAGAGTATACTTTTATATAATTTGAGATGAGATCGACCCAAATGGTATTAATATTTCGGTACATCGACAATGATTCTATCAAAAGCCCTTAAATCGGCTAATGGAACCAATCTTACCCATTAGATACAGATGGTGTCTGGGGACTGTCGATAATTATACGATCATTCTGCAAAATATACATTACGTTCTTTGTTTTCAGTAACAATAATTATTATCATTTATACATTTTTTTGAACAATAAAATATTCTATATAGAAAATCAGTGATTCTTTTGTTAAGCTAATCTGGTGATTTTTTAATGGGGGATTACGAATCGATCCATTTAAAAATGATTTACTGAAAATCTCAGAGTAGATAAATATTATTCCAAGGATTAATTCCAGATTCGCGTTTTTAACCATTTAATCTTTTGAAAACCAGTTTTTGTTTCCCTACTTTAAAAGTTTGTTTTTGCAGTATTCAACCTCATCCCTATTTAATTTTAATTAAATTCTATTCATAATTTCTCTTAAAAAATATTGCAAACTCGTTTAATAATTACACAATACCAAATAGAATAAATATTAGAAAACTCAGTTTATATATTTCCATTTCCTCACTATTTTAAATAAGTTTTAGTACTTCACTTCAACAAAATTTTTGGTGTTAATGTAGTTAATATTAAACTAAATGAAATTTTCTATAAACTTTATCCAGAATAAGAAATGCTATTCCTGATATATACGGGATGTCTGCGAAAATAATGGACATAGTTAGGGATGAGGTATAAAAACTAATCACACCAAAAATATCACGATTGATATAATTAATCTGTTAAATGGAATGATTGGTTCAATGGTTAGAGTATTGGACTCACAAAAGAGAGGCTCGCTAGAACTAAATCTCTTTTTATTTTCTAGGAGGAATTCTCAAGTCAACCATTTTCCCCATTAAACCATTTAGTGTTGGGTAATAATTAAAAAATTCTGTCCTAAGTTGGTACTTTCACAGAACACAAAAAAAAATCCGTCTATTTATTTAGCCAGAATAAATCGTCCACAATGTTTTTCATATTTGATCTTTGAAACAAGGATAATGCATAACTCAACGTAACTTACATATTTATCTATGAAGATGACAAATCTTATAAAAAAACAAGTTAAAACAGGTTTATTAATTGTAAGAATGAGTTTGATTCGCAAGGCCTTTGAAATAATTGTGGTTTGAATTGTCAGAAATCTAACAACAATTCAAAATCAAACATATTTATTTGAACCGTATTCAGCTAAAAATGAAAATAATGACTCTGGCCATCGTATAGTTAATAACCCCATGGTTTGTATGTGTTGTATACATTTCATTCGAATTTCTATTTGCGGCGGCAGCAATCAAGCATCAACCATAGAATTACTTAAAAGTAGGGCAATGGATTGCGATCGGTAGGGCCATTGCATTTTCCGACTGCATTTACTCTAATTGAATGAAATGTTGATTTAAAAGTGCGGATATCGAATCAACAATTGGACAAGCAATCCTTGTTCTTATTTCCTTCGTTTCTTGAATTCCGGTAAAAGACGTAATAAAATGGGAATCGGTACACTGGTAGGATTTACTTGGATATACTGAAGGATTTACTATTAGACGCTAAATAATATTAATAATACTACTCTATATAAAACATATTTTTATCTACGTATTTAGAACACTTTTATTTCATAAATACTGTGTTGATAAAGTTTGGAACCAACCCAAGCAACACATTTAAAAGCTGCTATCTAGTAGCTGCTAAATATGTCACTCCATAGTGATTTGCCTTAGTTGCCGCTAAGTTGTAGGAACGAAATGGATGGATCTCAAAGTATCTTTTGCTACTTCTTAACTATTTACAAGGTGGCAAATTCTAACCGCTATGCCTTTTGAGGTATTCGCTACGATAAAATAACTTTCGGAACCGCTACTACAAAGATCCTGATAAAATGCAGTACGACTTTTTCTCGTGACCGAGATCTCATTTGCCACTTTATAAGTATAATTACAAAAATGTAAATTTAAACCAACCGCTAGTTAAAAATTTGCCATATTCATACGTTTTGAAGAATAAAATACAATTTTTCTTTATCCTGTTCCATATTGAACTACATATATAAATGTTTTGATGGTGAAAATACCTTTAAACTATTACGAAAGAAAATATAATCATGAAACTTAACAATGACTTCTGATAAATTACGGATTTTATCTATTGACAATTGACATGTAGATCTAGGTTAAATTTGAATTGTTAAATGGCTTATTGTTGTGTGTAATTAACAGATAAATTAAGATGAATTTCTAAAATACGAATTAATTTGGAAGACATTTTGTTGAATTTGATATTCCTAAATAGTATAATGACACCATAAGGTAGCGATTTGAAGTATAATTCACTATATGGTGGCATGTGAAACAAACGGCTACTTTCAAGAAAACACTGGGGGTACCCGGCTTCTATGTATGTTACTTAAAGTTAAAAAATAGGTAACAGGTTTGAAGCATTTACTTTCGGTTTCTATAATATTTATTGTTGAGACCAAAGGTGTTGCTTGGGACGCTTTTAACTCAATTACACAAAGTGTTTAAGAAAATTTTATTTTTATTAATAACAGTATTGACAAGCAAAATTTAAGTTGTAACGACTTTAGTTTTTGACGTCATAGTTAATTTTTTTCAATGGCAACCCCATTTTTTTTCTTGTTTTTGATAGGGAGACTTATAACTTGAATGACAATAAAAAAATGAATATCTCGTAGTTTTGTTGAGAAAAATTCATTTTTTTCAGGAAAACTCAAATTCTATATGTTACTGCTACTTTAACATATCACATATTGAATAAAAATTTCACTGCTATACTTTTGATTTCACTAGGAAATTGATTTTTCACACAATAGAACACAAAATATTGTTATAACTTCTTTCTAAGCAATAAGGACAGTTTCATCGCAAAACGTACATTTCAAAAGTATAAGTCAGATAGAATTAAAATTTTTACATGATAGAACCAGTGATATTAAAATTGTCATTTAGAATTTCTGAACATCTGAACATTTAAATTCGTATTTCAATAAGCTACTTTAAGGATTTGTAATGTACATTTCATTTTTTTTTATTTTTATACATATGTTTATTCTCCAAATAGAGAATATTTTCCTTTTCAAATGAATATGTCAAAATTTTATTGTGTTATTAAGTCTTTAAATCAAATGTAAACAAAAACAAACAGAGGCATTCACTCAAAAGTTGTGAACTGGAGACATAAAAGAATCTTTTGTTTCATTATTGGCTGTATACTTCGTAGAGCAAAAAGATAAAAGAACAAAGAACAGAGATAGTTGTAGGCGTAGTAAATTTTTGTTTTTATTCCGTCAGATTGTGGGAATGCTTGCTTTGAGAAAACTTTCACAAAAAAGTTGCTTATCAAGTTGATATAACAATTCTGTCAAGAAGTTGTTTTACGTATTAGAAATAGGATGACACAATGAGGTAATTGGAAAAGGAATCTGGTTATACATATCTGCGAGGCTCTTAAAAGTTTGCGTTTTCAGATTCGATAACTATTGCAATATTATAAATTAGAAACTTTTAAAATGTATCGCAGGATGGTTCAGATCTTTGATGATAATAATAAAATAGAAAACATCAATAAATAAACAAATTTAATTAAAATTTCACAAATGTCGATAATTTTTCATACAGTAGAATGACAGATAGAAACATATTTTTTATGAATAATAATGTTTATGCAATAATCTAAAATATGTTAAAGTGATCAGCATACATTTAGTATTAACCATGCAATGCAATAATTTCTCTAATTAATGTTTGGAAATTAAAATTTATATTGTTAGTATAGCAAATAAAATTGAGTATATGCAAAATTAAAAATTTAAATGTTTCAAAATTTAAAAAACTGATTCGTTTCATTCATCAAATTAAATGGATGCTCTTGAGGGGACTAATGGCACTTAGACACAAAACTTCCCAGTGGCGTGTTTTATCAACGATACGAGAACCGCTCATCTTACTACTCCACAGTCGGGGACTGCTTGAATTTCCAGACGGGGACCACTGAACCCCTTGATGAAGAGGTGACACGCTTCTTATATTATTAAGTTTACGACTTGATTAGTTATGACTTCGTGTATCATAGGTCAGTGTATTTCCGATGTATTGTGTATATTTATGATAAGTGTCGGGTCATCAGGTTTCTGACAAACATATGTACATTAACTCGACTGAAGACTATTTGTCTAGCACCGTTTTGTATGTGACTCTATTAAATATTAAAAATATTAGAAATAAGCATGTGCGTTGTAGAATGCAATCTTCGAAACAAATATAATACGATACCATCTTTTACAACGCGGAACAAAATACACATTGTATCTTTTAATTTGATCATCAGGCTTATCGAGAGAGATATACGCTTATATGAAAATTTATAGCACTCATTACCCACAACTGATAAATACATCATTGTAGTATATTAATGTTGATAAACGCCAGTATAGCTCATAAATTTGCGGCATCAGTATCTACGTCAAAAACTATGCAAATTTTAATTGTTTGCCAATGATGAATACCTACATCAATCACCCCTTTGATTTCATTGGATTGATTAATATCGTTTAAATTAGTTTATCTTTTGTTGCCAAAATTTATATTATGAATGGATTAAAAGTAATCTAATTAACATTCATTATATGAAATTTCAGGGTGGCTTAAGTGAGGGAAATACGAACAGGGAAAACAGATAGTTGCTTTGTTAGAACTGAAAAATTTCTTCGTCTTTGAAATGTGATACCAGCTGGATGCTTTGGGTATTATAGACGGCGATATTAGATGAGTCAAAGTTGTGAATTAATTTAACGTCAATTTAAAGTTCATTCAAGTTAATAATTAAAATAGAGAAAATTTTAAGGGGCTCCAATATTACACAATTTTCCATGCATTTTTGCAACTTTTACGTTGTAACATTAAAAAAGGTAATTCGCATATTTTTAGGTATTTTTCTGTGCAAATTTCAAACAAGAATATTTTTTAATTTTTAGATCCGGCTTATGCAACTATGACAAACTATTTAAGAATTATTATGTCGACAACCTCTGCATATGATTATATTATAAACTATCGAACCATTTAAAATATTGTCAATGAAAATAAAAAATATGTGAATGGAGCAAAAAGACAGTATTACGAAAATTATTTAAAGCGTCACCACTTTCCCTTAAAAATGATTAGTTAGACTTATAAAATTGTTCAAAATTAATATTGTTTTTAATAAACAACAGTCAAACAAAGAAAATTTGGAAAACCACCCTATTTGTTCAATATAGAATAAAGCATCCAAAGTTTTTTTTACTTATAATACTCGTACATCTTATCAAATCTTAATTAAGGTTTTGAATCTTATTTTAAGTTATAATAAGCTAAAATCTCAAATTCTGTTCTTCAGGCAACTAAATAACTTGAGACTATTAGACGCGTAAGAATGACCCAAAGTAAGTAACAATGAAACAAGTCTCTAGGGAAGTCTCATTAGGAAATTTAAACTCTAAAAACTTTCAGTATAAGTCAAAGAAACTTGAAACTTTTAGTGTGATACAGACTAAAGAAAAGAACAACTCGGGAAAAAAGATAATCTTCTATTCTAGGTTTAAAGTTAAGTAATTCAACGGAAATGGAAAATGCATTAGTTTCCACACGAATGGGAAACTGGAGAAACGAAAAAGGTTGGTTTGGTACACCTTAAAATTTATAATTACGTACCATTGTCATTATGAAAAATAATACCGTATATAATGTGTTGTAGATAACAGGTTTATTATCATTATGTCTTTGGAGAACATCTAAATATAAGAAATCATCATTTTTTAGTAAAAAATTTAACTCATGAAAGAAATAAAATCAGATTTATCTAGAGTTACATTATGATTTTCTTATATTGTTTTTCATATTTTTGTACACTTCTAAATGCAGGGAAAAATCTGTTAATATAAAATTATTGAAGTGGAGTGACTTAATTTTACAAGAACAATAATTTTGTGATTCAAAAATTATTTAATTTGGTCCAAATAAACGTTTCATTAAATAAGTGCAACTTGTTAAAAAATTTCTGCCAAGATGTTATGGACTTTCATTTCATTAAATATATTTTATTAAAGTTTTAGCACCTCTAGTTATCGAAGTTGCTACAAAAACTAAAATCATACTACAACAATTTTTATTCAAAAAAGACTAGTTTCGACTTTTAGAAAGTCATCTTCTGGTCTGAAAATTATTAACATTATTACAATTGTGTAAAGCAAACCCATAATATTTTCTTACTATATAATGTTTTTATTTCATTATCAAATTTAATTTATCTTTGTTTTCATTGATGTATTGATTTTCATTTTAGGTAAGTTTATTAGACTTTTGTAAACATTATGGTTTTATTTTACACAATTGTAATTATGTTAATAATTTTCAGACCTGAAAATGACTTCCTAAAAGTGGAAACTAGTTATCTTTTTTGAATAAAAATTGTGGTATGATTTCGAATTTCCTTTGATCATTCCATTTTACCACATTAGTGCTCAATGGAGAACTTTTTGTATCAAAAAAAAAATAATGTCAAAACGCCAGAATCGAAGTTTCAAAAGTTTTCCTTTCCTTTGGGATTTTCAGGATAAGCACATAATCTTGAATCTGAAATATATACATACTCGAGCACGTTTTATTGAAATTAAGAAATTTTCATACTATTTGATAATAGCACCCAGCAGAAACTAATTTTGGGTTTTTATTATTTAGTTTTTACAGTGTATAAGTTAGCTGTCAAATTTTTAAACTGTCAAATGAACCATGATGAAAAAGTAATGAGTTTCGTTGTCTTGAGTAAATATTTTGTATTTCAGGCAGCGCATCGTTACTGTTTTCAGCGAAACTGATGGAAACTGAAAGGGCTGGGAGCTTTGATGAATTAGTTATTCCATTTTTAGGATGGTGTATGGGCTTGGTTACGACAAAATTATTTGGTGTGTGCGTATATCTAGGCATTATTTTGGGACACTAAATCGATAATGCTCAACCAACTTGATATGAGAGTTGAAGGGAAAAGGTTAATAAACCTCTAATAGTCAAAATTTGCTAATTACTGGAAAGCGTTGGAGAAGAGATTATATTTGTACCAAAGTGCCTAGAAATTATTTAATTCTAAAATTACCCTATATATGTATACTGTCTTGATATTTTTTTTAAATACGCATATATTTTTAACTACGAGTATTTTATCAAGATGGAATAATTAAAAAGAAGCAGGGTCGAATCCAGAAAAATTATTTTACCAAAATAGTTTCTTCCCCTTACAACAAACGCCATAATGGGGTTAAATATAGTAAAGACTTTTTAAATCCTTTCTTATAAAACAAAAACAAATTCTTTTATTTGGGTAAATTTTTAGAGAAACTTTTAAGAAATTTAAGTTTGTGTGTTTCAATATGCAGGAAAAAAATAGCTTAGAATATCTACTTTCGAAATTGTCACACCTGCATAATTTCAAAGGGAAATGCAAATTAGAATGAAAAAAAAAATATGAAGGAAAAAGTCTTTGTGGAATATTTCAAACAGAAACGAATCCTACGGCGCATTCTTTATTCCTTTTTCATTTGAGAAAAAGTTAAGTTTGTGCCCTACCTTGAAAATGAAATGGTACAAAGGGATTTTTAAAGACATTTACATCGAATATAACAGAAAGTCTCCGGCTTTATAATTAGAATTAGATATGTTTAAAAATAGACTAAAAAGAGTTCTAACTATAATGTGATTCAAAAAAATATTTGAAATCGATTTAAGACATTGTCGTGAATAATACAAAATAAATCCAACTTTAGTACAATACACCGTTAAAATGAATCAAATCTTGTGGGGTTTTGATGAGTTTGGACCTCGAGGGTTATTCATTATAAGAAACTGCTACCCAAAGCTATTGGCCAAAACATTTTTTGGTGGAAAAGATTTGCAATTCGTAATTATAATTGGCACGAAACAATGAACAACAAGCCCTACACATATTAACGAATGCATAAAACCTTAAAGATGAGGCTCAGACATTATGGTTATAGCAATATGAATTTTTAGGAACGTATTGTGATGGTTTGGTTGGTATTGATGCTTAGAACTTGTCGTTTTATTTGTATTGATGACATAGTAGAGGTTAAATGCCTTTATCCGAGAAAAATCTTTTTCGACAAAGAAATTGCGTAAATTTTTGCAAGTGTAATAATAATTTATACTGTCGAATTAAAAAATGTCATATATTAATATGTATATAAATTGTTTGTTAAGTATACAAATACTTATTAGAATGCATATAAAAATTTCTTACTACATTAGAAAAATCTAAAAAAATATAAAGTATAAGTATATTGTTTTTGATATCCTCTATTTTCCTATTAGTGTTACTAGATGCTGATTGACCTCATCTATTTCTAAATTGGTTTCTAGTTCGCTTTTTACCTTAATTTTAATTTATCTTTGTTAATTTTCATACCCTTTTTCTTGAATATCTCATACCAAATTTCTAAATTCTTCTGAAGTTTTTCCTCTGAAATGTACATAAGCCTCCTATGCTATTTCGACTCTGTATATATCAGTAACCAACAAATATCTTACTAGTTCATTTGGCGCATTTGTTAATTATTTCTTCCAGGTAGATATTGAATAGTGTGCGGCTTTCTTGTGTATCTTTGAGACTATTCTAATTGTTTGTTGTCGTTTTTCATGCTTTTTATTTCAAGGTGCTTTTTCTCTATTCTTTATTTTAATGTGAATCTTCATATTCATAGTCATAAGTAATGGCCTGAGCACAAAAATTAATACACTCCTAATTAAAACAAATTCTTAAAAAACTTTTAAATAATTAATTACATATTCTAAAATCTATATGTAAATTAGAAATAGTATAAGGGATGTTTGAATAGGTCGGTCGCCCCTAAAATTAATTTTATTTTGAGATGTGTATTTATTGGATGTAAATGAAACAAAAATTTTAAAACATTAATACAACTTTTTTTATTGCATACTACTTATCACATCAATAATTATGGAATAATTCTGTATGTAAATCTAAAAAACAAAATAAAATTAAAAAAATATTGAATTCGAACCATTTCCATAACATTAATTAACACTAAAATGAATTTACATATGACATATGTCACACAATCTTAAAATATTGTTAGCATTGACTACTGCAAAATATTTTCCACCAGCTCTTATTCATGTATTAACTTAAAGATATTCTGATTTAAAAAAATGTGCATTATTATTTTTAATTGCTGCATCTTAAATTTTATTCCATAGCTCATCTCGAGTATTTGCACATTTAAAGTAAACCATAGATTTAATCTAACCCACTCATAATAATCCAGTGGATTAAACTCGGGGCAGAATTCGAAATCACGACCAATTTAAATGGAAAGTTTGATTTAGAACGGATACAACCAGTGGAATATATGGAAGTGCAGTAACCACAGTTTTACAAATACACTCAATACATCTCAAAATAAAAATTATTTTAAAGATGACCAACGTTCATTTCCATCCAACAAAAAATCTGATAGTATTCTTACATATATCCAATATATTTTACAAAACCTTAATCACAATGTTTTACCTGTTATTTCTCTAAATATATCTAATAAACATATTCTAGTTTGATGTCAAATAAAAACATACATACATATTTTTTAATATATAGTTATGTATAACATGAATTTATTCAATAACTTATTTAAATTTTAACGCATTAATGAAACTAAAATTGTTAACAGTATTATGAAAAATAATTAAATTATGATAAAATGCATTTGCATTATTCAACAGTATTCCTGTAAGACATTAAGATAAAATTAAAGATATTACTACATGGAACAGAAAGATTTTATTATTATTTTGTTATTAGTTTGTCAAGTAAAATATATCTTCATCTACGTCTAAACGCTTCACTTTTATCAACTGGATCAGTGGAAAAAAAAACTTCTATAAAAGTCGAAATGAATAATATATTTTCATCTTAGTGGACATTCCATTAGTCTTTCGTTTCTTCAGAACCATTTGATGCATCGTAGTATTTTTTTCTCTAATGGAAAATATTATGGCGCATAAAATTCAAGAAACTTTTCATGGAAAGATATTATCTTCCTTGAATTATATGCAAGTTGAAGTAGTACGTAAATAAAATTATATTTTAGATGCAGTATCAGTCTTCTAAATTATAGTTCACATTAATTTGATAGAATATATAAAAATTTAGTATAGTAATAGTAAAGCAAACGTAATAAAAAAATAAATAATAGATTACATATTCTTATTAAAAAATGCTTTTTAAATTTTTGACAATATTAATAGAGGAATACAAGTATAAGGATTTTTTTTTACTCAAAATTTAATACATCAATATATAGAAATGTGGTTTATATAGTGATTTTTCTACCAATACAAAACAGCAAAACTATACTACTTTTATTTTACTAATATATTTTATCACTAATGTATCCAAACATAAAGTCGAAAAAATTAATTATAGAATTGCTTGATTAAAAGAAATGGGTGAAAAGAGCTCCTAAGATAACATTTTTGTTTCATTAACCTATAAATCTATAGATTGAGTTGATGATCTGATGATTTACAGATCCATTGTATAGAAATTTTTCATGTGCTAAATATCGAGTAACCTAACGCATAAAATAGGATATGCATTTTTAATTAGGAATATAGCCTGCCTGCATCAGCCAGATTTCTGTTTTTCAAAATACAAATTTTTATGCAAAATTTATCAGTTTTGGATCAAGAATGTTTATTTTATATTTATTCGGTATATTAGTCTTCAAATAAAAATAAATTACAATTGTCTATATTAGCAAAAAAGATATTTATTTAATATCAAATATTTTTAAAAATTGTGTAAATAGAAGTGATATTAATGGAAAAAACGAATCGGTTTTTTTTAGGTACATCTAGGTATAAGGTAATTATACTGGTATTTGTTAACGCCTCGAATTTCTACAACCCCCATTTTTTATGTACAATTACAAATTCCCTGATTATAAACTACCGAATTTCTCTTTAATGTCGTCTATTATTACCCAGTACTTTAATTAAAATCTCGCAATAAGAAAATTTATTCTGTTTTAATTAACCTGCAAAAATTATTCCTGAACGCAATTATTTTTAATGCCCCATTTAATTATAATGTTTGTTATTTCATGTAATTATTACCAAATTCTAATTTAATTATGTGGCCGACAGAACCGTAGCAATAAATTTATCTATCAGAAAAATAACAATAAAATAATTTCTTCTTTACATGTGTGGTTTAAGGCTGTGTTCTTTTATTGGATATTAAAATTATTCAAATCCCTTGCCTTAATAAGGCGATAGTAGGTGATACTAACAACAGAATAATTTTCAAATGTTAAATCTAATTTTATCTTCCGACACTAAAATACATTTTAATAAAGTGGTTGGAAATAAATGATTTCAAGTCCATCCAGCTCTTTTAAAATACAATGTTGAAGAATCCTTTATTTTAATTAAATCTGTTACGGTTCTGATTCTCTTTCAGTGTCTTAAATAAACTGTGGAAGAAGACGGTGAACTTTCATTACTTACTAAGAGAATATACAAAGGTTTGTTATGGCTTAGAAAGGACTTGAATAAATGGTAGCTGCTTTTGTCAACTGAAATTTAGGCAACAGCAATTATTTTATGAAACAGAAACAATACGCCATGCGTCAAATACTTCAAACTAAATCTTCCAAATATGTATTACAGAAATGCTAACATGACAAAAAAATATAAAATTAAAAAATGCTGTTTGTTCATCGAAAGAGATTGTCATCATTTTCAAAAAAAAAAAGATTTAATCCATTCTTAATTCTAATATGAACACATAAATAAAAAAATTTACAAATATAAAGAAAATAAATTATACTTATCTTGAATTTCCACTCTAAATCGCAATTTCAAAAAGTGACATATGATTGACAGATTTCTTTTAAGCGTACCAATAAACATTTCAACCAATCATTATCAAGCAATACGTGCAGTATGATTTCTTGTTACAATTTTTTTAAATATAATAAATATTCTTCTTTTCCTAATAAAATTTTATTAACATTATATAGGACTTTTGTCCAAAAGGTAATCTAAAAAAATTGAACTTACCAGGATTAATTGTTCATTCAATAATGTGTACTGAGGACATTTTAGATATTTCCTGAGTTCATATTCCTCCAAAAAATCAAGTTCGTCTTTTTTTAACTTATATGAAGTACCCCCACTGTTGGTTCAATTATCTTGTTAAGTGTAGGTTTGTGTTTAGTATCAATGAGGTGTTTTGCTTAACGTGACTTATCTGGTTGTTTTAATTTCTAAAATAGTAAGTGATTACTGTACCTTATTTCAGAATTTCTAAGAGTTTAGCCAATTCATCTTTTTTGTATTTATTGTTGATGAATTCCACAAAATAAGGGTTGAAATATTTCAGTTAAAAAATTAACTGTTTCCTTTTTACAGAATTGTATATTAAGCAAAACTTTTTACTTGTAAACTCAATCTATGTTCCAACTACGTTTCTCTAATTATTGTAATTAATTCTATTTTCCGTACATTTCGATTTCAATAAAACTTTTATCCTTTAATTAATTCTATGATTTTCCAGTTTGTAAAACGGAAGCAATAATTCTTGCTGGCAGTAAGGCTTGTACTTCTACGGAGATGGCTAATAATTTTAATTTAAATTCAACTTCAGCCACACATTTAAATGAATGCATATTCGAACAAGTCGATAGCAATTTAGAGGCTTAATAGGAGCTACCTTCTTTTAATATATAGTATGCGTCTATTGGTATCACCGAAATTTAGAGAAATATGGTTGTAAATTAATGTTCTTTTCTTAATCGCTTAATAATTCAACAATACCAAATCAGGCATTGGACCTAGGCTAGGTGCAGTGTTTAAGCCCGCTTTGTAACCAGATCTCATCCTATGCGATTATTTTTGAGTTTATTAAACAACACAATTTTTATCGTTTTAATTGTAAAAAAATGTTAATAGTTCTTTCATTAATTTATGAAACGCATATTTAATAATATTTTCTTTCATATTGATCTAAACAGCTAACACGATTAATCTTTTTGTTGCAGCCATTCTACTAACCGTCCGAACTAACAACTTTCACAAACCCTTTGCCTTATTAATAACATTAGTAAACGTTAAAAATGGGCAGTTAAAGAGAAGCGGCGCTGAAAAGCGTCCCAAAACGAAAAAATGCTACGCCCATGATGTACCCCATGGTGCAAACACAGAACAGAGATCAAAGGGAACCCCACATAGCGCTCATTGGAGAGCAGAGGCTTGAGCCTCTTGAGGAACAGGTACCCCTTTCGGACGAAGAGGCCTTAGAGGACAATTCTGTTAGAAGGAGGCACCGAAGACCGTTACATAGGCGGTTATTTACTTATGTGAGGGAAGCTTGGACTGGAGTTAAGTCTGCTTTAGGTATGGTACTCCAAATATTGTCTATTATCATAAAACTTTTAAATTTTGTTTGAATACAAAACCGTATTTCGTAATTAGACTTAAAATATATTTTTACGCAAATCTCCTTGGGTCGTGTTAATTAAAAGGGCACCTTCACCATATCACAGCACGGCCCTTGGATATGCGGTAATAAAAATAATGTAACCTTCACCATGTCATGGAACAATTACAGGTTCATTAAAAATAAAAAAGTGCTCAACACTCATTAACAAATATTTACAAACTATAAAAATAGTTCTTACCAAGGGGACGATGCTCTTGAGGAGCCCTTATTTCACTTAGGCACTAGGTAAACTTTACCCCACGGTCGGAGGACCGCTTGAATCCCCAGATGGGGACGACTGGACCCTCGTCCCTAGCCTGGGACCACTTGAACCACTGGGACTTCTGAACCCTCTGAGCTTACTTCAATGAAATCGTTTTATATTAAATAATGTTTATGTTCTTGAAAAGTAAGCTTACGTAAGTAAAGTATAATGCTCTTTTAAGAAAATAAAACAATGTTTACTATACAAAACGATTACTAATTATAAACAAGTTCGTGAAATATTGAACGGGTTAACTAACTAAATCTAACGCCCTTTTCGTATGTATATACCACTTTAAATTTATTTATACATAATTACTGTAATACTCGTTGTAATACTGTAGCTTTAAAAATGAAAATTAAACTCTACTACCGTAATACTGATTTTCTTCTGATTTTACATCTACTACAAATTACTTGGGTTTAAACATTGTGTGCCTCTGTAGTTTGAAATTTTAACCATAGGTCACAATATAAACTCAGAAAAGGCGTACTTCAGATCTCCTGTTACAAAAAAAAATCAAATCCGAATAACCCAGTCACCAATTATATTTGGATCCTGGAATTGGATTACAAATCACAAATGCAACTCTACAAATTAGGATACTAGGATACTAGTAGGATATTTTTTTTATTTCGCACGATTCTAAAACCATTGTGAAATTTAAACTCAATTTCCTTTTACTGTGTGTAGGAATTATTAAATAAAATTTATCTGAACCTTGATATTTTTGTTATACAGGGCTTTTTTTCATTTTTAATTATAATTCTGATTTAAATAATCTCTGATTGTTAGATTACTTTCTTCTTTTTATGACATCTCAATTTAATTGTTAAATATTATCAACATTATTTCTTATTTTAAAATATCTTAAAATTGAAAGCAACCCTAAAGTAAAAAACTTGACTGTATTTTAAATAAAATAGACCATTTTATGTTACATTTCAGACAGTGTTTTTATATGCTTCTTTCTGGTTAACATTCAAGTCGTTAAATAATTTTTCGAAATCTCTTATTAAAAGTAGACTTTTATATAATTACTAAATTTCAAAAATACAGTTTTGGTTTACACAATGCCCCCAAAAACTTTTACATCTGCACCTACCAAAATCAATGAAATCATGGATTAACGAATTAGTTCACGTTTAATATTATCGACAAAAACATATGTTTTAGCTTACCATTATTAAAAATCAGTTGAGCAGTTAATCATTTCTATAATTTTTTTTAACTTTTAAATTTAAATTTATAGTATAACTGTTTAAACTATATTTAAAAAATAAAAAAGGGTAATTATTAAAGAAACACTGAATTTAGGAACAGATTAAATACTATTAGAAATTTTCTTATTATTTCCACATTATATTCTTCCTGTCCGTGTTGTTCAAATGTAGAGAACATTATAACTAGAAATTTGTTTTCTTACTTCTCACATACATCTACATAAATATAATGGATTTGAATGATTTACTAGTTGACATTAACATAAAATTCAGGTGATGTGAACAGCTATTTCAAATTTGAAGTCACCATTGATTTAATTTACAGATACGTAGTATTCTGTTCTCATTTCTCTAGAGATGCGATTTGAAATATTTACGCTATTTGTTTTACAGCAAAATTTCAAGTTTTATTAAGCATTCCTGTCTGAAAAGTTAATAATATTAATGACTTTAAATGCCAGAATACTTGCTAGATAATTTGTTCAGTAGTTTGTAGTTTCGACACGATTTATATTTTCTCTCAGTATATGTAATAAATGATCTCTCTAATAGCCATTTGAATTAAAAATCCTCAATATTCCATTTTTAATCATTTAAATGTACAAAAATTATAATTCAACTTGAAAATTTTGGTAGTAAAAATGTATACGAAATAATAAATAAATAAAACATTATTCGTATTTTGTATTACTTTTAAATATGATGTACTTAAATGATATTATTTTTTAACTGTGTAACTATTAAGGATTTAACCTCGTTTTCTTTGTAGGCTTTTTCTCTTTCTCTTGTTGCTATTTTTCTGATCAATTTGTGTTTCATGAACATTTTATTAGTTTTTGTTAACTGGACCTAAATTAGTATTCCACCTTTTTTTCTGCAAGAAAAGTGAAACAGATTTATCAAATATTAAATAAATATTCTGAGCGGTTCGTTAATTATCACCTTAGATAGAAATAAGTGAAATTATTAAAATAAAATTTGTAGTAAAAGCAGTCAAACGGGTAAAAGCAAATACTTATTTCAAATAATAATAACTTATTCAAAAGATGGACGGAGGGGAGGAGGAGGAGGTGATTTATTTCAACATTAAATATTACCATATAAATTATTTTAAATAAAGAATTTAGAAAACGAATAAAATAATGAGAATAAATCGTTGTTTTATTTTAATTAAAAAATATTTTTAAATCAATTATACCTAATCAAACTACTTTTTATGTATTTCATCCCATTGTTGAAATATTTCTCTCCATGTTCCTATGAATTCACAAAACGTATCCTGCGTGACCGTTTTAATCATTACGTATAGAATGTTAAAACCCCTACAAAAAAATCTCCCAAAAAGCAATCTTGGAAAAAGTGCGCTCCTCTGATTTTATGTTAATATTTTCTTTATCTGTAGTAAATTAAAAAAGAAAAAGGTAGTTTCCAGTCGGCTGAATATTATTCAAAGTAGATTTTTAATTTTTTTCTTGCTGATCATATACATTCTCTAACAAAATAAATAATATGTTTGGAGGAATAAAGTATCATTAGACGGATTATCGTTTTTTATTACTAAAGATTATTTCATGACAACATATTTTAAGAAATTTTAAAAATGTGTTCTATTAAGTTAAGTGAACTTGTGTGCCTTGTAAAAAGTAGTTTAAATACCGCTATAAATTCTTTAAATACGTATGTAATGTGAATACATTTCTTCAGGCTTAACAAGTAGTCAAGAATCAGTTGAAATAATTCTAATAATATACATACTCTAGCATCGTCAGTATACTAAATTATATTAATAGATACAAGATTAACAAATTAATCAAGAATCCAAATGCAAAAGTATTACTATTGAAAATATAAGCTTAAAAGAAAATTTGAGACTAATCTAATTATTTTTGGATCAACAAATATAAAATTTGTCTTACAAATATTTAAATTAAAATTTAATATATATGTTAATTTTTTATTCATTTTTAGAGAAAGATTTCAACCATTTGTTTGAATTTCTTGGTATGGATATTCTAGTATCTATCTTAAGATAAGTGGTATTTTTTAAGAAAAATGTTGATTTTTAGTGACAAAAAGAACGTTTTTTTTTGTGAAAATGTCTATTAATTATTTAAAGAAGCATTTAAATTTTATTAACTAATGATTATAAAGAATAAAAATGTTTTGTGGTATTCGGCACTAACCAGAGCAGTGTAATTAACCTCAACTAAATGATAATAATACATTAATCGGTACTTTTCCACACCACCACTGAGGTATTACCACGGCGCGTTACCATTTTTAAGGGGAATAAATGAAATTCCTAATAATGAAACCTATCAAAAAGCAATAATTCATAACACGAAAAAAAACTCCATCATAAAAAAAAGCAAATATAAGAATAGTCCCTCCAGAAGCAGAGAAAATAACTACAACCAAAACCAGGCAAATAAAAGAAAAGTCCCTTCAGAAACACAGAAAATAACTCAAAACAAAAACGAGGAAAATTATAAAAATAGGTGCATTAGTTTTCAACGGAAATCAATGAACAAAAAACATAGAAAAATAGGCTCACCAAGAACATAGAACACAACTTCAAGGAAAAAGAGGTAAATAGAAGGACAGGGCCAGAGAAAATCACTTCCACGAAACACAGCGAAATGAAAAACTCCCTCCATAATCAAAGAAAATACCTAGAACCAAACACAGGGAAATGTAAATGTTCCTCCATAAACAAAGAAAATAACTTCAACCAGAAACAGGGACATGGAGAAGCCCCTCCAGAGTCAAAGAAAATACGTTCAATCAAAAACAGGGACATGGAAAAATCCCTCCATAAACAAAGAAAATACCATCAGCCCAAAACAAGGAAATATCCGAACAGTCCTCCAAAAACTAATAAAATTATTTTAACGAAAATCAGAGAAATAGAAGAACTAACACAAAATAAACCACGACATAGAGAGAGAAGTAGGAAAATTAGTATAAATTTAAATACAAAACTGACAGCCCAAAAAAAAGCTCAAAATCGGGAAATATGATAAGATCTACGAGTAATAAACGAAGCCAGATGTATTGATACTGATTATGATCAAACCCCAGTTTCCAATTACTTTTTCGTTTATTGCATCTAATTGCGTTGCACCAAAGTCTGAAATTCACAATAAATGTAATAATGTGTATCATTCAGTGATTAGAATGTAAATATTAAAAAAATGTTCACTTATCTTTGGAACACAATGTACATTGTCAATTTTTAAAAATGTAAAAATTTAATAATGTTTGTTTATCTTTCGAAGACACTCCGCTGTTGAACACACTGTATATTACTCACTTTTCACAAACCGTATATACTCAAAAAATTTCCTGAATAATGTTTTATATCAAAAAGACATTAAGCATAAAATAGTTGTGTATCACCCTCTATATTAACAAAAATTGTAATATTTCCGGAATAATTGAATGCAATAAAAAATAAATAAGAAACCACCACCTTACAAATACCCCAGTTATCCTACCTTTCCTGAAGAAATTCATACCCTGATGATGACGTACATATATTATTAACAGAAAAATATACATCAGCTGCATTTTGCCCCTTTGCACTTACCTACAAAATTTCATAAATATCGTCTGCTTGGTTCCATACTTTATCCCAACCCTGTATATAAGGTCAAAAAGAAATTAAAATAAAATTTTGAAGCTTAAGAATAAAAATAATTTATATTTTTTTCAAATTTTCTTCCTTGCTTATTTCCGTATAGCTCTCAGCGTAAATACGATTAAAATGAGTAGTAATCGCTCAATAGCATTATTCTTCTTAAAAACAGATACGGAATTAAATAAATATTTTGAAACGAACGTTGTATTATTTAAAGGATGTACGAATAAAAATAGGGTTAACAGATAGAATGTAAGTGAATTTATTTTCGAATATAAAGTCCAGCGCACCTCACAACAAAAGTAATAGTAAAAAGAGGGTTGTGACATAAAAATGTGCACAATAAAAAACAAATAACATTTTTCAAAGTATGTTTCTTATTATACCAAATTCAGGGTTTTAAAAAGGCTCTGTCGTACTTGAAAGTACGGTATTTAAGTTAAAACTGCTAGGTTTACTTTATTCCATGCCAAACACGAAATCATTTGAAAACTGTAGATATAGAAATGGCTGGTATCTCCCTCTTTCTCTCACTATATATAATATGTATATATATTATTCTTATATTTATATATATCATTGTGGTATTTATGAATCTATTGAATATCATTGTAAAGAATAATTTTAAAAAATAAAACCAAATAATTTAATAACCCGTTTGAATGTCGCTATCTTTATACATACGAAGCTTTATTTAATTAATTTTTTTTTAAATGGTGACGGATTCGATTTTTTTGAAAATTTCTGGTAGTTTAATGAACCTTAAAAAATAGTAATTTTAAAAATTGAAGAAAATAGTTATTCAAAGAGTTAGATACACTAATTATTGAAATTTTCCTGTAAAAAAAATTAAAACCGAACTATATTTAGGTACTAGAGTTATCGCATGTAACTGTTTGAAAAAAATGTTTCGAGAAAATTTTAAGAACATTTTTTGTATAAAAATACCTTTTATTGAATTATTCGATATAATCTATAATTGTACTAGTTTTACCATATTTTCTTTCATTAAATATCAATTCAAGGCGACAACGAAATGAAACTATTACTAGCCTTCTGGAAATATAAAAAATATAAATGGGTTGTACTAACAACTTTTTCCTTGAAAAGATCCTTTTTATTTTACAATTTCATTGATTACAAAAAAACATGATTTCTGAAAAATTATTCCAGGTATATCTCAAATCTATTCATTTTTCTTATTAATATCATTCATTTTGTTTATATATTGTAAGATATTTTCGTTTATTTTATTTAGCTGATGGAGAAAAGGATTCTTTATATTTATTTTTTCTTTATTCGATGATGTTCATTTTGGTACATTTCAATAACAACACATTTCAAAAAAAAAATTGGACTAGAACACAACATGGATGTCGAAGTAAAAACAAGAAAATAAAATAAAAACAAAATTTGATCTCGAAGCCGAATTTGATTGTGTGTTCTTATCGGGCTCGCAGATCGAGTTCCAAGTTCGAAGAAGGTCTCTAAAGGCCACGTAAAGCACATTTCAATATGTAAGCACGGATAAAGGTTCTCAAGAATCTTAGGGCTTACTGGGAATAGGGAAATTGTGTGGGAATCGTGAAAATTTGAGTGGCGCTTTATGCTGATGATGCTGTTCGCCGGTCTGACAATTCAGGACCTCGACAAGTAGCTCTCTCGTTGTACAACGTTTCTAATCCCATTGCCGTATGTGCACTAAATCATACGTAGTCTTGAGCCGATTGTTACAATTCCTTCTATACTCTTAGTTACTTACCCTTTAATTTTGGTTATTAAAATTATAAAAAAAATTGAGCGACTACGTGCAAATCACTTGTATTTTTCATTTGGATTATTACAGTGAAAAAGTAATTAAATTTTTTAATAAGCGTTAACGTAAAATATGTTTCTTGACGTTTCACAGCGACTTTTATTTTTATTATAGTAATTAAAAAAATGTAAGCTAAATCATCTTAAAGGATTAACAGGACAACAAATAAACTCTAATCTATAATATAGGGTGTTCCAAGAGTTCGTTCTCAAAACTTGGTAAATGATAGAAGGGCTAAAAATTATATAAAATTTGTCCCTTACGCCATTCGTTAACGAAGTATAGAATTCTAAAATTAGAAATTAAAAATTGTTTTTATTTATAATTATTAAACTACTTATTTGAAATAAATCAAAAATTAACCATTAATAGATACCATAAATTCGGACTTGCTGGCGTTATAAACAAATCTACACTACCCTTTTGAACTCAGATAGGGAAGTTCAATGGTTCTATGGTTAATGAGGCCATTTTATCTTTGATTTTTTTCACTTCTAAACATGACATCTAAATTCTTCAAACATTAAAAAAAAAAGGTTTCACGTAACAACTGGGTAAAATTAATAGTTTAAAAGAAAAGTGCAGTTTTATTATCCCACTGCACATCAATTGCGCATTCACCATTTTTTAAAAGACGATTAACGGAAAAGAGCTCGTATTACTAATAAATTATTAATAAATCGGGTTGTCACTTGAGAAGAGTTTTCTTTTAAAAATGTTTGAGGAATTTAGTTGCCATGTTTAGAAATGAAAAAAAATCAATGATGAAAAAAATTTGCCTCTTTAACAACTGAATTTAGTCTGTACCTGAGTTCATAAAGGTAGTGAGATTTGTTTATAACCCCAGCAAGTGCGCCTTTATAGTTTCTATTAATGGGTAATTTTTTATTCATTTTAAATAACTGGTTAAATAATTACAACTATAAAACCATTATTAATTATTAACTTTAGAACTCTATTAATTCTTTAACGAGGAGCGTAAGAGACAAATTTTATATGAAGTGGTATCAATATTTTCAGCCCCTCTATCATCTCCCAAATTTTGGGTACGAACTCCTGGGATACCCTATATAATCATACTGTAGCATATATCTAACCTGGTCATATTATAAAAATATTTTTCACATACAGAATGATTAATCTAAATAAAAAAATTTGATTACAATAATAATAATTATTTTAAGTAAATAGAATTAATAATTAGTCCTTCTGAGAAAACTTGCAATAATTAGTTCCATTTTAAAATAAAAAATCGTTTTACGAGTATACAATCTATTTATCGTATACTAGTATTAGAAAACGAAAGAAATTGTTAAATGTAAAAAATATCAGAATGTATGAATGTATGAATGTATGTGGCTTCAAAATAAAAAGTTAAAGGTGAAAATATAATTGTATATCATTACGTAGGGTCCGTTAAAATTTAAACAAAAAATACAACGGCTTACAAAAAAAACATATGCTTAAAAAAACAAAAAACTTTGGCTGAATTATTTTTAATCCATAACACTTATATAAAAAATATTATTAAATATTTTTTTCTAAATTGTAAAGTCTTCATAAGGAATATAATAAAATATGTGATTTAAAAGAAAGATTTTATTACCTCTTTGAACTATTTTATTTTGAAGATAAGTACTCTCTATCTTCAATAAGAGATTTACTGAGCCAAGTTTGTAAAATTGTAGATGAAAACTTTTGTTCAATTTAAACATAACAAATGTTTTCTTGTAATTTCCTATATTCCCACGATGTTAGTATTAAAAAATGTAACCCGTATTTATGTCCTAGTGTAGCATTCTATGATCTACCTTATGTGTACATACAATAATAGTTGGGCTGGTAAACTAATAAGCAAGAACTACTGTATTTTTTATAAATGTCTTTAGACAATTTTTTGGTGATTTGGCAACCACGAATCTCAAGAAATCTGCAGCAATGAAGATATTGTTTTATGGTTTATTTTTACGCATAATCAATTACTTGAAACTTGATATTTTGATGATCTATTCTAGGACAATTTTCAACTTACAACGGCATATATTGCTGTCATTTTTAGTTTAATCTATAACTTTTAATTTTATATATTTCTTTCAAATATCGTTTTAATGTATGGTAAAGCTATTGGAATATATTATAATATTTCTGTGTTCAATAAATTTTCTTTAAATGTATCTTTCATTTTCTTTATTTTTGTAGCAGTATTTTATTTGACTATATATAATTTTAAATCATTTGTTTTGATTTTAAATAATTATTAAAAAAAATTTTATACAGTTAAACTCCTAGCACAGCTAATATGCAATGCTATTTACTGTTCATATTTTTTTTGTGATAATACAATTGGATTTCATAGAGATTTGATATGCTAATAAATTTAAAATTATAATATTTGTTATTTAATTTTTTTTTAATTATTATTTTCAGCCACATCAACATCGTATTTATTACTACAGAATCATGGTATACGTAGTTTTTCTTGTAGAACACTACTATAGAAAATTAAAATAATTTGACATTAGAAATTATTTGTAACTTTTAATCCGTTAATTGAATTTGTCTGTTTTTTATGAAATGTTAATTAATTAAATTTTAAACATTCATTACCACATGCACACACAACAATTTATTTGGTGTTAGTAAGTGTTTTTGAAAATGGATTTTATATTTATTTGCTTTTCATTTTAAAATTAATTTTATTGACGATCATGAATTTCCTTTTGAAGTAGTGTTTTATGATAAAAGGAAATTCAACGTAATTTGTTCAAAACAAATTACAAACCCACCATAGGCAGATTTAATTTGAATTTAATTAATTCATTAGTTTCCGGAAGGTCTATTATAAATTTTAATAATGGTAATAATTTTAAATAATTTGTTATTCAACAAAATTATTGAAAAAGGTCGACTAAATAGAAAAGCAATATTTTTTTATTACCCTTTAACATAAGTAAAAGCGGTATAAAATATAATCAAAACGTAATTTTTTCAAAAATTGAATTAAAGACTGATTTACTGGTTTACTAATTTAAATCATTGATATATAAATATCTCAATATATTATTAAAGAGTAAATGATTTATATTTTATATGAATGATTTTGTAGATTAATACAAATAATTTTCATTTATATAGTGTTTTTTGTTCCTAATCTGATTCTGGTATGTTCATTAATATACAATGAAAATAATGTATTGCTCCTTTTGTAGCAAATATTATTACATGGAAAACAAAAATTGTTTTTTGATCCAAATTTTCCGGGCTGAATATTTTTTACGATTTGTTGGAATGGAATTAAAAGATAGAAGCAAATACAATTTGTAGTTAACTGTTTTTTATTTTTGCTGTTTGATTTATATATCCTAGTACCAAAATATTTCTCTTTTTTATATATATGGAAAGTTTCAACAATTAAACAGAGTATTATTGATAAACAATACTTCTACAGATAAAGAATAACAGAATAAATTCGGGCTTTTCTTGCTACCATATGTTATGTCCTTCTGTTTTTCTTGGTTTCATATACATATTTTCGATGTATTTTAGATATTCTAATTTCTAATTTACTAATAAAAAAATATTTTATTTAAATAGTAGTAAGTTATTTTCATTTTTTATGTGCTTCTTTTCTCCCATATGGTTTTCCATCTCTATTATTGTACTTTATTTCAATTTCCTCCTGTACATGAAAAGCTGTCAATTCTTATCTTCATCATTCTGTAGCATTTTAAACAAGCTATATTATATTAAACAATGTGTTACCATTTATTTTCAACTTTTGGGTAGCACCTCGTTTATAAATAAACCGACTTTATTAGTAAAATAAACAAAAATATTCCAGGACTAAAAAGTATATAATAATTTTAAATGACAAAATAAAAATGAACTTAATATTTATTTGTTTTTGGTTTTAAAATTAATGTTATTACCAATCGTGAATTTCCTGTTAAAGTAATGTTTTATGATGAAAGGAAATTCAACGCAATTTGTTAAAAACAAATTATGAACCAACAATAAGCAAATTTCATTTGAATTTAATTAATTCATTCTGTTCCTGGAATTCTATTTTAAATTTTAGTGAGAGTAATAATTTCATATTTCATAGTTACCTAATCAAGTAAATTAATAAAAAAAATTACATTCCAAATTCAATCTGTCAAATAAAAAACTAGTAATTTTTTAATGCTCTTTAACTCTAAAAAATAGTTTCTCAGATATAATAAAAAAGTAGTTTAATCTATATTTACTCAAAAATAGAATTAAATTCTGAATCCATTAGACAAATGATTGAAAACATTGACCTATAAATAATATAATAATACTATAATATTGAAAATAATTTATTTATACATATTCTGTATAAATAATTTTATTTATTAATATAGAGAATTTTCATTGATATAATCGGATTCTTGTACGTTGATTAATATACAGCGACAATATTTATGCTTTCTTTTATGACAGATTTATATTATATAAAAAACAAATATATTTTTGACCGAAAATTATGGCCGAAATATTGTTATACTGGCAGTATGAAATTTTCACCATTTATTCTAAATACTTCCTAAATAGAGTGCTGTTGATTAAACAAGTAATACTGGCTGCAGAAAACAAATTATAAATTCGGTTCTGTCTATTTTTTCCGCTCTAGAAATACTCATGTGGTTCTGTCTCAATATTTTTAAATTACCTTTTGGCTAAATACTCCTGAGGATCCTAATAGGCGAAACCTGGTCGAGAAAATAAAATGTTGTAAAAAGCTTTGTAATACTGTGGAAATGCAGATAAATATCATTTATATTTATGTATTTGTGATGAATAAATAACACAAAGTGAGAGTTGAAACAATTAATTTAATAAAAGAAATTTGTCAAAAATGTGTTGATAACCATTTCAAATTCCCGCCTTTATTTTTGTAACTTATTTTTTAATTTCTTGAAATTTGCACTCTAAAAAAATAAAATATACAGGGTGTACAATTTAAAAAAGTTGCCTATGACATCGTTACACACAAATGGTTTACCCTGTATATTTCACTGTTATATAAAGATACATTAAATTAAAATCAAAAACCGACTTGTCTAAGGATTTTTCCTAAAAATTATTTGTTTAGCTTAAAATGAATGTATTCCATACTTTATGTATATCACTTTTCACGAAGAGAAATGTGAGCGCTAAAAAATCCTCTATTCACTAGCTTGTCGATTAATGTAAAAAAGCCACGAAAAATCCACCGATCCCAGACATTAGAGCTCATTCTACCCTAAACAGCGCATACGGAGTCAAAGGAAACAACATTTGAAAACATTTATTTAAGAGAAAACAGCACGAGCTTTACCTCGCTGCCGTCAGCTGGTATCTTGTCATTCATTTTCCGTCTGGCTGACTATATGTAGCTCTAGCGAATATAAACGAATTATTCCGCCACGGTTACGTGATAAATTGAAACGACGAATATTATACACTATTTGCGCAATTCAACATTAAAATCTTTGCAATGAAATACGGAATATACAAGATGTCCCACTAAGTTGGAATCATATGGAAAACTTTTTATTATTAATTTTAGGAAAAAAAGTTATTCTTCATAAAAAGTTCTGCATTATCTAAAACCTGGAATACAGTCATCAAATATCAAATTTTTTCACTGATATACGAGGTTTGTCAAAAAATAGTTTTTTCAAGAGTAAAGTACCTTTAAATGTGACAATATCGAAAAATGTTACTAAAAAAAGTTGATCAGAATTAAAAATTACGTTTAAATATGCAAGTACATCCATTTACATTAATAAAATTATTTTTAAAACGTATGTCTACAATAATGCAAATTTAACTGTAGAGCACTTATTAGGCGTTTTAATTGCAAAATTATTAAAAAACATCGAAAATCTAAAAGGTTACATGTGTTTCGTAATCACAAGAGATAAATGTTCATTCAAAATAGAAATATTAGTAAAAAATAATATAATCTGAAGGTTTAATTTAAATGGATGTACTTGCATATTTAAACGTAATTTTTAATTCTGATCAACTTTTTTAGTAACATTTTTCGATATTGTCAAATTTAAAGGTACTTTACTCTTGAGTAAAACTCATATTTTTTGACAAACCTCATATACCACTGAAAAAATTTGATATTTGATGAGTGTATTCTACGTTTTTAGATAATGCAGAACTTTTTATGAAGAATAACTTTTTTTCCTAAAATTAATAATAAAAAAGTTTTCCATATGATTCCAACTTAGGGGGACATATTGTATATTTCTTAGATTAAGAAATTTTATGTTATTTGTGTACTAATTGAAATGTAGATGGAAAAGTGGGTTTATCATAAAATTAGAATTTATTTAAAATCTCTTAGTTCAGTGTAAGAACAATAAGCAAGTAATTAGTCTACAATCGAGACTGTGTGTCTGTGAGGGTGGATTTTATGAAAGGAGACACTTTGTCCATTAGCATAATCTATTTTGTTTTATACATTTACAATCGAGGCTCTTTAAGCCATAAAGTTAATTTATTAGTTTGTCTTCTAGCAATGTCTCTAGGTGCTGGCAGTAACAGCTAGAGAAGATATTAAAAACGTTTTTTCTATTACTTAGAGTGGTTTTCATCCTTATAGAAGACTGTTTGTCATTTCTCTGATAATTCATGCATTTACTACTGTTTTTTGGAAACATTAATAAACGCTACTTTGACTTTGACACATATCTATACACGATGTCATTGAAAAGAGGTAAAAAAAATGCGAAAGATGATAGTACTCCTTAAACTGGTAAAAAAAGTATGTGTCGTTTAATGTATATTAAGGGAGATAAGGGCGATAAAAGGGCAAATTTAAAAAATGTTTTTTGAAATTGTAAGCTTAAAAAACAAAGACAAAACTCAAAAAAAATCAGTATGACATGAAGTTTCCCCTTAAATCATTTGGTGAAAAATTATTTGTGTAATCGGATAATCGGAAAGAGTAGTTCTTGTAAGGGTAGAGTGTTGATATATGAATATTTTTTTTTGAGAAAAAGTTTGTTCAACCCTTATTTCAAAAACATAAAAGTTAAATTATTTATTTTTTGATGGGTTACTCAGATGGATATTCAGCAAAAATTTATTAAAATTGTAGCGCGTTTAAATTATTCAATAGTTTACTTCTATTTAGAATGCTCTGTTTTAAACAAGAGAAGCGCAAACATTAGTTCATTATTTTAAAGAATAAAAGAGTTAGAAAAGTTTAATTACTATTATGGAAAGTCTATCAATTTTTATCAGATCAGCCTGATACCAGTGTCAATGTTAATCAAAAGCTCATTAGATTTCTTGTCATAGCGTTCCAATAATGACAAATAATGTACTATACGGTTTGTTTTGTGTTCCTTTGTCAACGCTTTTAGCACCCATCACCCATAATTTTTTGTTTTTGAGTTTTTCAGAAATAATTTCATGAATTACTGATTTTGAACCTTGAGGAAATTTGTGATGAAAGAGGTCAAACTTGAAAAGCCTGTTTTGGAAAATTTCTTTTTCAACCTTCTGTGTCAACTTTTCATTTATGAGAGTAGAACATTTGAATGATTTAAATGTTACTCTCATATATAGTATGTTTACCAATTTGATTAAACTGATTTTCATCATAATTTAAAGATAATCAAAAGATACTCCATGTTGCTTCTATGTGGTAAAGTGGAATAATCCAATGAAGAACAATTACAAATAATGAATTCGTTGGTTTGTTGACATTATTGACCCTCTCTGATTTACCCTGTTTCCGCATTTATTCCTTTTCCAGTTAATGGTGGGGCCCGTTCCCACATCCCATCTTTCATTGCCCTTAAGGTCAGTCTTTTATCTCCTTATATTAGTTCCCTTCATCTGTAAACTTAAATGCATTGATAGTTTAATCACACATAGTTGATACCAAAAGTCAGTTTCAACAAATTGTAACTGTTCTTTCTTAAAATGTTCAACGTTTTAAGTTCACTAGTTGATACCTACGTTTAATACATTTTAATTTAGTTTCAATTTTAATTTTATGTC
The DNA here is from genome assembly GCA_951812935.1 of Hermaeophaga mercurialis. Lineage (NCBI taxonomy): Eukaryota > Metazoa > Arthropoda > Insecta > Coleoptera > Chrysomelidae > Hermaeophaga > Hermaeophaga mercurialis. Next base: position 10,274,539 of record OX638362.1, read on the forward strand.
AAAAATTTTCATTACCACTTAACTTTTTTATGTTAATTTAGTTAATAAATTTTTATGTCACCTTTACTATTCCTGCTGTCTTATTATTAAGTAAGTTTAATCTCTATACCTAGTATTAATTGATGTTTTAGGATCTATTGTAACGCTTTTATTTCTAACATTACAGACCTGACGATGTCTTTTTTAATAAGCAATCTCTTTTATGTCAGAAACTATCACAGAGGCGCCATTTAAAATTGTTCAGAAAGCAATTTATCCTACGGATTCCTAAACTAAGAACATCTTTTTAAAATCAGTTATACAGAATAATTTTTTTAATAGGTATTTTTTATAAAATAATTAATTAAGCTTTTTTACGAAAAAAAAAAAAATATATATATATATATGCCATATTTTGGTGGAATATGAAAAAATTCAGTTAAAGAAAATTCAGCTCACCAGTTATTCAAAACCGATAAGTAATAATTGCATAATTGCCATTTTTTTAATCAGTTCGATATGAACCAAATTAACAAATTGTAAAAGGGTGGACGAACATATTGGTTACAAATAATTCTTAATATTTATATCCCTAACTGTTAAATAGACGAGTACAGATATTAAGGGCACTACAAATTAAAAATCATAAGCACTTCAATTTATTATAAATTAAATAAAATAAAGCATCAGAAATATGTTAAATTTTGAAAGATATCGGTTATAGAATATTTGGAATATTTAGGTTTAATATTGAAATCAGTGCTCACTAAATGTTGTCGATATCAAGAAAAAAAGAACAAGTTAATTTAATTGTTTGTTAAATAGTGTTTACATTCAAAAGGTTCTTAATACTTTAAGGCTACCCAATAATATTTACGACCCTTTCAATTCTATGATTTAGTGTTTAAATTCTTATCTAGTGATAATAGACGTATTAAGTTTTTGTTAAACTGTAACTTACATTACTCAGTGCTTAAAAGAACTCAGTATCTTACCATTACCATATAATTGACATAAATATGAAATCATAGGAAATTAACCTAAATAAGCATTTGAAAAAGAATCAAAATACTGGTTTTAATTAAGTGCAGCAAAAAATAGATTCTTATCCATATGAATGTGTAACTATATAGTACAATATTAATAAGTTAATTTATAAAGTCAATTTTTAAAGGATCCATAAACTGACATAGTGCTAGAGTAGGAAATATTTTATGCATTTGAAAAATATATCATTTTTTCCATTACAAAATTACTCTATTTTAAATAATCATTAGATATGAATAATAATAAATATGATTTTCCCTTTTTTAAGTCAAACAGATTTAAGAAAACAATAATATCCAATACAATACATAAAATATGTATACCAATTGATCTATTTGAAAATAGGAATAATTCATGTAAAATATATAATAGAATTTCAATTTGACATATTATATTGAGTCAACAACATAAACGCCTCTGAATATTTTAGACATAATAAATGGAACGTTGAAAATGATATACAACTTGTTGAAAAATACGAATTTTTATCTGACGTGAAGAATTTCAGTGACGTTTTCAGGCGTCAAAATACATTTATTATATGCTTATGAATCACCAGAATTGTAAATGTGGTGCAGCCACCATATATTTCATAAGATTCTTGGGGTGAGTATTTGGTATTTATCTGAAAAATAATACAAAATTAACTATTGATAGGGAAATAGCAACAGATTCAAATGCAAAGTTAGTAAAGTAAAATTAGGTAGTTTTTATACCTAATTCATATCTACATAAGTACCTATACAAATAATAATTAATTTTTTTATTTTGACGAAACTACTCTCATATTTAAATACGGTCCTATACTTTCAATTTTTTTATTTTTTTGTTGTTGGGGCATCGTGTTGTAAACAAATTGAAATATAAAATAATTAAAAGAAACAATGAAACGGAAAACACTGTTTCCTTATGAAACAGCCGAAATGTTCTCATATAATTTATGTTCAACCGAAAAAAAATCTCTTAAAGTTGTTAGTTATTTTGTTTTATTTTTATTGCTGGACACAATAGATTTATTTATCAATTGCTTTGACCGGGAGATTTCGATCCACGCCTATTTTTGTTTTCGACAGTCAATAAATATCCTTTTGTTTTACTGGAATTAATTTCCGGATAAATTTTCGCTGATGTTTTGTTAAACTTTATTTGTTACCATACATCTATTGTTGTCTAATATATACTTTTCAACAAAAGCCAGTTTATTCAAAATTCTTTTTATACTTTTACCCATATCCTTTACAGCTTGAGGCCATCTAGTTCATTCTGGCGTAACACGTTCAAATTTTTAATTAACTTATTTTTTGGAACTAGAAATAAATTTATATATAAAGTGAGTCCTAGAGAGCTAAAGTTCAGGGTTTTTAATTAAGTGAGCTTTTTATTTATTTTTTTGTGTATAAATGAAAAACATTGTATCCTATTAAACTTAAATTTGGTACATAAAAGGTCAAATCTAAATTTCTTCATATTTGAGACATTCTTGTCGGACTTTTTCTTGTCTCCAATATTGCACTACAAATGCTATTATTTCTTCCCTCAATTTTTTGTCAACTTTTTTTTATGTTCTATATAATTTTGGATATCTAGTAGGTTTTTAATATTCTTCATCTGGTTAATTATTTCTGTAATTTTCTTTAACTTGGACTCTTCTATCTCTACGTCTTCTTTGTTCTCGTCATTATCTGTTTCTGGTCTATTAACTAACCTTTCAAAATAAGTTACCCTTTGATCTAAGTTTATGTTCTTTGTTTAATAAAAGTTTTCATTCTTATATACAATTTATGCTTTGGCATTGATATCCTCTCTTTCCGGTTTTGATTACTTGATAAAAATTCTTTAGTTCATTTTTATTATAATTGTTTTCTATTTCTGCTGTTTCCTTCTCTAGTTTTTTTTTAATTTCTCCATAATTTTTTAACCTTTTTTGTTTCCTCTTTTAAATATTTTCTTGTCTCTTCTGTCCCTAAATCTAAATAATTATTTTTTGCCTTCCATCTTACTTCCATAGCTTTTTTATATTCTTCGTCATGCAAGCCCCTTTTAATGTTGTTGTTACTTGTTCTTAAGGTCTCCTCTGCGGCGTTCTTTATAGCTTTTTCTAATTATTTCCATTTTTCTTCAATTGTTATTATTTCTTTTAACTTTTCCTGACATTTTACTCTCTATTGTCTTTTTAGATATTGTTCTAAGTGACGAAGGAATATTCAAATTTACTGTTTTCGACATATTTAGAACTTCTTCTCTCTTTATTTGAATTTAAAAATAAATTTTTATTATAAATATATTTTTATTTAACTCACGTGCTATCAATATTATTACAAAGATGACTTTTTAAATTAAAAGATGTGTTTGTAATGAGTTTTCTATTTATAAAGACTGGCGTAACTAAAATTTTAGTCTATGACAATCCAATTAACAATAAAAATATTTATTAATGAAAATAACTAATTTTTATTGAGCCAAAATAACTACTAATATTGTGGTGTGGTTTTGATTTTATTTTGCATAGGAAAATGTTTTCATCATTAATATAGTAAATTGATTTACATTTTTTATACTCCTTTTTAATTGGTTATTAATCACGACTTATGTTATTTTTTGTTCCTTATTAAATGAAAAACAAGAAACAGGAGTTTATACAACTGTGCAAAGAGGTGGGATCAATATTCTTTATTACGCTCTGTATTAATTTTTTTTCATATGCAATCCGTCTTACATTGACTTATGGGTATTATTAAATTAATTGTTTTAGATTCCATAAATTCTATGGTAAAATGTTTAGAATTGCTGCTGCTCTTTAGGATAATGTATGGCTTTTATTTCTTACAAATATTATAGATTTGTTTAATTTTTTGTGTTGATACCAATTCATGCATGTATTAATCAGAAAACAAAAAAGCTTATAGAAATTTTGCTTTATTTTTTTATTTACCTTCAACAGCACTCTTAAAAAATTAATGTTTTCAGTAAAATTCTAAACATTTAAGGATCGCTTTCAAGTACATATTTGAAGAATTTCTTTAAAACAATATTATCCCAATTTTCCCTTTGTAACATTATCTCGAGTTTTATACCCCTGTATTGCTCTAAATGGCTAATTACAAAATGTTGGATTAAGTATACAAAATGTAGAAGTATACAATGTTACCAGACCCAATTAAAATATACGTCAGTTCCACAAACGATGGTTTAGTGTGTTGGCTTTTCATTAGCTGTGTTATCTTCCAGACGGGGAGAATTTTGTTAAAATTAAAACGTTAGACCAGTAAAGGAACAGCCTACGTGAATAAGCAAGTAAATATATCTTTTTTGCTTTGTAGTTTAGTTTACCCGTTTTATATTTGCTGCAAGGGAAATGAAAAAAATGAGGACGTCTTGATATATTTCTTTTCTTAATAGAGTTATCAAAAAAAACAAATCAATTAAAAAAATCATTAAAAATATAGTAGAAGTCATTACCTACTGCTTGCTTGATGATTAGTAAATGCGTAGAATTAAATTTGTTTTAATTTACCTAATGGAAAATAGTTTTTGGAAAATTAATGTAGGATAGATTATTTTATTGCTTTTTTTATAACATTCTCTATTTTCGTTTATCTATTCTTGAATTGTGTACATTTATTTTCCATTTTCTGCAATAAATTTTTTAAAGACATACTAATTTAATCAATACAACTTGCTTAAAAACGTTACATACATTCAAATAATCCAATTATTCTTTTTATTCTTTTTAGTAGAACGTAAGGTATAATCAAAAAGTGCACTACCAGTCTAACTAAAAAAGATTTAATACACAATTTAATTTAAAATTTAGCGAACCATCATTTATAACTTCTTTAGAAGACTGTTGTACAGAGTATCGCAAATTATAAGCCCGATTCAGATAGAACTTTAAAAACATGGCACTCAATATTTTTGTAAGTCCCCACTATGAAGATCCGGGACCGTAACGAACGGCCCTGAAATCGGTTTTTTAAAATACTTTTAAAAGTACTTAGCCCTTTTTTAAATGATGGATATGGATAAGTCTCCTATCATAGATTATATTCAATATATTTGGATTTTATTTATTTTGCTAGGAACGAATTAGCTTTAATACAATAATGCTAACTTTTTATACTTGTATGATAAAAGCACAATTATAATATTTTTGAGCAGCTTTAAACTAAAAAATGTTGCTAACGATAAAATAAATTATTTTAGAAAATATGGTTTTTATTAAATATTTTTTTATGTAGGTTTAACTTGAGCCCCTCCTAACTTTGTGCATTCCTTAGATCTTGGAAAATCGATTAAAAGGAAAATAATGAGTTGGCCTCCTCGATCGTGGATAATTAAAAACTTAATCTGTACCAAACCAACTAAAAATAATAGGAAAATGATTAATTTTCATTAAGGCACATTAACTACTAATGTTAAGGTATTGGGAAGGGTTCAACAACTTTCGATTCTTAGAGCAAAGAAATGCATAAAGCTATAAAAGGGTTATATTATTTTTTTATTTTTAGATTTATATAATTATCAAACAGAATCCATATTAAACAATAATAGTTTTTTCATTTTATTAGAGGTCTATCCTGTAACATATGACAGCCATAAAACTGATTATAACTTCCTTTTAAATTATAACCCTGTGTTATTTTTAACTAAAAAGTTTCAGAATAGATTCCTAAGTACTTTAAAATATATTTAGAAAAAATGTTCCCATTTATCCGTAGGGAAACGAACTTCAGTGTGTTTTACTGAATTCACAAGATTACTTACATATTCTGATTTTACCCCCTTAAAAAATATAGCTAAACTCTTTACTGATTTAAATTTTGCCCGAAAACCCAGGAATTGTTTTTAAATGAATAAAGGTACAATTTTTAATTTTAAAAAATGCAGGTTAGCAGATTCACACAAGCTATATATTGGATTCTTGGATTCTAGAATATCAATATTTACTCTTTTTTAGCTATAATATATATATATATATATATATATATATAATATAATTCTGAATAAATAAAAATCCTACAAAAGCATAATATAATTTCAGTATGCCTAAGCCATGTTAAATTCAGTATATTATTTTGTGTTGTTTTCTTTTAAAAATGAATGTATGAGAAGATTTATTATTATTCTGTATTCAAAAAGAAATCCTTTTTAAAGAGCTATAGAGAGGGATTTTATAATGCTTAAGGCAGATTCAAACTAAATTATATTGATATCACAAAACAAAAAAATGTTCTTTCTAAAAAATTTCAAATTCATAGTTATTTATATTATAAATTACATAAAGATTGAGATATTCCCAAAAAAAATTATTACGATCATCTTATTTATCTTTTCTTGATACACGTACAAAAAATTTCAACCGACTAGATTTAATTAAGTATGGATATATTTTTGGAATCGTCTTGAAAGTTGCAATCTAAAAAAAATCAAATACATAAGGTGTGCCATTTAAAAAAATTGTCGATGACATCGTTACTCACAAATCGTTTACCCTGTATATTTCATTGTTATGTAAAAATACATTAAATTAAAATCAAAAACACACGTGTCCCAGGATTTTTCCTCAAAATTGTTTGTTTATTCTTAAAATGAATTTATTCCATACTTTATGTACACAGTGTAGGTATATCTTTGAAAACATAAATTATAGTAGATTCCAAAAACTAATGAGATACATAATGCCCCATTCAAAATTCGAAAGTGGCTGTAACTTCCGATAAAATCGTAAAAGTAATATATCAAATAAGGTCTCCTTTTGGCGACCTTTAGCTCTAAAATATGAAAACTCTATCATATAAAATATAGTAAATATGCCCTGTTACCTAGTGCTTGTATCACTCGATGTATGTATATTTGGTTATTCACGATCCACCTCTGTCGCCACATGAAAACGTTGTTTTATGATTTTGACATTTTGTCGTTATTACTAAAGTCATACATTATAACGCGGTAAAATGTTAATCGTTTGGAAACACACCCTTCTTTCATATTAAAACAAGTTGGATATTATCCCATGCAGAAGTAATTTTAAAATCGTACATTCTATTCTATTGGTTCAGAATACTGTAAAGAGTAAAAGGGCATAAAGATGAGACGATATTACGGTGATTGGAAAACTATTCACTAGTGTTCAAACCGTAAAGAGATATTTATTAACCTATAAAACTGTTGAGTGAACATTCAGTACCGCATTTTTAATGTTGGGCTGACTCACTTAACGCTGGCGACAGATATGCAATTAAAATTTATAATCTTAATTAAAATAAAAGTTAAATAATATTTATTTAGTTCATTAAAAATGAATTGCTTTCTTTGCAGTTTAGAGTTTGCTGCAATCTAGCTGTTGCTAGGTATAAGTTGGAATTTAAAAAAAATTATGTTAAAGTAGTTTATTTTTTATAAAATATTGTTATGCTTACGTACAAGAAACATCTAATAAATGTGAAGTGACTGATTTGATTATCTAGGCATGAACAAGGAATGCTTCATAAATATTTTAATTTTAAATTAAACTTTAATTCATTTACAAACAGAGAGATACGATAAAATAAAATCCGGTATTTATATTTGTCAGGTCTTGCTACAGTTAGCACTGAAAATTCAAAATTTCCGAAACAAAAACACCAAAAATAAAATAACAAATTCCACTGATAAATCAAAAAAATGATCCAATGCTTAAAATTATAGTAGCCTTTAATTTATGTAAATAAAAAATTCTGCAGCTTAAATATTACATTACCATTCATGGAACATTGGATAAATTCAAATATTGTCGCTTATTACAAAAATAACAAAAATTACATTTTTATTTTTGTTACCTTTAGAATTGCTGATATTTTATTATTATTTATATTCGTTGTAATATTTTGATTGTTTCTCTAGCGTTAAAAAAACTATTTGCCTAAAAATTACTCTTATTTTATTTTTATGTTTGTTTATATTTGGTCTATTTTCGCGTGTTTCATAAACTGAAGAGCTTTAGATAATAAATAATCGAATGAAATATGATGGGAAACATAAAAGCCGGATCAATCAAACGTCCTATAGAATGAAGTGAATTTGATTTAAGAACAAGTAAATATTTTCGCTGGGCGTGTTTACGACGCGATTTCTGTTATATTACGTAAGCTTTTAATCAAACATTGGCCAAATATTTTTTTAATGAAAGCCGTTTTCTACACAAATATTTTCTAGATCTAAAATTGAGATTTTCAAACGGTACCTATACAAAATACAATAATTTTTTTCTAAAACTATTATTGGAGGTTGACTTTTATATGATATTTATTTAGTTTAAAAAAAGAGTTTTGTTCCACACAACGTAAAGTATAATTGATAATATCAAAAATATATCATTTGATGATCTGGTAAAATTAAAATAAATGAAAGAAACTAAATATAAGGAAGATTCGAACTTAAATGAAATAATGGTCGTTATAAATTAATTACAAAATAAAAGCTTTTGAAGTAGTAATAGATAAAATATTTTTCTAAAGAGATTTAATAAAATATAGACAGAAAAACATAATAAAATGCAATAGCTTTAAATTATGAAAGAAACAAAATAAAAATAAAAAGATTACCTACGTAAAGAGTTTAGAATTTGGTTAAGGAATTTTTAGTTACAAAGATCTAGTTAAGTAGCACACATTTTAATTAAGAGTTAATAATTATTAGTTGCGAAGCTTTTTTTAACAGCTTTTATTAGTCAGGATATTTTAGTCAAAAGAATTATTAAGTTCAGGAAAATTGAAACCAAAAGCAAAAGTTCGAGTTAAATTACAGAAAAGTGAAAGCACTCATGGAAGTTTAATTGTAGAAAAAAGAGCATTGGCAAAAGCATTAATAAAAAAATTAAGTTTGTATAAATAATACTTTTAATGTTAGAGCTACTTGTTCAATTGATTTAATATTTGAATATATGAAATGTTTTTACTGATAAAATGTTTTTTTAGTTACTCCTCTAAAAAAAATAAAAAGTTTTGTAATATCTAAAACAATGAATAGTAATATAATAATAATATAATTTGAAGAATAATATAAAAATCTATATTTCTTCTTACATAGACTAACTAATCAGAAAGAAATATTTGATAAAGTCACTTGTACATAAACCGATTTATCGCCCGCACGCTTCTTTAATTTTTATTTCAAATGTAAATATTCTTTATAAAAGTTTACTTGCTGATATCTGTATTTCTACAACTTTAAAAAAAAATATTTAGTGAAAATGACAAAAATAAAATTCATTTTATAATTTTGATTAAATAAAAAAATAGAAAATTATATAAAATTACCAGCAAGTTTGAATATAGGATATACAATTTTTTGACAATTCTAAATCTAAATTTACATTTTTATTTTACCGTTGATGTTAAATGCGGTAACTAAAAACAGTGTAATTTTACAGTAGAGCATCTAATAATTATGTAACCAAGCTATATTATTGGAACTGTTTTTACAGTAGATATAAATGGCAAATAAACTTGAATACAATAAAAAATATTTTTTCAAAATTAAAGAAGAAGAAAATAAATTCAAAAATATTAATTTTAATTAGTACAATTAAATTACAATGACAATTAATGCAAGAGATACTCGAGATATTCCCCTGTCATTACCCCAATCTTAAATGAAAGTAACTAATTCTAAGGGATTAAGGTCTAGTGACCTTGTTGGCCATTCCAGCTGTCATCACTTTCCAATACAATGATTTGAAAAGACAGATCAATGTATTGACGTCAATGGTAATAAGATAGCTTTAAGTAAATATTTGTGTTAAAAGATATTAGTTTCTGAATAATAGTAAAACATTCTGAAATAAGGTAGAAATATTTACCCTCAGTTTTGGCTCAAGTCTTCCTTTCTTTATTGATAATGATACAGCAAGCGCTTTGAAACAAACATAAGGCGGTTTTCTAAATAAAAGTCGATTATGAATACGACCCTTAAATTTTATAAAAATGGTGAAACCTTACAAATATTTATACCGACTCGATGAGTAAAGTCTATTTATATCACTGGAGAATTATGGAAAATTACTGTCTCCGTGTCCAAAGTAGTATCCAAATCTTCATTAATACCATATTTAATTAAATTTAAAAAATATAATTTATCTAAAACAAACTTAAAAAAACTTAGTCTTATATTTTTATTTTTGTTTTTACATAACTATTTAACTAAATAAATTTGATAATATCTGTGCACTTTTTACAGTGTAAAATTACATATGTCTAATTTTGTTTTTATTCATAATGTTATTCGTGGTACAATCTCACACACATGTAATCTCCGAATTATTCATATTTAATTGCTACATTTTACGACAATGCCATTTGCTCCAGAGGATATTATACACACCTAGTTGATTTTGATTGAATTCAAGCTAAACAACAATTTCAAAGGGTCAATTGTATATCAATGTTAATGGATATTGATTTTTGTCACTCAAGTGTTAATTGAACTTATTCAAATAAACATATATGTTCGTCTAAAATCTGGATAAAAAATATAGGCTAATAATGCGTTTCCAAAAGTGATATATTTTTATAACTTGTTATCAACAAAATTTTTTTAGTAAAATTTTGGATGTCTCCTTTTATAATATTCATAAATCTAGTAGCACAAAATATTTTTTTAATCGATAACAAAAGTGTCTAACGTCTAAAAAATTAAGTATATCTTGAAAATGAAAAATAATGTATACTAATGTCCCATTAGTTCCATTGCGAAAACTAAAATGTTCATTTAATATTTACAGCAAATCATTGGGTTTTAATACAACCCCTTTGAGAGTAATTCTTCTGTTGGTATTAACGCTAGTCAATCACCGTTTCAATATTTTTTAAAACCCCACAAATTTTTTTATCGATGATGGATTTTTATTTTTTGAATCAAGTCGTGATTAAACTGTTGTTAATAGACTTTTCAGAACATCTGGTTTTAATAAACGTTTTTTCGTTCACTTTTTGTTACAGTGGCATTTTTCGGAAGAATGACTTTAAATCAGTTGAAAAGCTTTTGCACTTAATGAAATTCGTGCCGCTTTAATTGAACGCGTTTCAAAAAGTAATAGGAATTGTCAATTAAATTAATTTGGGGATTTTCAGGTGAGAATTTTATTCGTTATTGAAAATACTTGAATTAAACATTAGGTTAGTTTTTATTTTTATTATTTAATCTTTGGTATCTTTAAGTTTGAACCTAATTTTTATTTCAGATGCAGTCAGAGATGTAGGACAAATTGTTTTTGTACAACCACTTTTAGGTTCTATATTTTTCAGTTGGTGCGACAATATTTTAAAAACACCAACTAAGCATTTAAATTGAAAGTAGAACATACAGTGTTTTTTTACAAGATTTAAAAAATTGTTAAACAACTGATTATGTTACTAAACTAGTCTTTTACCATTTTAATTCATTACCATAAAAATATTCCATGTTTATTGAAGCTTTTTTAATTCAGTTTCCATTCTATGTATCTCTAAATCATCATAATCCTTATGTTTCATATCCCATTATAGTATGCTGTAAATACAATTTTTTAAACCTGTACTTTCTTTAATCCAGGTAATTCGTTACTTAGAATGCATCAACGTTTGCAAACCAATTTTTCTATTTTATCCAGTCGCGTCAGAGTACAAACATAAACTTAATCACTTTACGCTCGAGGATTTGCTCCGAGATTATTCCAAAATTATTTTCAGAACAGTTTTCTTTATACGATAGATTCAGATGTTATGTACTAGTTTTTTGCAATCTATAGTGAAGATCACTTACGGTAATGATAGTGGTAAGTTCAAAAATAATCTTTAAATAAATAATTCAAATGATATTAGATTAAGTTATCATCTAATTTATTATACAGGGTGTTTCATAATTAAAGTGATATATTTTAGAGGAAGATAGAGGTCACATAGTTGGTTCTAAATAACCATATAAAATAGCTCTCTTGGCTTCCATAACCGAGTTACAGGATGTTTGATCAATTATGCTCAAATTTTCATGAGGACATAACTTTTGAATCAGTCAATATCTTTTTTAACATTTTTGGCGCATAGCTTACACTTATGTCGAAGAATATATTGATTATTTAAAAAAAAATCCAAGTTCCATGTTAGAAAAAATTGAAAAATATTTAACATATCAAAAAAATACCCTACATATCAAAATTTTTATAATTTAATTCTAGATTTGCATAGAGCCGAAAAACTGAACAGTAACAAGTTCTTATCCCCCCACCAGTTTATATAATTAAATTTTCGAACTGGATGTAAAAAAATTTCTTTTGTTTTTGTCCACTTTTAAATAATTTTAAGGGTTATTTATTACAGATCAAAATAAAATGATAAATTAATAAAGTTTTGATCACTCCGTATAAATTTTTATTTATTTAAATTGGTGGCGATACTTATTAAATATTGAAAATCATTTTCTATTATTTGTTACATAAAACAAAAAAGTGGTAACATAAATTTTTTACGAGTTGATGGAAAATTTATTAAATTTTCATTTTATCTACAATAATAATAAAATGGTTTTAAAACGAACAAATAACAAAAAAATAATTAATATGAGACTATTTAAGTAATGGAGAAAAAAATTCAAAATGTCGTAATTTTATTTTTTAAATTTACATTCCATTTAAAAATTATACCATTTAAATTAATTAACGGCTGAACAATAAAAACAGTTCAATTTTTTCAGCTTTATACTAATTTAGAATAGAATTATTAACATTTTTTTAATTGTTCCTAAGATCGAACCTAAATTTTCATTTTTTTTAATAATTCAATCTAAAAGTTATGGTCACCCTGTATAACTCGAACTTTATATTGAATAAATAGTAAATTGGTCTCCGGAGATACCGTAAATAAAAAATAATCTCGTTATGATAATAATTTTAATTATCAAATATACCGGGTGACAGTGTTATTAGAATTCCATTTATTTTGATTTTGTATATTTTATATTTGTTTGTCCGAATTTAGGATAGTTATTATTACTTTAGTGATTTTTTTTCTTTAATAAAAATTAATGACTTCGTCTCGCAGTGTAGATATTAAAGCTCGACGCTAAGCTCATTCACAAGATCTGACATTTTATGAGTTTTTATAAAAAAATGCTACAACTTCATATCATAATTAATGAACAAATGCGATGAAATGTTATCCGATTGTTACAAGTAGCAAACGCGAAAATGCTAGAGAATCCCTTTTTCTATTTAATGTTCATTTTGCAAAAATCTATAGAACAAATTAGACAAAATCATTTGTTAATTTAGCTAATTCAACGTCTTGTTTTATTGAAAATAGATATCTATATATTTAAATATACAAGATAAATTGTACTTGAATCTCCACAGTATTTTAAAGCTATTTTATCTTTTCTCTGATCAGGTTTCGCTAAATTGCATGTTCAAAAAGTGACAGATTTCTTTTAAGTGTACTTCACTTCATATCATAAACCTTTCAACCACTTTCTTGCTATAAATTTTTTAAAATATAATAATATTCGTCTTTTCATAAAAATATTGGGTAATATTATATGTGTATATTTAGTCCAAAAAGTAATCTAAAACAATTGAACTTCCTAGATTTAATTGATCATTCAAGTACTATATACTGAGGACATTTTTGATATTTCTTGATTTCAAATTCTTCCAAAAAATTAAGTTCTTCTTCTATAAGATCGTAAGTGTTAAGTGTACCTTATTTCAAAATTTGGGTTTGACCAAGATAGATGGTGATAAAACCCGGACAATTTAGTTTGTAAATACCTGATGTTTTTAATTTATTAATTTTAGGTTTTACATTTAATAAAAATGAACCTACATTATTTCCTATTTTAAAAGATATTTTTCCAAAGATTAGATACATTAGAATTTCATTATCCAAAAGTTTGGCAAATGTAAGTTAATGACTTTTTGCAATAAGCCGACCGTTTAAGGGTTTAATTTATAAACATATGATACAAATGGTTCCCCGTGTTGCTCCTATGTGGTAAAGTGAATAATCCAATAAAACTCAAAATCGTACCTCAACAAATTAAGATTTTTAAAACGACTACTAGTTTCGGCTTCTCACAAAAGTCATCATCAGGTCTGTAATGTTAGAAATAATAACAACGTTACAACAGATCCTAAAACAATCTCACTTTTACTGTACCTGCTTCCTTATTATTAGGTAAGTTTAATCTGTATGCCTACTTTAAACTGATGTTGAGTTGTATTGGACACCCAATATATTGTCGTCGTCCTTTCTGTACCAAAAATACTGTATCCATAAATAACAATTTGATCTAAGTCAGAAAATCCAAAGTTCATCCCGTCTAACCCTTTACGATCTGCACTATCCTTACCCTTAAAATAATTAAAATGAATAATAGTTTTAACCTCACGACAATTTTGTGTCAGCCAGGGTAATCTTTAATTAGCCAGTTCGGTGGCCAGGAAAGTGGATTTAAAACTAAATTAAAACTGAAACAAAGTGCTCAACCTGCTTTAGGTATCAATTAGGGTGCTGGGCACCCACTTTCTACAAAATGTATAGTTCGTGGTTAAATCTAAGCCCAGTCTTATATTTTATTCATGCGCTTCGGGGCTCACTGAAAGCCAGAATAGCCGCGGTTTGCGGCTCCAGATTTTGCAAATTTATTTCGGCACTTTTTCTCACGGAATCGTTAAAAGATTAAATATATATTGCAGTGCAAGTTTTATAGTCCCATAAAAAAATATATATAAGACCATTTAGAATTGAGAATGAAATAGGACTAGTTTAGGTTCTAAAAATAAAAAACTTAAATACACCAGACAAGAAAGAAAGGGAGCTTTTAGTGTGGCAACAGTCGATAAGTTCGTTATTATAGAGGGTGCCCAAAAAAGTTATTACAAAAATTGTAACGATATGCTCCTTACTTGGAAAATATGCCAGTGTCCATAGGACGATTCATAATTACATGGTAAAGGAAATATACATTTTTTTTAAACAGGACACTCTGTATATTCTCTAATATTTGGATTTCTCTCATAACCCTCATTCTTACAACATGGAGTTGTATAAAGCAATACAGGGTATTTAAATAGTTATGACCATTTTTGTATTTATATCGCTGTGAAATAAACAGTGTGTTCATAAGAAGTAGTAAATATATTGTACTAGGATTTTTATTTGAAAATTTGATATGACGGATTGATTTCATATCATTATTATAATTCAAAATAAAGGAATTCTTATTTGGCAGTAGTTAAAAAAAATGTTTAAAATTATGTGAAACAGAATTATCATATAATTGTTTATATTATTACATATATACAAATTATAGTAAATAGAATTCAATAATAAGAATACATTTTAACTAATATAAATTAAAAAATTTAAGGTTAATCGAAGGAATAATA
Organism: Hermaeophaga mercurialis; assembly: GCA_951812935.1. NCBI lineage: Eukaryota > Metazoa > Arthropoda > Insecta > Coleoptera > Chrysomelidae > Hermaeophaga > Hermaeophaga mercurialis. The sequence goes on from OX638362.1 coordinate 10,289,963, forward strand.
ATGATTATTATTTATTTTTCGGAATGAGGGTAGAGAAAAACAAATATTGGAATATAATCATTAAATATTAAACATGAAACAATATTTTCCAACTCAAAAATAAAAAATTTTATACATTGAATTATACTATGAAGTTATTTAGTTAGTTCACATTCATGTACATTGTTATAAAATAAATAATAAAATAATAAGATTAAAATATTAATCATATTATTATTGATGAATTCAGTTTCTAACGGTTTTGCAACAATTATACAAAACATTGAAGATTTTTATGTGTAAATCCTAATTTAGCACTATTAATAAACCTTAACAAAGAATATATATAAAAAACTATTATTGATATTGTAAAAAAGAAAGAATGTGCTTTCTTAATTTACAATTATTTTTTTGTCAACTATTATATATGTGAAGATATCATAAGTTAAAATGTAGGGATATTGTCAGAGAAGAGGTTAATATCATTTTTGTTAGTGCACCTTTTATTAATAATTCTGGACATAACTTAAAACAATATTTATAAGATTGAATTCAAATCACAAGATGAATAAGTAATTGCTTGCATTCTCGATTTTGCTTGAAAATTATTTCGTTTATTATTGTGAAAAAAATTTAAAAATAAAATATTATTACTATTTATAACATAATTATTTATTTCACAAAATAAGTTATGTATAAAAATAGAATTCCATCAAAATAAAAAATAACTACCTTACCTCACTTAAAAATCAATTAACTTCAAATGCAAGAAAGAGTCAATTTTTCAATATTATAGGGAACCAAGTTTTGGTCAGTAAAATTTAAATTCTTAAATGTTGATATTATTTATTGAATACTAATCAATGCTAACTTCTTTTGTGTTTGTGAAATGTTAACTCTTTAATGTCTTGAAAAATCATCTCTGTTTATTTTTTTTTTGTTTTTATTTACTCTCCTAAATGAGAATAGAACTTCTTCTAGAACCGTAATGCAATTAGGTGAACTGAATTTAAATTGAAATTAAGAGCTTTCAGCTAGTGTTGCAGTATTTTTACAACCGCAAATTTTAAGATCGTTTACAAATAATCTCCGACATCCAAACACAATCTAAAATAAATTTCTGGTTTTATGTATATATATTTTCTTAATGTAAGGCAATAATACAAATTAAAATGGAGGTTTACAGAAAGAAAAATAATATGATAATAATTTTATTGTCGCCTATTTTCTGAAACATAAAAAAAATATGTCAATTCTAGCTATAATAAATTTAGGAAAGCATTTAAAAAAAAAATTCTAAACTAAGTGCCACTATTAGTATCACTTAAATGGAGCACCCTTTATATGCAGATAATAGAAATAATTGAAGATTAAATTATTAAATCTTTAATTACTTATTAGATTTAATTATATCGTGGACTGATATCTAAATGAAAACTCTCCTTAATTATTATAATTATTTTGATTAGCAAACTAATTAAACGCACATATCCAAAGGAAACTAATCCTTAGAGATTCTCCTTTTTCCTTATTTTTTTCCTTTCCGGGTGTCAAATTGAATGAAATATGAACTGAAAGCCATACTTTCTGTGCCCTCTTCGTTTTGGAATTAGGTCCCTGCCAGAAAGATAAGAATTTATCTGTAACAAATACTAAAGAGGGTTTTTTTATCCGCTTGTGTACTACAAAGTAAAACGAAATAATATAATATGTAGCATGAATATCAAAATACAGACATCTGGAAGCTTTTATTTGCATATTTTATTATTAGTACAATATTGAAATATTAATAAATGTCATGACAAAGTCAAACAATAAAATATAAATAACCTCTTTAACGACATAATCAAATTGTTCATATTCTAGACTGTCTAGTTTTTCCGTGTGTGAACTGATTTAATTTTTAATTATCGTTCCTCCACTTAATTAATTTTTAAAGTTTCAAATTATATTTTTACATAAAGATAATAAAATATTTGTTATTTTATATTAAATTTGCATTCAATCTAAAAGGACGGTATAGGTACAAATTTACATACAGCGTAATACATGTTTTTGACATTTACGACCGGAATTTTCAACACTTTTAATTATTATTGAACCACGTTACTACCAATAAAAACATATGTTTTTGTCAACAAGAACGGCAAAAATATGTAGCTTTTAAAAACTCAAATATTATGTCAAAATTTCTTTAAAACTAACCATTATGTTTTAGATTTATTTATAATAGCAGAGCAAAAAGCTTTTTTGTTAATTTAATAATGAATTTTGTAGTATTCTTTTAAGACATTAAATACATGTAAGTTTAAAAACTTTTTAAATGTCTTGAGTTAACTTACTGTACTGATTGATTGAGAAAATATTTTATTAAATTTTCAATTGCGATTGTATATTTGCTTAATCAAATTTAATAATAGTAAACTTCGCGTTTAGTTTAAATTAAACAGGCTTAAAAATAATTAAAATTAATTAATACAGAGTGACGCAAATTAAAAAATAACCTACAGTGTATCCTATAAGTATTGCAATGTATTTCGGCCAAATATGTATAATTGTGGCCAAAGGTCTTTCGTTAGAAATAATATAAAAAATAACAGTAATATAAATAAATTAAAGATTGTTTACTAAAAAATTCATTTAAAAATGTGTAAACAAAAAATCTGCCATTTCATATTTACAAAATATCATATCTTTAAGAAATTTACAGAATTAACAATCTACATTTAAGGGTTTTCTCTGGAAAGTGTAGCGAGGGTAGAATTTTACTTACTTTATACGACTATATATGCAAATTAAAAAGCTATATCAAAAATATGTGTATTTAACTATTTAAATATTATTCAAAAATGGCTCAAAATATTTGTTATATTTTTTTTATTTAGTCGACCTTTTTCTTATAAGAGTACTACTGATATTTGTTTTAAATTAACATGCTACATGTTTACAATAGTTAATAAAAATGTTTTAAACCTGCTTTTTACTGTCTCATATATTGTTTCAAATTCGGACAACTAAAAATATTGAGTTTACACTAAAAAGAATTAAAATGTTAATAAATAAGAACAGATGTAAGACTTTCTATTTGTATTTGTCAGCGGCAAACATCCCTTTCCCCAATAGTTCCAATAGCAAATAACATGTTTCCTTGCGTTAAGGTTTACTTGTAGTGGATATTGATTTCATTTTCTTTGTCTGCAATATTTGAAATATTTTTTTATAACTGCAATTTCCTTATTTTTTACTAAACTACAAGAACCTTTATATTCTTGATATATATGCATTCCTAAGGTTGCTTCAGTCAAAATTATACAATGCATACTGGTTGGGATATTTGTTAATTCTAAGAAATATAATTTTAATATTTATTTTTTTAAATTTTATTTGTATTTTTTACTTTAAATGTGGTTATTTAATTTTGTAAATATTATATATTTTGTAATTAAGATATTGATAAGGTTACAACTTTTACTTCTTTAAAATGAATTTATTATTTTGATTTTCATATGAAAACAAAATTAAACTTGTTAATCTAGTAAAATAATACTAACTCCAGAAAAAGAATTGAAGTTCCCTAGGAAGTCCTGAAAATTACTCTATACACATACTTTTATTCATATTTCAAGAATACCGTTATTTAAAAGGTACGTACTTAGAAATTGGTTGATTGGACTTAAAATTCAGATATTGTTAAGTACGTCTCATTTTCTATAAATACTTTACTAAATGTTCAAATGAAATATTATAAGAAAGCCTGGCAAGCTTTAAAAGGTCCGTAAAACCTTAACCAATACCACCCTTAAATAACGAAAATTAACTTGTGTAATCAGTTTAATATTGGATATAGTAAATACCAGCACGAACATTCAAATACCGGTAGTGAACAACCCCAGTGTGATTTATATGGAGTGTCGAAGACAGCTGATAATGTTCTTGTAGACAACTCAAATAATGACAATCATAACAGAGAAGATACATGCTTTATCACAAAATTTTAATATATTATAGTATTCTAGATTAGATTGAAGGAAGGCTCAGATAATAATGTGTTAAAGTTATCAGTATACATTTAACATTAAGCATGTAACACAATAATTTTTCTAATTAATTTTAAAATTAGAATTTGTATTATTTCTGAAGTCTAGTATATAAAATTGAGAACATGAAAATTACAAACAAAGTGTTTCAAAATTTAAAATAATTTTCTTCGAATTTTCACTAGCCTATAAATCATTAATGTCAGTGCAATTTATGACAAACTAGAAAAAAGTGAAATTGTAAAAATATATTTTATAACCTTAAAGAAATTAATGAATTTAATTTAATGACTTAGACCACTTGTTGATTTTCGAATTGTTTTTAAGTTGTTCCTATTATTTGATAAAGCCTTTCGAGGTATCTTATTGTCAATTAATTACACATGGAACTTGCATAACCTTAAAAAAACGATAAACAATTTTCAAGTGCATAAAATATTATAAAAACAAAATTTCAAATAATAGTGACATAAAAATTAGTTAAAACATTTAACTGTGATATGAATAGGTTATCTTGAGTGATAAGAAAAAAATATTTTCAAGAATTTTCAAGTATTCACTCTGATGTGGTCTATCACCATCATTGTATTGGGAAGGACTTCATGGCGATTAGAAAATACCAAGTTTTATTTTTCTCGCTGTTTTGATTTTTTTATAAGGAATGAAATCAGAATCCACCTGAGATCATTTTTGAGCCAACATGAATCTAATAGAAAATATACAAATTAAACCCAACAAAATTTATAAATTTTCTTTTATTCTTGATAATTAGTTTTAAATGTTAAAAATAAAATTTATAAAAATAATTTTCTTTGTTTCATAACAAAATATAATATTACAATGTATATTATTTCATTATCAAAAACATACAATTATATTATACATTGAGGTTAGTATAAAATTCATTTTTTTCTGTTAGATATTAAATCTTCAAATGTCATTTATTAGTTTCTTGGACAAATGGTAACTGCGAGCCAATTTCTTGAGTAGTATTAAATATAAATTCTTTAATATCTTAATTTTGGTTCCCTCTTATATCTCTGCCTGTATAATGACTATTATTGAGTCCCACATTTTTCTTAAGTAGAAAATTCTTTGGCAGCTAAAGTATACACCCCATCAAGTTAAGCCATCATAATTCTATTTAAATATCAAATTACATGCTTTAGGCTCATGTCGTTTCTTGTCTCCATTTTTCGTTAAAAAATTTAAAATTTATGTGTATAGTTTTTCTGAAAAGCAAGTTTCTGGAACTTTTGTTATGTAAAGCTGTTCCTCTGCAAATTAAAACTCAAAGAAGAAAAACAATCTTTCAGCTGTCAGACTTAACGAGGCCAACGGAATCCAGTCAGTAATTGAGTGTTGTTTTTCAGGAACCAGCTTCGATGTAGGTCCATTCTCCAAAACTGAAATTTATATTCAATGTTCAAGCCTTACACAAGTTCTAAACCAAAATAAGTTATTAACAATTACAGTCATAGTATTATGATAATTTATAATATTAGCGTTAGATACTCATATATTCCTATAAATACAAATTCCCTTAAAATACATTTAAGGTTACAAACGAAACGACATTCAAAAAAGAGTTGAGTTAAGAATGATACTTATGGAATAACTCGTCTTTTATTACATGTTTGTTAATAGCTTTGTTATAATTTATCAAATTATACTCTTCAAAATTCTTTGCAAAAAGTATTACTCCCAGAATGGAATAAATTGATAATAATAATTCTGCCAGCATAGTGTAGCAATACATCTTTGTATTTGTTTCTGAATCCATTCGAATTCGATTGTCAATTTACTGGAATTAGGTTTTTAATTGAATGTTGTTTTTCAGATTCGGAACTTGAGGATTTGGAAACTCCGCCCCGGTATAGACCTGACAGTGTCGAGGCACTTTGCAGAGCCACTCGATTCACAGAAGCCGAAATAAAAAGAATATACCGCGGATTTAAGGCTGAATGCCCTACTGGAGTCGTCAAGGAAGACACTTTCAAGATGATTTATGCCCAGTTTTTCCCACAGGGTGGTAAGTGAAAGATTTATTATAGCTGTGTACTTGATTATAGTTAATTGTATGTTAAGAAAACGAGAAATGTATTTGAATTATTTCTTCTTCCCTTGAAATACGATTTTCTGTTTCTATCATAGTATTTCTATTTTAAATTGCAAAACTCCATTTACGCGGTTCATCCAATATATCTACTTGCAAATGTTAAAATTTTTATAGGAAATGAGCATTTAAATATTATATGTACCACGTATAATCACTTGATATCTGAGGTAGTGAAGTTCAACTGGCCAAATCAAGTCGTCTCAATCAACCGCACATGCATTTTCTAAAAATTATAATTTTTCTATTCTTTAAGAATATGACGTTTTGGAAAGCATAACTGAATAGTGAAATATTCTGAAATTCCACAAACAAGTCATGACAATTATAATCTTGAAAATATAGATTTACACATACAATTGCAACAAGTTGTTTTAAATTTATTCGAGTGTTTGAAAAAGAACAGAGTGTAACATTGTACAATAAAATCATTAAAAGAATTTCTGAACTAATAAAAATAAATGAGTATGTCATAAAAAACATAAGATGAGTGTATATTGTGCTACTCTCCCTTGAACCCATCATAATTTGAGTACGAAGATTTATAAAGTACATTTTTATTTAAATAACCAAAGAACTAGTTTTTAAGTAACTTGTATATGAAGAATGTTATTTACAGATTTTTTACTTATTTTTCCTATTGTAATGAATACAGTTTTCTTTAATTTGGTATTTCTCAATTATAGTTCGTTTTTAGTTTAACTTGTTTTCAATTATTTTTAATTTGAGGTTTCTGCTGGTTTCTTTTAATTGAATTACGAAAAATGTTGAGTCTTTATTTTATTATACACATAAATATCAAATTTATGTCGATACTTAAGTACCTATGCCCATGGATTATTTTTATTTCTAGGATTTTAATGAGCTTTTTTTGAGATTTTGCAGTCTAGAAAAGAAATATATTTATCCGATCACGAACTTTGGCCAAAATTTTTATTTTGTACAAATATATTTTCTTAATATTTCAAAGAATATTGTTAATTTCAATCAAACAATAAAGTTTATGCTGCTCATAAACTATCATTGAATTGCAACATTAAGTGACAGAAAAACAGGAACTTCAAACTTATTAAATTACTCTCACTTCGATCCAGAGCGTTATTTTATTATAGTATTCAATCATAAACAGATCTAAACTTTATTAAAATATTACGTACTTAATGTTCCTCTCCACTGATTTAGTATTTACAGATTATAACAATTTGAGTAAAAAACTTATTCCGAATTTAAATAAAACCAGGAAGTAAGGATTATATATATTTATGTATACATGGATATTTACTTAGGATGTTACGTTTAACGAGCACGTTTCTGTAATAATTCGTAATGATTAACTTCAGGATATCTTTGCATAGTCAAGAATACTTGAAAATATAAGCTAAAAATATTATTTTATGGTACGATCCTGTTTATAGATGATTTTCTAGAAACCCCTATTTCTGACATAAAAAGTTTCAAAGATCAAACTACTAGTGCCACCCTTGCTGGTACAAAATGTACATTTTTTGATAAATATCTAAATAATAAAATTTGTCAAAATTTTAAATTTAAAATTAAGATCTCGGTGAAATCAGCAAACTGAAATATTTAAATTATAAAATTTTTAAAATTTAGAAGCTAGTAATCAAGTTGAGCAGACTTTTAAAATAAACTACTACTCGACTCACTTCCCATTTTTCATTTCAAATCCCTTATACCAATTCTTTTTGTTATTGTGCAGTTGCCAATATTTAATTTTTTATTAACATCGATAACAATCGAGATATTAGAAGAGATTCCGGATACATTGTATTTTTAAAAATGAACACGAGATTTTCTTTTTCTTTGAAAAAGTATCCTACCTTCCATTTTTTCTAGTTATCGCGAATGTAAGAAAGACAATTGAAGTAAATAACTATATTGTAGGAAATTAATATAAAAATTCGTAAATTTGCAACTCTAGTACGAGTTTACGATCCGTAGACAACCGGGAATTTTTGCGTATCTCATATGAAAAAGGGCTTTAAATCGTATTTTAAAATGTATAAACTAGTGCTTCTCTAGAGAATAAGAGGACGCGAATATCTAGAATTTAAATTTTCTCTTTTATAATAAACCCAATTTCATCTCAGAGAATATGATTAAATTTGTTTTGCCTTCTTTTGTTGTTTATGTTTTTGAGTTTCAGCTGGATACAGGAAATCTATATAAATCTAGTGGTACATATAACTCTTTTCTAAATTTAGTAAAAACATATATTTATAAAAACTGAGAGCTTTCAAGTCATGGATATTTACAACCCATATCCTTTTACTTTTTATTTTTATAGATGGTCTTTTTACCTTTTCCAGGTCGTTCTGTCTTGAGTTACTTTTTGGTTTATTTCCATTAGAGTCATTGGATTTTGTTTTTTCTTAGTCCTTTAGACTCTTACATTTCGTTCACCATCAATCTAGCATTCAGTGTACTTGTTAGTAAGTTGTCTCTCTTCGAACTGTTAAGTTATTGCCGAAAATAATAATCTCTCAAAATCCCTTGTTCAAGTTCAAATCACTATATAGTAAATATAAGTAAGCAATAATGAAATAATGAAAAAATATTGAAGGCGAGTCACATTTTTCTCGTATACATCGCTAGCTACCTAATGGTCAGAAAACTTGATCCGGATATTTTATTCCCTGAAAATGCAATGCTTTTCACATTAAAGACAAATCTCCTGTCCGCCTATCTCATGAATCACTGTCCATAAAAGAACCGTCGACGGCTCCATTGCTAAAATTAGCATTTCCCATTTGCCGTCACCTGGATCCATTCTAAATAAAAGAAAATTTATTAGGGTTCCATTTACCTACTTCCGAACGATCACGCTATGCAATCTATAGACTGCACTCTCTCATTCACACGTTGTTTTAGGTATACCCTAATGTAGATATATTGTCACATGTGTATTCAATAAATTCGTGAGGTGAGAACATAAAAAATATAGCTGCCATTGTTCCAACCTGATATGCATGCAGAAAACAAAAATCAGCCAACGGCAAATAAACAAGAACGTCGCCAGAAGCAAAATGAATAAACCGATAAATGAGTTAAAAGGAATTATTAGTACTTGTTTTATAGAATATATAATCCAAGTAGATAAAACCAAAACATTTTTCTATTCGTCTCAATATCCAATGCCACTAATTAAAAATGTAATATAGAAAGTGGACAAGGTTCGACAAGAGAAAGCAAACTACCTAAAAAGAAAAAAGAGTTTCAAATAAAAATTCACAAAAACTAAATTTAAAAATATGATGTTAACCATAACACCAACAAACAATAATACGAGGGCTGCTACTCTAATTTCGAAATAGACTAAAACACAAACGTTTACAATTCAAAAAGTTTTCCATACAAGTAAAGTAAATAATAAATTATTCGACATAAAAACAAGCACTTATTTGTATTATTTTTCTTCGAAATGCTCGATTTCTAGTAAATTTTGTTGAATTTGCTTCATTTTGAAAAACTCAACAGTGGATTCTTGTTTCATAGTAGACCAAATTTATTGTACCAGAATCGAATAATTTGATTGTTTCTTTGCACATTTTTCTTACATCTAAATAATTAAGCAAAATTTGATTAATGTGTTTTCATTTCAATGCATAATCAAGACAGAAATTCACTATATGTCGCATAATGGTCTTTAATTATAATTTCTCAAACATCATCAATATTTGCTGTTGTTTTTGAGATTCTTGGTCACCTTCACATTTAAATTTTTGATACTACCGAAAAACGGTTGTGGTTGATGGAACCTGTACTAGAAAAGCAGTTTTTAGATAATCCAAACACTTTTTTCCACTTTTCCTTAATCGAAAATAAAACAAAATCATTGCTCGAAAATTTAAATACATAGCTACTTTTCGATTCGTTACTTTAAAATTAAATTGTACTCGAACGGCTCACTATCTTCAACTTCTCTCATTTTTGCCTATTGCAGCAAATGTTGAAATCACTAAACATCATATAACTCCAGTGGCGCCGTATCTCGCAATTAAAGCAGCCGCCCTCGTATAATTTAATTTCTACAGCAAGTGTAAGACATAAAAATTGATATCTCTGACATAGCTATATCAGTTACTTCTCATCGCCATAGAAAATAGGTGAAATCATTAATTCTAAAACACGGAAAAATCTAAAAAAACCCCAACTAGAGCAACAAACAATATTTATCAACTTTTAGAAAATTAACATCAAAAATTCCCTTGCAGCGAACATTTTAATTATTTTATATCAAATTCCTGAAGTGTCTCAGTCACGAACTGGTTCGTGTGAACCAACAATATCTAGTTATTTCGGTAGATGACTTTCCATAAAAGGGACAGATTATGCCAAGTGCCTGGGAATTAAATTTTCTAGACAAAAAATCGCATTCTTTCCGCTTTTCTTGGCAGACACCCCGCGCAATCTTAATTACGGGTGACAGGATAAATTTAAAGTTTCTAATATAAAATTGAAAACGAGGCAGTGTTATATTCCTCTTTTCACAACCATAGACGTAGTCATCCATTTTTCAAATAGATAAGTTGTTCAGAACGTCACAATGAGTGAATTATTATTAGATTTAGTAAAATACATTTACAGAACTGTTCAATCGGCGTAGTATCTTCAATGGCCTTCAAGTGAACAGTCAGTAGATCACTTTCAGCTCAATAGACGATAGATTTTTTTCAGCTAGATAGACGATATCACCCATACATTAATATCTCGACAGCTTAAGATACAATCTGTTCATCTACCCTTGTTTAATCAAGTCATTGATTTACCATCCTCATGATTACATCACTGAATGGGTAGTTTATATTCTCTTCGCTTTCATTCCTCTCTATTTTCAAGAACATACTTCCCCTTGATAGTTCTGGTACGAGTGTGTCTATGCAAAACACTGTATTTTACCTCTATTACAAGCTTTGGAAATAAAGGTTATTCCGGTGATTTGCATCCAGGTTTTTGATAAATGCTCGTCTCAAGAAAGACATTTTAATGTATAGTATTGAACCGCAAAGACCATTGGGTCATGCTAATTAAACGGGAACCGTCACCATGTCATAGCACGGCCCTTGGACATAAAAGGGGTTAATAAAAGTTATTCAGTAAACGGCAACGTGTGTAAAAAATCAGTACAAAGACAAGTTCAACAACAAGTAAAATTTAATAAAGATAAAAATAGTGTTCAACAAACATTCACTAATATATATAAATGATGTAAAAAGGGTTCTTACCAATGGATGCTCTTGAGGGGGGACTCATAAATTAGTTTTCTTTTGGTTCATCAAAACCGATATGAAAATTAGTTGCTTGTAAATTGGAAAGGCTGCTATTTACTGAATGATCCACAGGAAATTCTGAAATTACCTAAAAATCCCTATTCGTTTAATTTTGTGATATATATCCAAAAATTTCATTAGCTTTCTAGTTACTTAGGTGTTTGGCATAAAGAAATTTTACTACATGTATAAGTATAGCAAACATAAACTATTACTCTGCTTACCACCTAGAATTACTCTATAAACTGGATAAAGTTATCTCTAGTTATTTTGTTGATGTGAAAAATGTTTAATTAATGGTTGAATTCACCTGGAATATAATATGACATTTAATTCGACCCTTTACTATTTGTGAATGACCGCCTCTGATCTAAATTATGCGTTAACTCCCTGGAAAAACTCAAAATTGGCCATTGAATATATAAGACAGCATCTCCTGGCAAATTCAGATAATCTGCATAAATTGTCAGCCATTAATTTTCAAAGCCTCGTCAGATGGCGTTATATTAATGCCATTATCAGGAAGATCATTTGCCACCCTTTTCTTAATGGCTTTGTGGCGATTTTCTAAATTATAACACTACTTTACTACGGGAGCCTTTTATTAACTACACCACAAATGTTGCAAAAATCTTAACTAGAATTCAGGAGATTCATGCCATTAATTGCAAAATATATAATTAAAAGGAATAAATTTTCCGACAAGGAACTTTATTTCAGAGCGAAATTTAAATTTAGTTGTAGAGACTGGAAAACGACGGGAAAAACGACAGAAAATTTTCAGTTCGGTAAGAAAATCAGCAAAAGTCTCTCATCTGATTTTGGCACATTTTTAAAAGCCAGTTTTCCATTTTTGTTTTCAGCTCATTTTAAATTTTGTACAGGGTCTTCAATAAATTGTTATGTTTTTCATTTATATGATATTCTGAAAGAGCAATTCTTCTACTCTTCAAAAATGTTTAAAATTACGATATTCCTTACGAGAACAGTGTCATGCAATAAAGTTTTCCAAGACATGGTTTCTTTTAAATAACAAACAAAATGAAAAGATTCCTAAACAATAAAAGCACACTTAATTTAAAAAATTATTAGATGAAATCTTTCCAAATTTGGGCTATATTATTCAAGAAATTGATTATAATAATTCAACTAGTACCCTTCAATTGAATGGAGAATCATCGTATAAATGTATAATACTTTATATATCTTCTTTTGGAATAAGTACTCACAATAAATATTGTAAAAGAAATCAACTATTTATGTTTTATATCGTGCCTGTTTATTGTAAATGCATAATAAATGTTAATAAAAAAAATACACCAAATGAGACATAGTTATTTTCATATTTTGTCATTTCAACGCCTAAAGCAGAGAAGTTTAATTAGCTGTCCATTTCAAAAACTCATTTTCTATTTTCTGTTCGGGTACTCAAAAAACTGTGTAGGTATTATAATTGTAATTAAAAATGCAATTTCGTATGCCCATCACGGGCTTTTGATCTTTTTGATCAAGACGGAATTCATTATATTTTTATAGAGGGTTTTTTTTTGTGGTATTTTTTCCCAATTATCCATGCTATTTTAAAACATACATAGGTTATTAAATAAACAGACTAACTTAGGGTTTGCAATTGAGTAGTTTGAAAGAACATTCATTTTATGCAGATTATTCGAAAATTGATTGACGAAACAAATAGAAAATTGGGCGCTTTGGTTTTTGATTCAAATAATGAACATCAAATTAAATTCTTCACTCGATGTGCGTTTCGCTTACTTTGTTAACATCATCAAGAATTGATTAAAACTTAATTTGTGGTACAAGTGCCGAAGTATTTTAACGGTGTTGTTTGAAAAAAATAAAACAAATAAAAATTTTTGGGGATAACAACCCAATATTAGGGGAGCAAACTAGTTTTGAGCAAAAGTGATTAAAAATGCCAATGGAGAAAGAATATAAACATAGAAGAAATAGATAAAAGAATGAAAATAGCAGCGGAAGTGAGGAAATATCACAGTGTGAAATCAGAAGAAAGGTAGTAGAGGGTTTTGTAGATCTTAGAGAGTGCCTTTTAAGGAATAATAACAGAGAAGAACTAAATGTTAACTTATGGAGCGATGAGATAGCTGAAATGATGGTTGTAAAAACGGGAGAAAGCGAAGAAGAATGGAAAAAACCCAGTACAAGTAAGAGAGCCAAAAAGCCAAAAGATAAAGAAAAGAAGGCAGAGGTAAAAACAACAAAACGATTCCATACAATGGAAATATACGAAGACGAAGCTCATACTATAGTAGGAATGGAGAAGGAAAAGAAAGATAAAGATAAAAATGCAGAGGAAGGAAGAAATCATGCAAAAACACCACCAGTGACGACCACTAGAGGACGAAATATAAGAGCACAAGGAATTTATCTAACAGATGAGAGAAATATTAAAAAATAGCTATGATCACGTGCAGTTTGCAGTCTAAAGCTATTTAATGGTTGCTCGTATTATCATTTTTAACGCCAACAGCGTTGAAATAAAATTTAAAAAACCACAGTCCATATACTAGCAAAATATGAATTATTATCATTAGTATTGAAGTAAAACTTTATTGGTAGCAATAAACGAGTTTATGACAGTAATAAAATATAAAATACAAACCTTTTCACTTAATTAATCATAATAAGAAGATTTACATTTACCCCAAAAATAGTAATACTGTTTTATATTTTGCTCTTGATTAAGAGTCCGTTTTTGTCATGCAGTTTTTGACGTTAAATAATAATAATTCTATTAACTTCTGTGAATAATGATAAACTATAGTTACTATTTAATTCACATATATCCTGTTAAATATTTTCCAAGACTTATCCCACAGTACAAGAAAATACTTAGTTTGACTTTAAGTCACTTTCAATAATAATTGTAAAAAGGGGCAGTTATGATTATTTCAATATTGATTTTGGAATGGAAAATTTATCTAGAATCAATCAAAAAACTTCAAAATCTTTACGATGAGTTGCTTTAATTAATACCACATTTGAGAAAATGGATAATCTTTATCAACTTAAAAATTTAACATTAAAACAATCACAATTTTTCCGTTTAACCTACATTTGACACCAGTGACGCGTAATGGAATAACTCGACACTGCCACTGTTAGATCATACATTAATTTTTATTATTTTAGAGCAGATAATCCCAATCCACATCAAATTATTTTGTTCAACCGAAACAAGCACAATTCGGAAATCGGACAGACTAGATTACGAGCTTCCTAAGTTTTCAATTTCCATTTCTACTTTTGTTCAGAATAATCGATGTTGCTTTACAGACATTTATTCATTTCCGGTTGAAATTTGAACGAAAAGATGAAAGATACACTTCATCGATAACGGTACTCGAACTCCGGCCGAATGTCTGATAATTTATTCAACGAAAAATTGGAAGCTAAATTGAAATATTTTTTTAGGAAAAAAAGTTATGTAAGGGTAAAAAATGTATGTTTATTTTTTTAATTTATATTACAGGCAATTCATTTATGGACAAGGACAAAAAAATAAAATAAAAGTAACAAATATTTTCATGAAACATTTATTATTTTTCAGATCAGATTTACATTGAATAAAGTAAGCCATTTTATTTTTTTAAAATAATGCCGTTCAAATGAGAGCGTTTTTTATTCTTGGAAAAAGGTAACCCAGTAAAGTAAGATGGAAGATGATGAAATGGACAACATACCCTAATTTTTGAAATATGTAATAGCTTTTCATACAAATTACTTGAGTTTTCATCATTCCAATATCAACTCTCACAGAGTCACCACAATTTTTATAACACGAATTTGGGCAAAAAACACGCTGTATACTACTGCCAAATGGCATTATATGTCCAACAATAAACCAAAACTTTTACGCTCCTTAGTGAGCACAAAATGAATCATTATACTTTCAAAATTTGCCGCTTCACTGTATATTATTACCAAATATTAACATTCTTTCAACAACTGAAACTTAACTGAAATTTAAGGTAAGAAATAATTGAAACTGCTCAAGTTCGAAATTTAGACATTTGGTTGGGAAATTAAAAGTTTGCTTTTCTTTTGCTCCAATTTAGTCGATTATATACGGAAGACTTATTGCAAAAAATTAGTTTCAGTATCTTATAAAAGCAAGAATGTTTAAATCTAAAGTAAGCCCATTTCCTGGAGATTTTCCTTCGAAGACGAATAACTACCCTAAAGTTATAAACTAAACTAAACATATTTTGTTAGGATCCAGAAACTTGATTATAAATTCAAAACTAAATTTGCTAAAGTTGCTAAATATTTGTAAAAGTTTTAACATTATTTATAATTACAGGAGTACTAGGAGTATAAAATAATTATAGATGCGTATGAGAGATGAGAGCCCTTTCAAAATACTTTGAATTCATGAACTAATGATGCTATGTCATTCTTCACATATTGTTTATTTTATTCATTTTACTTAGATGAGTATAACTAGAAGCAACATGTAACTGCCAGGTAATAATATTAATATTTTTCCACTATTAAATAATTATATTTTATTAGCTAAGAATTATACAAGGTATCCCAAGAGTTCGTACCCAAAACTTTTATAATTTTACTTTTGTTGAATGTGTATTCATTTTCATTAAATTTTTCTTACATCACTGTTGTAAATAATAATACAAGTATATACAGATTATTACGTTAAAACAAATTTAAAGATGGTATTATTCCTAAGAGAGAATGTTCAGATTTATTAATCATTTACTAGTAATACGAGATGTTTTCCTTTAATTGTATATTTTAAATAATGGTGAGTGCGCAATTGATGTGCAGTGTGATAATAAAATTACACATATTTTTTAAACCGTTAATTTTATCGAGTTATTATAAGAGGAAATTTTTTTTAAAAGTTTGAGGAATTATAGTGTCATGTTTAAAAGTGAAAAAATCATAGATGAAAAAAATTTGTCTCATTAACCATTGAACCATATGTACCTGAGTTCACAAGGTTAATGCCGATTTGATTATATCGCCAGCAAATTTACATTTATGGCGTCTTTAAATGGTTAATTTTTCATTAATTTCAAATTACTAATTTAATAATTATAAATAAAAATCCTTTTTTAATTTATAACTTTAGAACCCTATAGTTTTTTAAAGAAGGGCGTAAGGGACAAATTTTATATAAAGTTTTGGGTACGAACTCCTGTATAAATAAATAGCTTTTAGAAAATAGTAGTAAACCATTAACTATTTTTTATCAACTCTATAAAAGGGTTTCTTCGATACCATCTGCTGCCAAATTGAATGATAACAATTCGTGAACCTCGAGGCCCTCAATTTGTCCGTTGACGTTATCAAACTCCAATCTACGCCTGAACAAATCTATCTGCAATATTTTTGGCCTGAGGGACATTATTACTGTAAATATATCTTCCGCTCAGCGCCGTCCGAACCCGCTGGCTCTTCTTGAAAAAATTGAGTAATTAACAGTCTTATCATATTAGATTTTTTTAGAACACTGCTTTCCGGAACACCTGGGACCAAAGAAAACTTATATTCTTTTGTTGAAGTAAATAATAATTTACCTTACTATCTCTATTTTTGTACTTTAATGGATGCCTGTTGTTAACAAGTGATAAGGTAAAAAACATACATTTCTATTCTGTCGACACTTTATAACAGATGGATGGCAATCTTTTGTAAGTCGCCATGGAGAACCACAGCAAATAATAATAATTGTAGAATTTTATGCGTAGCATAATCGATTTTTACTTAAAAAAGGACTATAGATACTGCCTAGAATCATGTATGCATAAAATCTATGTGCTTAGTTTTTTGAATAGTGTTCATAATGACTAACACGAATTTTCACTGATCACCATTTAAACTAAAATTAATTTTAAATATTTTGTGGTCTGAAGAGTCATTAACTGTTTATACTTAAAATTTGGATGAGAGTTTATACTTTAAATTTCTGAACTGCTATGAACAACTTGAGAGAATCTATTTTTGAGTAGAGAGTGAGTGTGTGCATTACTCGTTGACTTCTTAGCGTGATTAGGATTACATTTGGTTAAGTGTGACCTCAAAAGGCAGTTTTCATTGGTCAATTTTTGTATATTAGCGAAATGTTGATTGGCTGAAGTAACAATTGCGGTCATGACAAATTACATAAATAAAATTATTTTGGAGAATGTACAGAGTGTACAAAGTTATTTAAAATGAGTGAATTTTAAACAATAATAATAATGATGTTCCCTTTCCCCAACAAACTATCTTTTCTTCTTCTGCAATTTATCGGTAAAGAGATAAGAGATAGAATACCTACATTATTATTACTATTTACTAGTTGCACATGGTGATTAATTAATAATTACAAACATTTTAACTGGAATATCCTGGACTCAAAATGTATATATGTATTAAGAAAATGTTTTTCCATTACATACTAAAGAAAATTTTATTTTAGAGAGAAAATATATAACATAAAGTTTGTCTCAGGCGTGATCATTCTAGTAAAGTATGGTGCATAAAGAGCAAATTTACCTTGATAAGTCTATAAAAGCTTTTTACCACATAAGGTAAATAAAACGTGTATATTGTTAAGAAGATACAGCATAAATAAAACCACAAAAATAAACTCCTAATTTCACTATTCCATTATGCTACTTCAGCGAATTCCTTGAATGCGCTGGCTTTGTTGCACCAAGTATTTCGTGCGTAATTATTCCGAAACGCTGCCGAAATTACTCTAACTTATAGTTATTATTAGAGCAGCGAGGATCGCAGAACAAAGAAGTTAGAATGCCAGTTTGTACTCGTCTGCTTTGAAGTAATACCTACGGAGTTGAAACTATATTCATCTGACCCTTCGACTTTAATCCCCTTTCACTGAAACGGTAATCCTAAATAGACAGAAATAAATGCAAAGCGAAGTGAATGAAAAGTGTATTTTATTTATGGAGTTTTGTAAGTTGAAATAAAATTCAGACTAAAACTGATATTCAACAGATTATAAGAAATTAAGCGCATATAGTAATTATAAAAATATATAAATTTAGAAAACAATAAATTAATTTTAAATTAACAAATAAATAAATGTGCTGAGAATAAGCAATAGTTTTGTTCTAAAAATAAGTTTTTATTTTAGAACACCTATATAATTAGAATGGTCGATTACATGGGATGTAGAAGGGTGAAAAATGTATTCTTGGCAATTATTACATACCCGAACGATTTCTACCACTACTTTTTTTAGGCAATACACTACACGTTTCCAACAATCTTTGGGACACTAATACAAAACATCGCGGATTAAATTAATTAACATCTGTTGATATTCTTGACTTGAACGAAATGCCATTTTTCAACGAATTATTGAAACTACTTTACCAAGCGAAAAAATTAAACAATTAAAAGGTCCGAATCATCTGCAAACTAATACAATTTTATGATTGATCAGGTAGATATTTTTTTTAAAAGTATAAGGTGTTGCCACGTATAAATTTTGGAGTAAATATTCAAAGTGAATTTCTGGGTAAACTAATGGTGTTAAAAAAAAACTTTTTAGAATATTTTGTTGCAAATGATACGGTCTATATTCCATTTAAAAATATAAATTATTTTCGCGGATACTCTGTATACTTAGATCTCAGGAAGATTCAGGGGATCAAATCATCTTGTAAAAATTTACTTTTACCGAAATTATTTTATTTCTAATTAACATATGATTGTTTCAATAAAAGCAAATTTAACATTAAACTAAATTGAAAATTCAAATGTTTTTGCAATTATATTTTGACATAACTGTCGGATCTGTCATTAAATAATTATTAGTTCAATAAACCCGCCCTTATGTTTTTTGTAAATCTAAACTAATTGTCTATTTGTACAAATATAATATTAAAACAGGTTCAATTCATTTCTAATAAAAGACATAATTATTGGCAAATTCTTTTCAGTTATAGGAGTTTCACTTACAAACAATATAATTTTCTTGTGTGATGTGATACGCAGAATTTTCTCTTGTCTGAAAACTCCAATATTTGTTGTTAAAGAAATGCACATTATTAGACAAAATAAAAGGTATACAAAGTTTTAAAACACTTCATGTCTAATATTTACACGACGTGGACTGTATGTTGTTTAAAATCGAAGAGACTATATCAAATTTCTAACATTTTTTATATGTTTCCGATATCAAAGCCTTCTTGTAATCAAAGGTGATATTGTATACTGTTAATTTTCATCTAAAGCCAAATTTTAAATAACCCGGATTTTATTCTTGAACCCAACTTGAAATTTTATAACATCATGTCACGCTATGCTTAATCTTTTAATTTTAAATTTAATTCAAGAGCAATTACTAAATGTATAGTATATTATAAAAACTAAATGTCATATGAACTTATTATATAAAATTTATAGAATAATTACGTGTAATTTTGTATATCGACATAATGAACTTCGAGTTATTTCGGAAACCATTCGGCCTTTTGAGAAAAAATATAAATTTGTTATGATTCGAGCACAATTCTATTAAATGACATTTTATTGGGTTCTTTAGAATTTGCTGATTTAATACTGGAAATTATCATTTCCAAAGGAACTCTAAGTATATGTGCTCAGGTCAGTGAAATTAAAAGCATTTTTTTTTGTAAATCTTAATTAATAGGATACGAAGACATGTTAATTCGGGGAACGAGTTCTAATTTTAGTAATTAATGTATGATTTGGTTTTGAATATCTCGTCTAGCATCATACGAGATTATTAAGTTAGAATTGAACATTATAAATAATAAATAATGTTTTGGAAACAAATTTGGTATGAAAAGAGAATAAATTAATTAATTTATATCCCATCGCTAAATCAATTATAATTCATAGTCAATTTTATAAAAATTAGTAAAAATTAAATTAAAAGTTATGAAACATGTCCCTATCAAATTCAAGTTAACTTTATTAATTTAAATTATGAATTAAGATGATATATTACAAAAATCTATAAAATTTCGTAGTATGTAATTATTTAATGAGAAAACATGTTATATTATCAAATCTAGCACATTGAAAAATTAATTTCATATGAAAATTAAGTTTATAAAATGTCAAATCATAAAATATGGTATTAAGTTTACTTTGATGAAAAAAAATAATTTCAGAAATTTTACACTCGCTCTTCCATTTTATACTTCACATCATTTAATGATTTAATTTTGGTGTTCTTAGATTAAAAAGTTTGTTTTGGTAAATTATAACATAACCTCAATTTTTTATTGATAGAGTGAAAGTGATTCTCTTTTTACTTTTGGATGAAATTTGACAGAATGTCTTTCATGTTTGATCTCGTAAAGTCAATATTCGGAAATTGTTAAAATTATTAGAGGGTCGTGTTTTGCTTTGGCTAAAAAGTAATTATTATTGTAAAATTTATATACTTTTTATTTATTTAATTAAAATTTGCTCCCAATTTAAATTCTAATTTCGGTTAATAAATTTTAACGTTAACTTAAGATTTGAATTATATTTCTCACTAAAAACCCATATAATTAATTGTATTTTAATTTAAATACGTTTTATAAAAAAAAATTTGTATTTTAATATGCAGGCAGTGATTTGATTTTTTCAATTTTCTTATTATTTCGGTTATATTCACTTTGATTGATCGACATGATATGATTAATATTCTTTACGGTATATAAAAGATTTGAAGAGGTATATTTTAACAAATTAACAATTGCGATTATTAAATATCAACCACAAAATATAATTGACTGTAATTAATTACTCAAGTCGAGCATATATACATCCTGACAACGGTTATTCCCAGTACAATGTAAATCCGAATTTATGCGTTTCTAGATAATAATAACCAAGCAGAAAGAGTGATTCAAGCCTCAATCATTCGTTCAATTTGATTGGCACATCTTATGTTTGCAATCCATTAGCAATACCCTGATTATATTATCTCATAGTACTGAACTCTTAACTCTTATTTAAATATTTGTATTTGTTTCAGTGAATTCCAGTCAATACGCACATTACGTATTTAATACTTTGGACCAGGACCATAGTGGTTTAATTAGTTTTGAGGTAAGTCAATCATTCATTAAATTTGTTAGTACTCCAAGACTAGTATGTAAAACTTTTGTTATAAGCTTCTTAAATAATAGCTATCAAGCATAATTAAGAAAATCGAAAAAAAAGTGTAGACCAATTTGGTGAAGAATTAAATACTGAATTTAAAGAGAACACAAAAGATACTGGAAAAAGATAAGAACAATGAAAGGAATTAAAAGAGATGACAAATATTAAGAGGTTGAAAAGAATACTCTAAACACAAATTAAGGAATAACGATGAGAATGGAAGAGCTTGAAAAAGGAATCAAAATGATTAAAACAGGAAAGGTTTGCGAAAATGAAGTCGAATTGTTAAAATATTTAAGCTCGAAAGGAAAAGCATGTCTGTTGGATATTCTAAAAATAGCATAGAAAACAAACAATATTCCAAATGACTGGAAAGAAAAAAAGGAAAAGAAATAAATTTTGAGAATTTCAGGACGACACGTTGTGTCATCGGTTATAGCAAAGTTATACAGTAGATAAATTTGAAAAAAAAATAACAAACATAAATTAGAAGAGGAGCAAGTGGCGTTTCTGAAAGGTAAAAAAACAGCAAATAATATGAGTTAACTCTACAGCTGAAGCGTAACCTGGCGATTTAATAAATAATAGGTACATCCTTGTAAGGCTAATGAAAATGAAAATGGACCAAGTAGAGGAATTGTATGTAATATTCATAGATTTGAAGGGAAAATGAAAGAAATGGCAGAAGAATAAAATCAACTATCCAGCACTCTATTAGAGTTTAAGGTTCTAAAGAGAAAAAAAATGAAGAGATACATAAAAAACGAGAAGTACGAAAGAAGACAATTGTTCAATTTCACATGCATGTATTGGCTACTTTATTAAAGAAAAAAAATTTAATAAAATAATCACTGAAATTAACATCGAGCTATGTAGCCATTAAAATTAATTAAACTATTTAAGCTCAAAAGAAAATTTTAATGAAAATGTTGTAGAGGCGTCCATTCGCGTAATGGAGTTTGTGAAACTGAAAATGTTTATATTTCCTCATGAAGCAATTGCATGTCTTAAAACATTAACGTTAAAAGCCAAGTTCAGTATATGATAACATGTTGCATAAATTATCTTTTCTAATGTTGTACTCGGTGTGAGAGTTATGATAGTACGTTACCATAGCAAACTGCAGTGAAAATTAAATCTCAGACTTACATATAACCCGCAGCAGCGATTAAATTTAAATAATAGAAGTCGAGGTATTATATAATTTAAAAGTTTTAAAATCCACGGTTTTACCAATACGCCGTTAATGAAACGAATAATATTAGAAAATGGAAGGAGACACTTTAATCATAATTCTAGTCACCCAGTGTATCCCCTTCAGATCTGTTTGTATAAAGATAAAAAATCGAATATCCTACTTGGCAAAAAAAATCGAGGCAAAAAAAGTCAATTAATTTTATAAATTAGGATTTTTGTGGGTCAAACTCAGTCGGAGATTCTTTCATTTTTACTAGTTAGAGGCAAAAAGAACGATGAGAAGTCGTTTATTTCCCGAACAAACATGTTCTTAATCCTGATTTTGTCACATTAAACGTGAACATTTCGAAGATTTCTCTCAAAAAAAAGTGAAAGTCTAGGGCTAAATAAATCTAAAACGGATGAGACGATTTTCATAAAAAAAAACAACTGAATTTCCAAATGTAACAAATTGGTTTTAAATATTTGAAGTGGCGATTCTGTCCATATTATAGAGATAATTAACGTTATCAATTATTATTCTAAAAATGTAATTTATTGATGATTTAACTAATTCTAATAACTAATTTTAATAAATCAACACCACTGGCGTAGCTTTATTTGGAATATAATTACAAAAGATATTTCGAAAAATAAGTTCTTGAAAATACACGTTTCAAGCATTTAAACAAAAAAAAACTTCACAATATCAATTAATATAAATATAAATATAAATATCACATTAACAAGCTATCATTTATTTAAATAATTATTATAATAAAGTGGAATTAATGGGATTAAGGGCATTCAAATTTTAAATATAAACGATAATAAACATGTAAAAAATATCTATATCTATATAATCTCAGCCATTTGCCATTTTGATAAAGACAGACTTTTTAAGGTAGAAAAGTTAAAAAATATTGTTACCATTTACAAAGTCCCTCTAAAAAAATTCTAGAAAAAAGAAAGTAAGGAATAACGTGATTAAGAAAGTACTCGCCTCAACATTTCAAGTAAAATATCTTTATTTCAATACGTTTATTAATAACGAAAATATGAGAGACAATTTGGTAAATCCACATAACATACTTATTCCTGGTAATTTTCTATCTTTATTTTAAAACAATTAAATTATTTCAATAAGAATAAGAAAATAACGATTATCTACATCATTTTATTCGTTTTCTCCCTAAAAGCGAAACATAATGGTGCTCCCTGTCTGCTTGAATTTTAGTCTGTCAGAAACTGATTCAAAATAAACGTTTAGAAATTTCATAATTAAAACACGTGTAACAGCTAAGGAGTAGAACATTTTGGGTTATTAATTATAATTATTTATATATATTTACCCGGAAATTATAGTATTTTTACAAGAGCACGGTCAGTATTAAGTTACAAGGTAACCAGTATAAATTTAAATATTTAGATCCGGAAATTTTGATAATAAAGAGTATGTGAAATAATAGTTATAATGGGTGTAGTTAACGGTGTGTAAACTCTATTTATATCAATTTGAATGACGGGTCTTATATTCTTACCAACAATTTATAAAATTGTCCAAACAACAATTTTTCAATCAAAAATGAATTAAAAAGAGGACGAATGATGTATATCCCAGTAATTCTAAATAAAGTAATAAAATAAATAAAAATAAGTAATTACATGAATTTAGTAGAAATTATTCATTTACAAAAGTACAATATCAAGATTCAAAGATATAACTTTTTGTGTATTCTATTAGAAACTAATGTTGGTTTATTTTTGAAGGTTCTTTCAATCGAAAATTAATCAACAATCATTAAAATTGACTTAAAAATTTATAAGTTTAGTTAGATCGAATAACGTAAAAAATAATTATCAAATTGTGAAAAAGACCCTTGATTATTATTATTACTAATATTATTATTAATAATAATATTATTACTACTTCTACTATTATTATTATTTGCGTATTCAATAAAAATCACAAACAAAATATTCAATTTTTATATTTGTTGAAATTTTTCCCTACATCAATGTCGGAGTTGAATTTCAAATAATCACAAATAGAATCTCCTTTCGTAACCACTTACTGCATCTTAGTTTTCCAGCAGCCAACTTTCGATAATCCAATATATCTCTGCCTTCAACTATAATTCAGTTTAAGGGAAAATGAGAAATGGTCACAGTCCTTAGCACTGACACGAAGTGGTTTCTATTTCGACCAGCTAAATACGATTTGAACATCTGAAAGGGTACGGGTTTCGATATCGCATTATATGTAGAGACAGCAGTGGTGACTATAATTTTACCAACATAGGTGTTACATGAAATGTTACAACGGAAATATTAATTTATAACTAAAATTCGTTAAAGGGGAAAAATGTAAACAAATAGAAATAATATTGCTAAGGATAATAGAATTGAATTTTGTGGTCCTTCGCTTTTGAAATATAGAAATTATAAATTTTATGAAAAAATAAATCATTTATAGTAGGTTTGCTATATAAGAAATCTCTTGTGGCCTATTCTCTAACTATTCTAAGTAAGTATACTATTTCAGGGGTTATAGCTATTCTTATACTCTTATCTGCTTAGAAAATTTAATAGTCTGTGGGGTGATATATCCACTTCGCTTTCTATCTAACTTTTAATGATGCTACTATCTCGGTTTTGAACACTATTTTCGTTTCAACTCAAGTCAAGCATTTTCAATCGTTTCAACTGCGTCTTCCGGGTTTGAAAAACGTTGACCACTCAATTGATTTTTATGATACATGAAAGTCGCTTGGACTTAGATCGGGTTTGTACGGAGGATGATGGGTCATAATTTCCACCTTTTGTGTGGTTAAATAATTAATTGTTCGTTGGACTGTGTGGGGGCTTGCATTGTCTTGGTGCAGAATGGTGCGACGTTTTCTAGTAATCTTTCTCATTTCAGTGAAAACTTCTGGTAAACAAATAGTTATATATTACTCGGAGTGAGGAAGCCAAATACCTTGGAATCCACCTGGACAGAAGACTTACCTGGAGAAAACATATCTTCACTAAAAGAAAGCAGCTTGGATTTAAACTCAGGCAATTATACTGGATGATTGGTAGAAACTCTCAACTATCTCTCGAAAACAAGCTGTTGGTATATAAAGTCATACTAAAACCCATTTGGACTTACGGACTTCAGTTATGGGGATCTGCGTCGGCCTCCAACATCAACATCATTGAAAGATTTCAATCTAAAGTTTTAAGAATGATAACAGATGCACCATGGTTTATATCCAATCATGCCATCTCTCGTGACGTAAATATTCCCTCGGTCAGAGAAGAAGCCAAAGTGTTTAGTGAAAAATACAATAAAAGACTTAAATCTCATCCAAACAGTTTAGCCAAAAATTTAGTGTCAGAACCAATTATCAGACGAAGACTTAAAAAGTTTACCCCTTATGATATCGTAAATAGATTTTAGGATAAAATTTTAAATTTATGACTCACTCTCAATTTACTATAGTTTTTAATATTATTTTATTTTATTATTAATTTTACATATGAATCGCAATTATACACTATACGTTATATACATTTTACAATTTTACAATTATTTAATTCCATACTACTTGTTTTACAATTTTAACTACATATGTACATTCTATCTATTATGTCATTAAGTTTTTTAGTCCTAGTTCGTAAGTAGTTATAACTAATATATTAAGGGGGAAAACCATAGAGTTTTCACCCCACAAGTCACTTACAATTCGACATAACATTTACTTATTGTTCTAGTTTTTGAACAGATTGTAAATTAATTAGGATAATCGATAATCGCGAAAGCGACATGCTTAGTTTTCGACACAATACAAGCAGTCTTCACCAATTTTCTCATTAGGACTGTGCCACCCAAATTTAAATTCTTGATGGCGTCTCCTCGCCAAAAATAGTTACTTGTTCAGACAAACACTCTTTCTCATTTTTTTTAAATCGGAAATAAAACAAAATCATTGCTTTAAAATGCTTGTGAAATGCATAGTTTCTTTTCGATTCTTTATTTTAAAAGTAAATTTTACTGGACAAAAATGGTACTAAAAATGGAGAACAAGACAACTTTATTGAACTTATTTACGAAAATAAATAAATTTCTGGTATTCACATATCCCTGATAGAAATTTTACTAAAAATTTTAAATTACCTCCGATATTCTTTATCCGATATTTTATTTATGCTTCACTAAGCATTTTATTTCGCCATTCTTGTGGTAATTCTTTCCATGTTATATTGAAAAACTTTAGTGGAATGGTCCAGCTGGTTGATATGAGCATGAAACGATAATCAGATTCAAGCAGTCGCACGTTGTTAAGTTTTGAATGGGTGACCGGCAGGAGAACAGTGACGTTACACATAATTTTTGTGACTACTAAAATGCAAAACTCAACTTGAAGATGGTTGTACTTTTAGACAAAATAGAAATTCTACTTATAATATATTCATTTTAGATACGTCTATGTACTAAGCAAGTCATCTATAAAGGTATGTGCCAATAAGCGATGATTGTAAATGGAATTGTGTTCTGATTCGATATGGATATCCAATCAAAACTTTATTACATTACGATATAATATAATCAGTTTCGATATTCAACGAGCAAGGTTCACCTCTATTTAATCAGAATTATGAATCTCTTGAGAGTAACTCAATTTTTTATTTTTTGAAAATAAATAATTAAAAAACTACTCAATGAAATCATAATTTATGTCCTTTTTTAGTAGATGTAGATGTCAAATATAATCTAAAAGAAGGAGAAACAATATATTTCTTATTTTTCAACTTTTTTAATAATGAATTAATTATAACTCTGATTTTTCCTCTAATAGTTCAAAATAGTATTCGTTTATTAAAATGTAATATCTTATTTTCTTTATTTCAATTACATACCGGTTTTCTCTCTATTCTACGTTAAAAATCTCTCAAAAACTCAATTACGTTCGTTTTAGGAGTAATTCAAAACCGATAAAAATTCAGCTGGAAATTTTTATGAAAGTTTTAATGGTGCATTGAAAATACTTCTTCCTATAATACAAATTACCTGTTAAATCGAAATTAGGGCATTAGATACTAAAAGTTTTCAAACACTCAAATTTCTAGGCAGCAACTAAACTCGATTAAATGAAAAGATTTTATTTTCAATTTTCTCGTTTCGACTATATGAATTTTCCGGAATGGGAAATAAAAGACAGTTTACGTGAGGATTTTAAGAGTAATTACTACTAATTAACGGGCAATGATTGCATTGAACCAATAATTCTTAAATAGCGTTATTTCAACTATACTGTAGTTAAAATATTAATCACCATCATGATTATTTTATTAGAAAATTGTAGTTCGAAAGATATGAGATTACTTTTAGATCCTTCATTATTTATTGACTATTATTTCGTTCTGTATTTTTGCCGTTGTTTAATTTTCATTTATCATTTTTAAACTTGACTATGACAAAATTTATATTCTACATTACACAAAATAATTAAATAAATTATTAATATGGTTTTTTTTACATAATATATACTTTAATACTAATGTAAAGTGAAATCTATAGCTTTTAATATATAAAGTGTAGTTAAAATTATCAAACAATTATTCATTTAGTCACTGGCAACAACTATAGTTCAAAATACAAAAATTGTGAAAAATTCTTCATTTTGTTTACTGGTTCTCTGCAATTATTATTTATTTTATTTATTAGTTAATTTTTCAGTTCTGAGAATTATATGACGGGATAACAATCTGAACACCTTTTTATGGACTTAAAAAATCCCGAAAATAACTTTCCAGATAGCTCAATTTCTCCAACTATCTCTATTATTTTTATACAATTACAATCGTAAAATTCATGTGTGGTGTCATTTGAAGCGTCAACTTTTATTTCAATAGTACATTTTTTATTTTATTTATTTGTGTGTTACATCAATCTCTAAGAGTTATTAGCTTTAGTATGCTTTTAAAAACGAAATTTAACATCTGTTAGTTAATTTTAAATTTGTTTGTATATTTTGCCCGAAAGAATCCTTGAGAAGCCTTATATTTAAAATATTTATAATTCTCAGGCCAGCTTGTTCTTTAACTATTAAATTTATAAATTTGAAAATAACTCCAAGTACTTTTATTGAAATATTAAGTGTGATTAAACAAAAGTTGATTTTCTATGTACATTCCTAATTTGTTTAGACGCTTCTTTTAATAATTTTTCACATAATTTTATACCCGTTTTATGACCTCGACGCCTCTGGCGTGATATATAATGGTCAATTAAAATTTCTTTCTCTACTCTCCTCTCTATAAATCTCTTCTGATCTTCCAGTATATTTTGTCAATGATTGATTCAAAAAGTTAGTGAATCGTTTGGAAGATCTGTAGAATGGACGTTCGTCCCTACATCAAATTCAATTAACGGTTTGTTGATTGGATGAACACAGTCTTCGAGGAAAACTTTTTTCAAATTTGTACAATTCCACCGTCAAGTGGAAATACATTTTTGAGATAAGAGGTAATTTAGCTAGAAACGTTGAATAACAATAATTTTTTGGGAGTAATTTTCATTTCAATATTACAAAATAGATTTTTCTTCAATAACAATTGTCTGAAACCGAAAAAAAATAAGACTTAACATACGGATACAATGAACATATTGTAGAGATATTCTTTTTGTAAACTATGAAAGT
The DNA here is from genome assembly GCA_951812935.1 of Hermaeophaga mercurialis. NCBI lineage: Eukaryota > Metazoa > Arthropoda > Insecta > Coleoptera > Chrysomelidae > Hermaeophaga > Hermaeophaga mercurialis. The sequence continues at coordinate 10,319,394 of OX638362.1, forward strand.
TATCCTTAGCCATTCACATGATACGAAAGTTACAGCTTTATTCTTAAAAATAACTAAAATAGTGAAATTCCACCTGGAAAATTGATACTTTAAATTTTAAATTAAACATTTATGGGTAGAAAACGAAAATTCTCGATTAATAGTTATATTAAATTGTGATGGTTAATTATTTTATCTCCAAAAATATTTCGTGTTCGAAAACGTCCGCGTGAAATAAACTTCTACAGCTCCTCCCAGTTTTCACCCGGATCACTACAAACGAACATAACATAAACTTTTGTTAGTAATCCTATATCGTTTTAATGGTGGTAACATTTTCTGAAAAACTTTGATAGTCTACAATAAAACTTTTCGAATCAAACTTTCTCATATAATGGTAACAGACTTAAAAACTGAAAATGGTTAGTGTTACTGAACCCTAATTTATTTTTCTCACTTTTTTCAAGATACAGTGTATCCCAACAAATGCGACAATATATATATATATATATATATATACAATATGTCTCAGTAAGCTGGAACCATATGGGAAACTTTTTTATTATTAATTTCAGGAAAAAAATGTATTCTTCATAAAAAGTTCTGCATGTTCTAAAACCTAGAATACAGTCATCAAATATCAAATTTTTTCAGTGGTATACGAGGTGTATCAAAAAATATGAGTTTTACTCAATAGTAAAGTACCTTTAAATTTGACAATATCGAAAAATGTTACTAAAAAAAGTTGATCAGAATTAAAAATTACGTTTAAATATGCAAGTACATCCATTTAAATTAAAACTTCAGATTATTTTATTTTTTACTAATATTCCTATTTTGAATGAACATTTATCTCTTGTGATTACGAAACACATGATAACCTTTTAGTTTTTCGATGTTTTCTAATAATTTTGCAATTAAAACGCGTTATAAGTGCACTACAGTTAAATTTGCATTATTGTAGACATACGTTTTAAAAATAATTTTATTAATGTAAATAGATGTACTTGCATATTTAAACGTAATTTTTAATTCTGATCAACTTTTTTTAGTAGCATTTTTCGATATTGTCAAATTTAAAGGTACTTTACTCTTGAGTAAAACTCATATTTTTTGACAAACCTCGTATACCACTTTGATATTTGATGACTATTCTAGGTTTTAGATAATGCAGAACTTTTTATGAAGAATACATTTTTTTCCTAAAATTAATAATAAAAAAGTTTCCCATATGGTTCCAACTTACTGAGACATATTGTATATATATATATATATATATGGGAAAGAAAAAACCAAATTTTATTTGAAAAAATGAAATAATTATCAGTAAATATATGCACAAAAAATCGTGTAGCTTTGAAGCAGTATGTAAATATGGTATATTGTTTTGGGGAGGAAGTACTCAAGTTAAAAGAATTTTTGTAATACAAAAAAAGAGTGTTAAGAACGTTAAACAAAATGAGTTTCAGAGACTCCTGCAGGTCCATTTTAGTCAATTTTTAAAGAGAACAAAATAATGACAATATATGGGCAATATGCATATATGTGAATGTTTAATGTTTGTAACTAAAGTAGGTTTTTAAGTGAAATTGTGCCAAAGTACGGTAACCGAGAAAAATTCTCACTACATGTGCATAAAATTGTATAATACACTACGACATACATTAAAAGTATTAACAATATTAAAAGTTTCAAAAAATGTATCCAAAAATTACTGATTGATATGGAACCTTATAGGAAGTCAGAATACCTAAATTATAGCTTTGATAATTATTAGTCTGTAGGTTGTGCATTTGTGACACCATTTCATTATAATGTGATTTATGTAACACACATTGTTAACAATATTTTTGAAATAAAGATTATTATTATTATTATTATTATTATTGTAATAGGATTTTTACTTTTAAAGAAATTTAAAAATTGATATGATTATTATAATTTAAAATGAAGGAATACTGATTTGGCAGTAGTTAAAAAAAATAAAATTATGTGAAACAAAATTATCGTCTAGTTGTTTGGAACAAATGAGAGTAAATAGAATTTAACAATAAGAATAAATTTGAATTTAAACATACCAAATTACATGAAACTAATTTAAATAGAAAATTTTAAAATTAATCGAAGAAATAATGAAAATTATGATTTTTTTACACTTTTCTGAATGAGCATAGAGAAAAACAGATATTGGAAACTTGTATAATAACCATTCAATATTAAACATGAAACAATTATTTTAACTAGAAATCAAATATAAAAAAATTTACACAATGAATTATAACATCTTGATATTTGGTTAGTTCATATCAAAGTGTATTAATATTATTTTAAAATTTTAAAACACAGCTATGGAGATTTTGAATATGATTAAAAAATGAATCATATTAATATTGTTGAATTGAGTTTAAAAGGGATGTGCAACAAATTATACACAAAATTAAAGATTTTTATGAGTTGAAATATAAAAAATCCTGATATAGAACTATTAAGACACTTTAACATAGAATATATATAAAAAAACTATTATTGGTATTGTAAAAAAGAAAGAATGTTTTTTGAATTTATAATTATTTATTGTTATTATGTAGGTGAATGTATCGTAGAAATATTATAAAATTCTTTAAAATGTAAGACAAATTGTTAATATTAGTTTTGTTAGAGTCCTGTGATCTCAAAAACCTATAAATAGACTGTCAAAATGTGTTAAGAGAGACTTAATTTTTGACTTACTAAGGGTTATTAAAAATTGTGTAATAAAAGTAGAAAGTTTGTACATAACCAAAAAGGAAAAATTTTTATAAGATTTTATTAAGTGTTAATTTCATCACAAGAGATAAATATGTAATTACTTGCATTCTGGATTTTCGCTGTAAATAATTTTATTTATGATTATGAAGGATTTATGTAAATATTCAACACGTTCCTAACTTAGAAATTGGACATGTGTTAATCCATTAAAATAGGTATAAACATTCAATAATATTTACCTAGTAAACTCTTTATGAAAAAATAATAGTGATAGTGCTCCGAATTACAAGATCATTGTAATATTTTTATTCCCATTTGCATTCGAAGAGCTAATGTGTGTTCCATATGACAATTGACACATAAATCTACTTAAGAAATTCAAGTATCTAAAGAACTATGGAAGTGTCAGGTATAAGATTTTTGAGTTTTTATATTTATTAATATAAAAAAAATTATATATAATTTCATTATTAGAAGTTAAATTATTTAATTTGTTGCACCCCTCATTAATTTTTCATTTTATATTTTTTCTGAACTCACCCTGAGTGATTAAAATATATTATAATTATAATTAATAATATTTACAGTATATTTTTTGTCTACAGCATAAAAAGTTTCAAAATTAGCACATATTTTTAATGTTGTTGTTAACTTTCACGAAAACTCAACAAAAAATAGTCTCCTTAATTTTAAGAGTTGAATGATCAAATCAAGTTTCTCTATATTTGTCAGTCTGGGGAACTTCCCGATGACATAAAAGCAGCCTAATATTTCAGAGAAAGAAAAACAAAAAGGCAATAACGCCTCTCCCTTTGCCCGTTAACCATTCCTTTGATCGAAATAACTTCTTTGTAGATTTTTGGAGGCAGCCATATTTTAAGAATTTATGGCAGTATCGGACTTTTTGTATTCCAAACGTTCAAATTTTCGAACATCAGGTATTGCTTATAATGGATTGTATTGTCTCAGCTCAAAAAATTCTGATTTATATGGATCCATATTTTCCCTTTTATGGGAGATTGTCGATGCCAGAATAACTTATGAGTGTACAATTCATATATATATATATATAATGCGTATATATATTTGCAACAGATAAATATCCAGGAGAACCGTTTGCTTGTATTTTTGTATATTTAATCTAATGTAACTATTTAATAATATTTAATATCTAATAATTTCATAACAAAATATCACAAGATGGTTCATTTAAGTTTTTAATGACTATAAATTTCCATTTTTTTTTTGGTTTATTTCTCGTTACGTTTTAAATATATAATTAACTGTGAGTTAAAACCAATAAAAAACTTCGTGTAAAACCGAGTTTGTAACTATATACCATGAGGTCCATATGTATCGAATTTATTCATTTTCAACATTATTATGAACTTTTGCGGAAAAACCTGAAACAAGTCAAATTTTCTTGAGTTGTGTTATAAAAACATTATCCCCTCCTTTCACTTCCTCAGAATTATGAGAACCCTCCTGAACATTTTTAATAAAAAAAGGGATTTTAATTCTCTGTTCAGAAATATACAGGTTTTTAAATTTGGTGCATTCGTAATTGAGAAAATTAATTTTAAAAATGTAAAATTTGATAATGTCTCCACTTCAAAAGTTTACATAGAATGAAGCATAGAACCTCACATAATTTAGAATGTATTTCGTGATTTATTTTACAATTATGTTATATGTTTAAAGTGAGAAACATTTACTTCTTGACAATAAGCAATGCGATCTTGGAAATCTCGTAGAACATTTTATATAACCTCAGGGCTTAATTTTCTTATTTAGTTATCAATGCACCAAATTTAAAAACCTGTATATTACTGATCAGAGAATTAAAATCCCTTTAAAAAAAGGTATCACACGCCCCTTTTCTAATTACAAATTTTCAGGGTGGTTCTCATAATTCTGGGGGGGTGAAATGAGGGGATCATATTTTTATACCATAACTTGTAAAATTAAGAATAAAATTCGATCTGTTAGGTTTTTCCCCAAAAGTTCACAATAACATTAAAATGAATTTATTCCATATATATGGACCTCACTGTAGATATTTTTATTTATTTTTTTACTTACTAACTTTTTTAAACAAAACTTTTATAAAATGGGAGCAGTTTTATTTTTGTGTGTGGGAATAAGTGTTACCTTCATCTTAACGTTCATAAAACGAGCGTAACGTTTTGACAAGTCAAGGCTTTATTAGAAGGTTAATGTCGGTAAACGTTCTGCAAATTTTATATTAGAAATTTAATTAGGCCTAAATGTTCCAACGACAAACATACATTTTTTAGAAGCAGAATTTTTAAATTAATATTGGAATGTACCTACTGGCATCACAAAATAAAACATGTTACAAGCACCCAAAACTTCAGGTAATTTATTAAATGAAAAAGAAAAGTTTGACAATAATTATTTCGGGAAATGGTTTGAGAATATTTTTCAACTAATCCGAAGAAATCAGTATATAAAACCAATTCGACTTTAGAAATAAACGATCCAGATACACTTTACATGTGACGTGGGAAGAATTAAAAAAAAAAGTATATTTTAATACTAAAATTTCAAATTAAGCATTATTTATCTTCCATTATAATAGAGTAACTTTCTGAAATATCTACTTAAATACACACCGGGGTCATGTGACACATTTGAAAGGTAGTCTAATCGTCTATCGAACCGTATTATTATTTCAATATTTTTTTTTTACAGGGACAAGCAAAGTTTTTTATTACGTAAAATGAAATTACAATAACCGTTGTGCTAAAGATCGTCACTGGGAATAAAAACATTATAGAAGCACCTAGCATTACTCTTCAAAAGATAAAATGTTTTAGAAGTATTTTTTAAAGTTGTCTATTTTTAAATAAGTAATATTTTCTATAGATACATTTACGTCATACTGTAGGTATAGTTCATAAAGAAATTCAATGTATGCAATATAGTGAACAAATATAAGAAAAATTTTAATGTCATTAATATGATATTTTTTCCATGTTAGAGATTTTCAAACATTCTTGCCTTGATAACCACGTAGTAATATTTTAATAATGAATAATTAACTAATACTTTTAGATGCTAAAAGTTTTTAGGTTTATATTTAGCGTAGTAAAATATATTTAACTGGAAGTGGCCGTAAATATAGTTAAACTTCAACTTCAAGAATTGATGATGATAAATTGATAGTATTTTTTATTAACCCTAATTTCGTTTTTCTTGTTGGAACCGATGACACTGCGAAATAATTAATTAAGTTTTCAAATATTGATGTTTTAATAAACCTTCCTACACTTTGTTCCAATTATAATCACGGTATATATTTTGCGCTTTGAAACAAAAATTATAAACTTCGCTTATTAGTTGGTAAGAATTTTATGTCAAGGTATGATGATATTAAAAAGATTAATGAGATGTCATACAATTATAATTAAATAATTTTTGTAACGTTCAATATAAAACTAAAATCAAAGGTTTAATGTGCCCAAAATATTACAGTAAATTTTATAAATGATCATAATGGTATTTTCTGATATTAACAGAAAACTTATTAATAAATTCTGAATGCACATTAAAAATTAATGTTACAAATTTATGCATAAAATTCAATGGTAGTAATTATAAATAATATTAATTGAATCTAAAATCATTTTGAATCTAAAAAAATACGATCAAATCTAGACATGTCAAATGTATGCTAAGGATAACCAAAATGATGAATTTTTATAAAATGATTGAATGAAGATTATAACTGAACAATATTAAAATTAAACATAAAATAAAAATATTATGAAGTAAATATTGACATCATGTCATGAAGTCATTAAGGAAATATATCCAAATTATTAAAACATTTTTATTTAGATTTATTTAAACTCGATGTTAATATGTAAAGATAGTCAAATTATTATTTTTGGAAATTGATGAAATTGCAAATATGGTCTCATTCGATTTGTAAAAAAAATGTTATGAGGATTTTATTTGGCTCTTGCATCATTCTTTTATAACTGGACCTGATGTTTTATTATTTAAGATAAGTTAAAAGGATTTAAAAGTTGTTAAATATACTTTTTAATTAATTTAACACATTTAAGTGAATTTACTTGTATCTAAGACATATTTACCCTTATTCAAAAAGATTCCTATACTTTGGCAAATAAATATTTACCAACTGTATAATGTTATGCCATTATTATGTTATAAACAATTTTTTAACTGTAAAACTTAAAGCTAATATAGAGCGGGGCTAGACCGCATCCACTTTAATCTTCTTTTTTATTTCTAGGATTTCGTACAAAACCTATCGATCTTATCGAGGGGTTCTTTGGACGAGAAACTGCGATGGGCTTTTTCGCTGTACGATATCAACGGTGATGGGTGCATTACGAGGGAAGAAATGACTGACATTGTCAGCGCAATTTACGATCTTATGGGTAAATTAGCCGAACCTAGCATCGAAGAAGATACTATTAAAGACAAAGTTGATAGGATATTTCAGGTGAGTTTCCAAATGTAGAAATATTGAAAACCTTCAATTTATAGAGCTTTATACAGGGTCCGGCAATCCTCAGTCGTTCTTCTGCAACTCATACTATGCAAAACTTAATGGGGGTCAAAATCAATTATTCTAAAATTATTATCATGTATACTGGGTGGCCTAACACTTAATTTTTTTTAATGGATTAACCCAACTTTTTTTATATTTTTAGATATACTAGTACATACCTACAAAATTTTATTTTTAATATCCAACCCCTTCCGGAGAAAAAATAATCATACTCCTATTTAAAAATGCTTTACTCTTTTACATTTAACGTTGGAATGTAAAAAACTACCAATTTAGAAAGCCAATAAACCAACGATTTTTTAGATCAAGTTTTATTTTTTTATTTTATACAGGGTAGTCAAAAATTTGAGAAAGCTTTCCTGGAACTCTTTGAAAAATGATAATAATTTTTGACCTCATTGTTAAAAAGAAACAAAATTAAAACTTGATCTGAAAATAGTTGATCTATTGGCTTTCTACATTTGAAGTTTTTTAAATTATAGCGTTAAATCTGATAGAGCAAAGCATTTTAAACAGGAGTATGTTAATGCAATATTTTTGGGTTAAATTTTTTTTTCTCCGAAAGGGATAGGGTAAAATAAAATAATATTTTGTAGGTATGTACTAGTGACTATAGAGTATCTAAAAATGTAAAAAAAGTTGGGTCATTCCATTAAAAAAACATTAAGTGCTGTTCCCATTTTACTATTAGACCACCCTGTGTACACGAAAATAATTTTAGAATATTTTTATTTTCACCCCCATTGTCAGATATCCTTTAAATAAATCGTTAAGTTTTGCATAGTTACAGAACAGCGACAGAGGTTTGGCGGACCCTGTAGTAGTCATTTATTTAAACCTTAAATATGGAGGTGAAAAATAGACATTATAGAAAAAAAATGATATAATATGAAATAAATTTTGTTTTTAAATATAATTTTCTTTATTTTCAATTTTTGTCATTTTAAGTGATATTTTTTCTATCAGTTGATAAATCGAGCCAGGGTGCTCATTAGAAAAAAAAACATTGTGTTAGTATAAAAGAACACACTTGCTTATATAAAAAAACCCATTATTGCATAATATAAAGTTCGAGTTAGGCATTCAGCTATTTCTACACAGGACTCAAATAAAAATAAACCACCAACACCTAAATGTTTGGATAATTGCTTACATGGAACGGAATTTTACGATATGGCGTCATTTAGCGACTACAAAGGAGTTTGCTTTTTTCTGCAACACTGTCCGCAATGCACTAAAAAGGGAGTAGTTTATTCATTCTCTTTAAAAGATTGGATAATTTTCCGTTTAAAATTTTCGTGTACAAAATATTTTTGGGAGTATCCAATTGAACGGGTTTTATAGGTAATGATATTAATATCTTTATGATGTCCAGTTTCTCTTTGCTTTTATTCTGTTAGATTTTAATTCAAATCCTTTTATTATTACTATTTTATTATTTAGCAGTCTTTTTTCATTCAACCTTATAAGATAATTTTGGCTTTGACTTCATTTTTAGGGTGTTTTCTTTCTTGTAAAATTCTTAATTTATAATCCAAAATGAATTTTAAACATTCCTATTTCGTTTTAATATTTAATAATTTGTGGTTAAAAATTTACTTTTTTAAATATCACTATAAAAAAAATGATATAATCGCAATTACAAAACTAATCTGGACAAATAATGAATTAATATACTCTTTATTAAACTAGTAGTAAATAAAGAAACAAAAACAATTTTTCAAAGAGCAAATATTTTTAAAATAGGTAAAAGTCGACTCCATTGTACTTATGTTAAAATATTGCAAATATATTTCACGAAACTTTAAATTTCTTCTAAATGAACAAAATATTCAATTTAACGAAATGGCCAGTTTTCCCAAAAATATATAAACGTATTTTAAGATTTCAGTTTTATATAACTTAACAGTACATTTAATCTGGAAGTCTTAAATTAAATAAATACTTTGTTAAACGACTAGGAAGAAACATTGAGCGAAGCAGTTTGGAACGTAAGAAAGATTTAGGAACAAGAAAGTTTTAGGAACGAAATCTGATACCTCCTTTAAAGAATACGGGAGTGAGACGAAAACAAACAATTTTAATCAAGTATCGCTTCTGAGACATTTTGAAAACGAGAATAAGCTTTAACTGTCAAAGAAATGCAATTAATGTCTTGTTTACCTGGTCGAAAACCTTTCCAAAGTATCATGTTGTGCACTGGAATGGAAATTTTTTTCTATTGAAGTGTACTGGACCTGAATATTAACGAACAAATCTATATTTGGCATCCTGAAATAAAATCTGGGGATAAATAGAATTTAATTACATTGAATACTACGAGTCTTACAATTTTAACTAAAACTTAGATTTTAAGCCATGTGTGATTAAACTGACTATGAAAAAGGGGTAAAAAGGAAAGGGTCAAAAATGTCGAAAAACGAAAAAGTTCCCCTCGCCTAACCCCCAATACTAAAGGAGGAGGCAAGAGGAGGTCGATTAATCGACCTTTAAAGTTCAAACGGGTAGAAGGACCCGATATTGTCGATAGGAAAAAATATCGCTCATATATTCAGTTATAATTTGTAAAACTTCAACTGTTCAGTTGCAATTAAAGAAAAAATAACCAACACACCATTTAGTCATCCACGAAAAGGGCAATAAATGATTTAGAATTAATATTATGAAAATATATTGAAATTGAACAACCAAAATTGTTTCAGGTTTTTTTTTTTGTTTATTAAATGTTAATTTTTACAAATTTGGTTATTAAATTTTGTTATATTCTCTCACTTGTTTTACACTTAGTATTTAATTTAATTCTGTAATCATTTTAATACACAACTATAATTACTACTTATTGCTTCGTAAAATTAATGGGAATTTTGTAATTCAATATGTGGCACAAACACAAAGTACATGATTTGTTAACGCTTCAGAAATTCATATACTGGTAAAATATTTATATCTGTTCTTCAGAAATGATTTTTTCTACGTCGTCAATATTGGTTTTTACGGCAAAGGACTCATTTCGATAGATCCAGAGGTTTCCCAAATTCGTATTAAATTTAACCAAAAAAGTTTTCTAAGGGTCTTATAAAGATACAACAACATGTTGAAGAAATATGTTATTAAGATGATTTCTAACTTCTAATTTTAAAGAAGATGGAGGGAGCTCAGGGAATCTATAAACCACATTGTTATTATTACATCTACTAGAAAATCATCCAAAATATAACTAAAAGTAATTTAAAAAAAATAAAATAAAAATCTCCATTTCAAATTTGGCAAAAAATATATTATTTAAAATCCCATTTCGAGACTTTGAACTGTTGAATTGCTTTTTCTAGAAATGTTTCATTTAAGTAAAATCAGAAAATATTGTTTCTGATTTTAACTCATTAAAGAATTTTCTGCATAGTATAATTGATTATTACACAAAAATGGACTGGACGCGGCAAATTACAAATTGCATATAATTTTGGAGAATATACAGAGTTCTGTTAATGTGAGTTGAATATTATTTTAACTTATAATTTAGGATTTTTTTTCTAAAACCTTTTAAATAGAAGAAACTAGAATACGTACCCAAATTAGTAGCAGTGAAAAAAAATTCAAATTATTTTTTCCTCTTCAGCTGCAGCGTGCTACATATACATCGATTTTGACATAACTTTTAAAATACCCTGAATGGACGTCTTGAAAAAGTCAGCAGAAATCATATAACTTTAATTTGAAACATCCTGTGTTGGAACATCCTGTGTACAAATGCAACTAATTTTATAATATGAACCTTAAGGCTAGCTACAATCTGCCAACATTTTGTTTCGTTACCTTTAAGGATATACATATAAGATTCTGAACTTTATCGCAATAATTAATGACCCTGTATTTATTATTTATTTAATTTTCTTTAAATATCTTCTGAATTTTACTTAAATGTTTCTTTAAACATACCGAGTAGTACGTGCTGACTTAATTAGATCATCCTCCATTGTAGAACCTCGAAATAAAGGATCTTTCATTATTTTGAATAGGTTCTTGTTTGTGCAGTGATATAGAAGGGTAAAACATCAATAGGGGCGGCATCAGCTGTTTCAACAAATGATTCTGCGGTGTAGGGTTCAGCTATTTAATTAAAGTGTAGTGATGGAGTCAACCAGGGTATCCCTGTGGAATTAGACGGGTAATGGAGGTCAATGGGCATCGGTTCCTTTTTAATATATCTCTTGGGTCGAATGTCCAGGTAGAAACTAAATGAATATAATAGTGTATTGTAAGGAAAACAAAGAATTTAAGGAAAACATATTTCGGTCTATACAGCGGTCGCTATTTAACTGACATTGATGTTAAGATGGGAAACTCTTCAAGTATATATTGTAATATTCTAGATTAGAAATATTTATAATATATTGCAGGAAGGTTAGGATCTTCGACTATAATAATATAACAGAAATTAAGAATAAATAAACAAATTTCATTAAAATTACAAAAATATCAATAATTTTTCATGCAGTAGAATAACATATGTTTTTTTTAAATTTACTCGAACTCTCATAACCTTAAAATAAGGATAAACAATTTTTAAGTGCATCAAGTGTTATAAAAACAAAGTTACAAATAAGAATGGCATAAAATTAGTCAAAAAAACTGTGACATGGATGGATTCTTTTGAGTGACAAGAAAATAATATTTTTTTATTTTTATGTTTCTGGTTGTTTTGATGATTTTTTTTTGATAACTTTAATGTTTATTGTTATTATTAGTCATAAGAAATATTAAGAGTAAAATACTTGTGCAAATTTATGTATCAGAAATATATTGGATTGTAAGTATCATTATTATAGTTAAATGAAATCTGAACGCACCTTGAGATCAGTTTTGAACCAACATGAATCTAATAGGAAACATAAAATATAAAATTTATAAAAATATTTGTTTTTCTTTTATAACAGAATATAATATTACAATATATGAACAATTAAATTTTAAAAGGTTTATATACTATTAAAAATAAGCAAAAGCTTTTGGTATTGTAAAAGGGAAATCGGTCGATATTCCAGATTCCAACAGATGTATCCACAAATCTGAAAATGAATATTAAAGCTCCAGCTGACTTTAATGCAAACTTTCTAATTTCATGAAGATTAATCCCGCATATACTTCTTGTTGTGTTTTAATGTTGAACATAAGCAAACTCGGCCAGATTTAATTTAGAAAGCTGCAATAAAGTGCAATAAAACAAACTATTTAAACACCAAATGTAAAACAGTGTTTTCAACTTTCAACACTGCAATAAAATATTATTTTAACGAAGGCGCTGAGAAATTGTAAATAGGAAAATGATGTTTAATTAAAATTAATTTGGCTGTACCTCCTTGAAACAGCTCATCTGTAAAACAGTTCAGAATATTCAAAATGATTTTCAGGCAAACAAAGATGTCCGCCGATTTCCATTTTCGCTCGGATACTTATTTAGTCATATTCCAAATAATTCGCTTATAAAAAGGTATTTTTACTCATTTTATTTTCGCTTTCAAGTAACTACGGCCCAGCAAGCTACATGGAAATCCAGTGTTTAAATAATCTAGCATTATTACAATATGTATCTATAGTTCCGATTGATTAAGGTACGTAATTATTTGCATGTCAATTTCCAGCTATGAACATGGACCAATAAGCTTCTTACCGTACACAATAAATTAATTTAATTTCTGGAAATACTTCCTACATATACAGGGTGGTCCAAAATTGTCGAGGGAAACTTCTAGGGGTGATAGTTGATCTAAAAATACCTTTTTATATACACTTTTATCAAAGACTCAACAATAATGGAGATATAGGCCTCTAAAATTGTATAAAATTTTTTTTTAAATATCATGAAAATGTATTTTTTAATACTTAAGTATTTTTTAAATACTTAAGTATTTAAAAAATACGACGTAATCAGTAGTACTTACTCCTAAAAACTACTCCTAAATCAGAAGGGATGAAAAGACTATTAACATAAAATTAAGTATCTTTATTCAAAGCTTCTATGTCTAAAATTTGAGTCATTTTCAATATACAACTTTAGAGGCCTGCATCTCCCTTATTATTGAGTTTTCAAAAAAAGTTTATATAAAAAGGTACCTTTATTTTTAGGTGAACTATCATCCTTAGAAGTTTTGCTCGACAATTTTGGACTACCCTGTATACAATAATGGAAACAATGAATTTATTTCATTTTGCTGTTCCACACTGTATAACAAATTTTACAAAATGATTTTTTATTAATATTCTTGATATTTTTATTTTTTTTAACCAAGATTGATACATTTCAGAAAAATATTAATGGTAGAATGAAACAGAGCATCAGTAACCAAATTATGTTTTTGTTATTTTTTTGATGCCATGCCAATAACAAAACACGATAAAAAACAAATCAATAAAAATAAAACAAAATACCTAATTCGAAATGTAATTACTGTGAAGTACAACTCAGAGCCGTTCGTTAATACAGCATAATAAACTTCTCTCTATCCCACTCAAAACATCATTTCTAGAGAGAAAAAATGATATGGACATATTATCGATTTTCATTTAAATTCGAGTACACAAATTATCAATTATTTAAATAAGTATAAACTTTACTAGTGGATATTAAAAGTTTAATCTAAGTATTAAAATTTTTAATGATGCTCTTTATTTAAGAGCTTTAATTAATGTTATAATAGTTTCATAAAATGCATTAACCACTACCCCTAAAATTAGTTAATTTATTAGTGGAAATCCAATTTTTTGCTTTTTAAACATATTTAATAATAATAATTAACTGATACATTAAGTTTTTTACAACGTTTTGTATCAAAAATAATCATCAGTGTTAAAAAAATTTTAATGCAATCCTGCTCCTATTCTAAAGTGCTTAATAGTACAATATTTAGGCCTACAGAGAATAACTTGAGAGATGTTGAATCATTCAACAAAAATAAATTAAGAAACCGACTTATTACAAAAGATTTCACACAAAAAACTGTTTTAGGTAAATTTAATTTGTAGTAATAAGTTTAAGGTCTAATTAAAAAGTCATATAAATGTTACAAAAGGAGGTTGTTTTAGACAAGAAATAAATCGGGTAGTTTTGGTTCTCCAAGAAGAATAATGAAAATATATTAATTCAAGCCTTGTAGGGCGCGAAAAAAACTTTGAGTGGAGAGTAAAATTTTCAAAATAACTGTTAATAAAAAATAAGCAGATACGAAATATCTACTAAAAAATACTTTGGTCTGATGTGTGGATTAGAATTTCAAGTAATGAAATAATTGGAGCATTTTTTTATGGTCAACGTCCAAATGAAGATATTTATTTACATTTTTTGGTGCCTCAATTTCAAAAATATTTGGATAATTTACCTTTAAATTTTTACATAAATTTTAAATATTTTCATCAAGATGGAGCACTACGTTACAATTTAAGAATAATGAGGGAATATTTAGTTTCCAAACAAAAGTATTGGGATTAATAATCCAATCCTGGCCTGCACGATCGCCTGACCTTACTCCTCCAGATTTTTTTATCTGCAGGTACATAAAAGCTTTGCTCCTACAAGCACAAAATGTAGAACATTTAAAACAAAAAAGTATGCTCAATAAACATAAATATTCTGAATATCTTCTCTCTAAGTAAATTAGTATTACTCAACATATTTCATAATTATTAGTTATAGTTTACTCCCATTTTACAAAATTAAAACAAAATTTAATTAATTCGTGAAAATAATTGTACTAAGATGGTCAGCTATCATGTTTTAGAGTTGTATTTTTGTGATTAAACCAAATAGTTTGCTGTAAGACTAATTAGTCAATTTTACAACATCGGTAAGTTTTTCTTAAATTATTTGCTACTCAACTAATTAATACTATATTCATAAAACTAAGGTACTAAAAACTGAAATATATTACTAAAATAACCGCTATCAACTACAAAAATTAAATTAAATTCTATAAAAATAACTTTTAACATAAAAATTAAAAATCTCTTTATCTTAAATTAAAATAACCCTTTACGAATTTAGATGTCTGTATCAACCAAACAGTTGAAAATCAAAACATGTACCTATCATAAGTTTTCAAGTTCTACGTTATGGCATTAAAAAATATTTAATACAGTGTGTACAAAATTTCAAAAAAAAAATGTGATTTTCAGGTGGCTGTAGACCCTTAATTAAACATAAAAGACACCAAGTGTAATACATCGTTGAAATCAGCTCGGTAAGAGGTTTATAAAAATGTAAAAATATACAGAGTATCCCATTTAAAAAAACGAAGTTATAACCAACTTCCGGTATAACTGGAAGCGACAAAAGGATGACAATATTTTCATTAAATAGTCCACCCTTTAAAATCTACTTGCAGTTCTCGAGATCCGTCTAACCGATGGTATATCTGCCGCACCCTGTATAAAGAGTAGAGAAAAATGTTCTGTATTCTTTTTTGTTTCTAGAAAATGGACACAAACAAGGACGGCGTGGTGACCCTGGACGAGTTCCTAGAATGTTGCCGGAAGGACGAAAGCATATCCTCTTCCATGGCGGTTTTCGATTCATCGATATGACATTAGCAGGGCGGCGTTCGTGAAAATCCTCCTGACTCTTGAAGGACCCGATAAAGAACGAAACGTCGTTTGCTCGAAACGTTCTTCTGACCAACTAGACTTTTTTTTAAATAATAATACCTTATAGATACTATGATTCGGTGATAGAATAAGTTACTAAGGTATTGTGTACCTTGAGTAGAATCAACGTTAATAAAATTTATTGAGACGGGTGGAAATTGAAAGAATGAAACTTGGATTCAAATCGGTTAAGAAATTTTTTAGGAAAAAATGTTTTTACAATTTTACTTTTTGGTAAAAAAATTTATAGTTTGTTTTTTATTTATGATTGTAGTGACAAAATATTTAGTTTAATTTGGAAATCATAGCGAAATAGGAAAATCTATATACGGGAGGGGCGTAACCTGTATGAAATATTTAAAAATAAAATAAATCTAACACATACTATATTTATTATATTATGTAGGCAACCAATTTAACATAATGAGTATACGAGTATTGCTGAAATGTATCAAAAGGACCGCCCTATGTACAATATAGATATTTAAGTATTTCGAATAATAAAAAGAAAATTTCAAAATTAAATATTTCCAAATTTACCACCAGACGGTCAAAACTCGGGTCCTGTCTACAATATTTACTCAGATTGGCTGCATAGATTTATTTATTTATATCAGAATATATTAATTACAATTTTATTTTCTCTTCATTAATCCTACTAAACTAAGAGCAAACTTCCAGAACAATCAGACCTGTATTATTTGAAACACAATCAATAATAATGTGTTACTTGAAATTGGAATTTCCAATCATTAATTTTATAAGAGTATAAGTGTTGTAGGCATCAACAGTTAGACACTCTTTAATGTCTATTATTATAATTAAAGTTATTTATTAAAGATACTTGATTGAGTAAGATCGTAAAAACTTATTATTTATTTAAAAAACTATGAATTTGTCTAAACTATTCGACTAATTTCACATCAGGGGTTCTTTTTATTAAAAAAGCTGTCAACAAAAACGTACTCTCTAATGAAAGACTAACACATTGATGAACTTTACTCAACTTGTGGTAATACAGAAAACAAAAAAAAAGCTCGCAGAGCCAAAGCTGAAATATTTGCGTATTAATACTACCAACATTTTGAATGGTTTTTACAACACGTGTTGGACAAAATGATAATAACTGAAAAGCAATGAATTGCTCTTGACTTGTATTATTATGCCCCCGTTCACATCTGCTCTTTATTTACATCCCCTTTTAAAAACCGAAAATATCTTTAATAATAACAAAACTTTATAAAATAAAAAAACGTGGTCATCGTAATTCTCTATTTTAAATGTAAATATCTCTTTAGCAAAATCAGTTAATTGCTCAATTTAACCTTCCATCCGACTTTCCTAAAAAATTAATACCTGTTTTTTTTGTAAATATTTTGACATCGAAATTTGGAAGGGATGTTGCAAGCTTGACCACTTGCACATACAAGACTGTAATATCCATCTATAGTTCATTCCTTCAATTTGCATGAAAGACATTCACATTACAATAAATGTAATTAATACTTCGAGGGCTTATTAAATAACAACTTTTGTAGTAGTAATAGAATATATTATCAAAATACAATGTTCTCATTCAATTTTTCAATCGATGCAACGATCAATTTACGAATATCCTAAAAATTTCTGATATAGAAGTTCCACAGATTCTTTTCGAAAGCCCTATTTAATTCGCCCCTCAAAACGGAATGTGATTGTTTCTTTTTTAATATAATATATAATCAATATTAACTTTCAATGGTTTTTATATGAACATTGATAAAATATATTTTAAATAACTTATTGTAAACATAAGATCATAAAAGATGACTTAAACTATTGCTGAAGATGCTTTATTTGTATAGAGGGTGTATTGGAAAAAATACCCACCATTGGTAATGGATAAATAATAATTTAATTGGATGATTGTATTTTATTAAATGGTACTTGATGTTCCAAAAAATAGTTGCCATCTGGTTTTGTCTTAAATTTATTCATAGAAGTCCCTTTAGACTACTCCTACCACGAAGTGACGTTTGGCGTTACCAGAAAGTCACTATTGACGTCACGTAAAAGTCAAAGCCTGCAATTAAGGTCATAATCAATATTAAATACAATAGCAAGCATAAATTCGAAGGTGAGATACAATGTCAAGAATAAATTGACCAGTAAAATACACGGTCTGGGTCAAAGTCGGAAATTTAAGTCCAAAATCGAAATGAATGATTGGAAAAATGACAAATTTTCTTTCATTATAATCACTAGTCATTTGATTTGGCCTTCTCTTCGAAATTTGAACTTAACCTTGAATTTATCTTGGCCTTTCAATTTGACCTTAACCTTAACTTTCATGTTAAAATTGAATCGGTGTTTGTAGTTGTCTAAAGGGATACTATAGTCACACAGATACTGAGGTTGAACACATAGTTTTGGAATATTTTGTAACCATTTTCCATATAAAAAACAAGCAGCTCCGCCTTAAATACAGAGTAATTTAAGTACAAAATAGTAAATGTAGATTCTAAAATCTCTTATACATAAACACGGTAAAGAAACGGATATTTTTTCATTTAAATGTAAATATAGATGTCTTTTATGTCCATTTTTAAATTTCTCTGTAAATAACTACTGAGCTACTTTTTAATAAGATGAATAAACAGATCAATTAATGAAGTAAATGCTAAATAATTAATTGTTTACATTTGCTCTACCGTATATCAAATACTCGTATTTATCCATATACTTTAGACATATCCATGTCCTGTAAAATTAATAAAATTGTTGATGTTTTAGACTGTTTATAATAAGTGTTTTACTCTGTCGAAGCAATATTAAACCACTAGTGATGCAATTGCATTTTCGTCTTCAGTAAATTGCGTTCCTTCCTTTTATTAAATATTTTTGCGGTATTATGCTATGAAAGCTTATCTCGTCGTAGGCAACTTATATAGAGAGAGTTGCAAAATATTCTCCTCAAAATTTATTAAGTGGATATTTAGTAGATAAATATACAAGATAATCATACTTTTCTTAAATTTCCACAGTTTTCCATATTTATAATGAGTAGATTCCGCAAAGTAAGGGTAGAAACAATCATTATTATTTAATGGATATTTCTATTTTCCGATATCAGATGGAAATTTTCCGGAATTAGGACAGCCCAAAAAGACGTTTTTATTTGAGTAGCAATATTGATTATTTATTTTACATGAGATTGATTACACATATATTTTTTTCTAAAACAAAAGTATTGATTAATAAAAAATTAATGGTAAAAATTGAATGGAAATTGATTGAAAACCTCAATTTTAAATTAATTTTTAATTTGTTATTCCATTTTTACCAATAATTTTTTATTAATAAATACGTTTGTTTTGGAAAAAAAAAATATATATATGTAATCAATTTCATGTTGGTACCATATCATTTTAGCCTGAAGAAGATCAAATAAATGATCGAAACGTTGTTACTCAAATCAAAACTTGTTTTTGTGCCGTCCTAATTTCCGAAAATTTTCCTGTTTAATCGTGCCACACAGGACCAGAAGAAAAAAAAATGAAATTCTATTTTTCTCATTTACAATTTTGTATGACAAAATTCGAACAATTTTCAAATAATATCTAACTAAATAAAGGGTAATTTGCTGTTTTCTATATTATTTTTCTTATATTGGTTATAAATGTTCACTTAAGTTTTAGTTTTAAATATTATTTTTTCCAAAATGTCTATTAGACATACTTTCGTAATTGCCATGGTAATATAAAATAAATAATGTTACTTCGACAGATTTTTGATATTAGATTCATCATCAATGTATGATTAATGTTAGCATGACAATATTCCTTTCGGAGAAGATAGGTTGGTGTCAGTTAAAAATACCGTATACAGCAGTTATCAAAATATGGGATCCTGGCAAATTAAAAAGGTAATAAGTATATATTCTGCAATAATGCGGACCTTATTTTTAAAGTGTATGTATACAGGATGTACTAATTTAAATATTCATACAACAAATAAGGAGTGTCTTGGTGATACCAAATTGACCATTAACGGATCTATATTAATTTTTTTATATTTTAAACATTCCTAAATACAACACCCTGTAATTATTGTTTTTTGCATTTGAAAAGACAATAAAAAAGTTAATAATTAGTTATTAATTTTACCACAATTTTATTTCTATATATATATATATATATAAATATACGTTATTAAAAAAAATTTACGTAATATGAAAAATTATGAATATTAAATACTGATAATAACACAATTTTATTACCAATGAATTTTAGTTCATTTTTGTTAGTAACACAGTGATTACTTGAAGATGGTAGACGATGGTGATATTATACCAATGATTCAAACGTTGTAAAACCCAATAATCGAGAAAATGTATGTCCGAAATCCACGTGAGCAATTCTAAAATTTAATAATTTTACAATAGTCAAAAATAAACTGTAAAATATTTTTTTTTGAGAAATGCAAAGTTAATTAGCTTGCCATTTTCTCGTATAAGACAAGTGTAGACTAAGAATTAATCATGTTTAAAAAAAATTACTAGATTGTATTCCAATTTATTTATATTTTTATTTATTTTAAGTTTTTTTGCATTGATTCCGATGTCTTCGAAATATTTAATGACATACAGGGTGTTTCGTTGGGAAAATTCCTAACTTTAACTGAAGATGACGTCACTTTGGTGGATCCAAATAACTGTTTTTAATGGGTCTTCCACCCTTTATAACTGAGATATAGAGTGTTTTATCAAATTGGCCTATTTTTTCGAAGCTCATAACTTTCGAATTACTCTGTATATTATTTTGATATTTGGTATGCATAATAACCATTACCTGGACAATCATCTCATCTACTTTTTATTTTCCTGCAGCGAATTGTACTACCAAAATTTTACCTTCAAAGTATAATTTATGAGCATTTTAGGGGTTACGAAATGGTATCAGAGAGATTTTTGTTAATTTTTTGGTTGAAATAAAATGTATTTACTTATCTCGAGAAGCATTCCAAAAATTGAATTGAGTTTGTATTTTTACAAATACAGATCACTGGAAAATGTGAGTACAGGGCAGTAATTAGTTCATAATCATTCAATATGTTTCGAACATCCTGTACAAGGATATTTGGAATCTATGCACTCGCGATAACAAGAGCAGTTTAAAAGAAATAAATTTCTGCTTCCGAAGGATAAAAAATATTTATTTTATATACCCCACGTCGTAGGGCATAAATAATTATTTTTATAGCCTTTATATTTTAGAATGTCTAGTATATCTCGTGATCAGTTGAACACTAACTATTCAAAATCTATGAAGAAAATGTATAAAATGCTCTGTATCTCAAGAAAGCATAGTGTCAAATACGCCAATGATGAGTGTTTTGGGATCGCTAAGGTACTCCTATCATTATTGCACTCGTATGTATACATTTTATTTTAAAAGAAAATAGATGGACCAAATTATTGATCAATAATCCTAGTGCTGATGAAATAATAAGCAGTGTTTGTCTATTTAACCTCTCCAAAGCCGTTTAATATGGGGGTAACAACACCTAGAAAACGCTTAATGATAATTGGTTTTTAATTAATATCATTATAGAGGGATACTATAATAAATCCAAATTTTAATTGGTAGTTTAATGTATTAAGATTCACTCTTTATGCATTGTGTTTTTTTTTTCTTTAAATTATTTAAGGGAGGTTTTCAAGGGCTCAGTTAGCCCTTTTTAAACAGACATATTCTTTTTATTATACACATTTGGAAAAATACATGGAAAATAACAGTAATATTTACCGAAGTTTTTTCTTAATAAAGTGTAGAAATCAGCTACAAATAGTAAAATTAAAATGAATAATTTTAGATTATATACTCATCAGTTCTGACACCTGATACAATAGAACATGAAAAAGTCCTCTATATCATTCAGGCATGTATTTCAATAAATAACAAGGTGGGCATTATTGCAACTAGTGATATGTAGGCGTTATATAACGTTCTTTTTGGGCATACCTTACCCTAGTTTGTTGACTGAAATAAGGGGTTAAATATTGTTAAATATTGTTTTCTAAGTTTATATATTTTATAGAAGCTAGATGTTTATTTGAATGAGATATGGTGCTGAAATGCGAGATAATAGAGAAATATTTTTTATTTGTTTCTAATTGATGAAATAGTATTAAAAACTTTTATTAATATTGACTGTTAGCTAAAAAATGTGAATCCATGTTCAGATGTATCAGTACGTTAAGTTTTATTGTCACAAAAGGGAGCTACAAGGCATATGTTAAATAGATTTAATTAAGTGTTAAATTAATGTAAGATTTAGAGGTCTGTAAGTATTATGCCAAATATATTCTTATGACCAAATCAATTGTGGCTTCCTCTTTTTATTTTTATTTTAATATTCCTAATAGTGTTCGTCATAATGATTCGGATTAGTTTCCTGTGGTTACACAAAGTAAATTTGCTGCACTTACACCGAAAATCAATATTTTAATCATTTAGTAATTTTATAAAATACCAGATCTTGCAATATACAAATAAAAGACATAGTGTTCAGAAATTACAAAATTATGTATAATTTTTTTCAGTTGAATAATATTCTATTTTACACGTCTTTAAAATAAATATATAAATTTAAATTTAAAATGCAATGTTTAGTGTTGTAAAAATGGCAAATTCTATGAGGAAATATTGATATATAAATTTTATAAATTTAGGTTAAAAAGTTTTGTTAAAGTGTATTATTGTATAAATAAATCATATAAAAATATTGGTTATATTTTTGATTACAAATACATCGAAAATCCTAAATATTTGTTAAGGAAGAAAGCAGTTTTATTTTGTGTGAAAGAAATATGTAGTGCCAACAATATTGAAATAAAATAAACTTAAACCTTACAAACCCCCTAAAACCAGGAGTTTTTGAATTTTTTTCTTGATTACAACTGCAGTTAGTTAAAAAAATAAATTTATGGTGAGGTGCTTCCTTTTTTTCTTTAATTCTAATTTTACTATTCAAACTCATAATGAATATTTTTTTGAAACAAACGAACGATGTGGAGTTTTTAAAAATAGACTTTTAGGCTTTTTTTGCTTTCGACACCCCATGAATGCACAAAGTTTATAGAATTTCTAAAAACTCAATTCGTTGGTTTTCTTACTTAGCTCTTCAGATATAAAAAGACAATAAATATAATACCAAAATGATGGATTAACATGCCATGTTGATAGAAATGTTCAAGAGTTTCTCCTGCAAATTTTTAACGGAAGATTAATTGGTAGATTTTTGGACTTTGCTTGGTCTCCAAGATTTCCGGACCTGAATCCAGTAGACTAATTTTTATAGGGATACTTGAAACAAAAGGTGTACCTTAAAAGACCTTATAAAAATGTTCATAATTTGGAAAGAACAATTAGTGAAATATGTGACGGTGCCTGTTATTAAAAATGCATTTTGAATGTAAATGATTCTGATTAGGTATTTATTACTAATAATTCTTGCAAAATAAAATAGATAATTTTTTTTATTATAATATTTACCATTCAATAGTGTGATATTTTTAGATGAAACTGTTGTTTTAAAAAATTGAATTTTAGAACCAGAAATAACATGAACATTCTGTTTTTAAGTTCATCCTTGTTATTTGAAAAGTTTGTATAACCATCTTTAATTTCAAAGTGAAATTTCCTTTATCTTAACTAAATTAATTTCCTAAATCAGTACTCAAAAATTAAAGTATGTGTTTTAACAGCTATGAACAAAGACAAAAATAAAGAGGCGTAACCGAAATTCACTAGAATCATCAATTATTTAAATTCAATGAATAATTTGCCCAAATCAATACTTTACTAATCAAATCTGATTTAAAATTCAGAAACGGGAGAATCGCAAGAGGCAAAACACAGTTTCGGTTAACAAGTAAACGTTAGATAACATTTATTATTAAATAAATTAAAGCAGATGATGGTTTTGACAGGAAAAACCGCCTGAAAGAACAGAATCGGTTATTAGGAAAAGCAATTTTAAAATAATGAAAATATAAAAGCAATTTTCTCTTCAATGACTTACGGATGTAAGCTACATTTCGAAAACAAGTTAAAATATACGGAGTGCACCAATATTGTGGAGCATATATACTAAATTTCAAATTTGAACTACACACAAAAATTGAATAAATTGAAATTTAAACTCCTGCTGTTTGAAAATTATTAAAAATTGAGATAAAACAATATCCAATAAAATAACACAAAGTGGTGGACTCTAGAAATACAACAAAACATTAAAGAAAAGTAAGAAAAATGGATGAGATTTTCAAACTCAAAAAGTACGGAAGACTACCACCAGTATAAAAACATAATAAATGAAGTAAATATTGAAGCTAAAAATGTAAAAGAATAATCATGGCTTAAATATATTGAGAAAAAAACTATAAAGAGAACCAAAAATTATTTTATGGAACAGTAAAACAACTACGGATATTGAAGGTATATAATGTAATGAATAGAGATTAAGAAGAAAATATACTTACAGACGAGGGACAAATAAAAGAAAGTTGGAGACAATACTTTGAAGAACTCACAGAAGTTGAACTACAGAAGTAAATAAAGCAGAAGGGTTTGAGGACCTGCATAAGGGAAGAGTAAGAGTACCAGAGTCAATAAAAATGTTAAAGATCTATTATACCTTTGCCCCATTTTTATAAGATTAAACAAGTATATATTTATACTTTACAGAAAAAATGGAAGATTAGTAAGAAACTTTTAAAGAAGAAGAAATGGCTAAACAATTAGTACAGGAATAGAGTTTAAGCAACAAACCCAATATTCAAATGATACAAAGAACATGAGCTATTTTATTTATATATACATATATATATATATTTAATAATTAAAAAAACTTTGCAACATTTTGTGAACATATTGATGAAAATATAATTAAGAAACTAATATATTCATGTAAACAAGAAGATGTGACCAACTGGGAAAACGTAAATGATACCTTTAGGCATTCAAAATAAATTCGAATAAATCCTTCGCTTTGAAGCAAAGTTTAGTTTCAAACTTTGCCGAATTCTATTTTCAAACAAAATAGGAGTTACCGAACAGAAACTGTAAATGTTTCACATGCATTAGAACAAATAAACGTGAGTACAGAATAATAATGTCAATAGACATAAATGTAACAAATAACGTTATAGAGGGGTCTAAATTATTATTTTTGATGCTAGATTACCACACTTTAAAATTTACTAAAAATATGACTATTTTACAGGTTAGCACTATAGCAACGTAACAAACAAACTTTGGTAAACAATCAACAATTCCAATGATTATTTCCACTCTAACTTTGTGGAATCTGTTCATTACAAATGTAAAAAATAAAATATACTAATTTTAAAATTCTACAATATTCCATGACGATGCTAAAGAACATTGAAGAAATAATTGTCTTAAGAATATTTTCTTTTACATTTTTAATTAACAATTCTATTAAAAATACACGGTTGTTTTAACTCTTGAGTTAGTAGCAGTTTATTTAAGAATGTTATCATTAGAATTGAATAAAAACCTAAAACACGTTATCAGAAATTAAGATCTACCGTATAAAGTGCCTGAAGCAGCGAAAAATGTAATTTATGAATAATTTCATTGATTTTTGCAGATATAAAAACTTTTACCTTATGACAACTGTTCTTTAGATATTTATTAAATATCATATAAAAGTCAATTTTTAATAATAGTTTTCGAGAAAACAATTTCTAAAGTAAAATTTAAGAGCGAAAAATAATATTTTTGAAAATCAGAATAAGAGAAAACACAAAAAATGTCTGAGAATATTGTCTGAAAGAAGAATTTTTAAGAACAACAATATTACTTCAAGTATAAGATGATAACAATAGTAGAGTGGATGTCTAAAAGAATAATCAAAATATTTTAGATGGAAAAAAGAAAAACTAACAACACTAATAAAAAAATAAAAAGTGTGGACGAAAAAATCTCTGAAATGAATATTATTTATAATTTAATAACCCAATGAGACAAAATCTGCCCACGTAAACTTTAAGAAAAAAGTATAGATCCTATACTTATCAGACTAAATAATAATTTTATACCTTTATTAAAATAAAGCTAAATACTTAGATATTACTTTGAAGGCCAAGTTTCGCTGTAAAGCACATTTAATAAACAAAAATGAAGAACTCGGACTCAAATACAAAAAATGGATTAGTTTATTCATTCTGTCACCGCTTAATTAAGCTTATGCTCTATAAGCAAATACTTAAACCTGTATGGTACTACGGTATCCAACTTTTGGGACGTTCCAAACATTGTAATCTAGACATGATTCAGAGCTTCCAGAACAAAGTGCTGAGGAACATAGTAGATGCTCCCTGGTACATCAGAAACAGAGACCTCCATCGGTACTTGAAAATGTAAAGTATTGACCAGACCATCAAAAAATTTGCTAGGAGCTACAAGAATCGACTTCATCGAATATTGAGGCCATCCAGCTCCTTAACAACACTAGATTAGAATAATGGCTCTTGAGAGGACGAAGTCTTTTAAGTTAGAAGCAGAGCTTGTGAAGTATCCCTTTCCAAGTGTATTGGAGTATCAGAACAACCTGAGGAACACTATTGAGTAGACCCTAGACTAAGTTGAAACTCTAGTTAGTTTAAGTTAGAACCAAATTGCTCATTCATCAGCATTGACTAGTTTGCAGTTATAACTAAATATACCCTAAGGCGTATTTCTTAAACAAAAAAATGAAGAATCATATATTCACATTATTTGTATGAAACACTAACTAGGTTATCATTTTATTTATTACCTTCTCTAACTTCACTTATAAAGAATGTTTCATTATTTTTTTATGATTATAATAAGCATTTTCTATAAAATTAGTACTTCCCTATCCCCTAGGCGATATCATTCCCAATTAGTAATTTATCTTTAATTCTAGGTGTTTAATTTTAGACTTTTTTCTGCTCAGAATCTATTGTTCTTTTACCATTATATGTTTGTCTCTACTTTCATTAAAATTTCAGTTTGGCTACCTCGAGAATCAGAGCACAGAATACGATTCCTATAAAGTGGATGTTTTTTTTGTTTATTTCAAAAAATAACGGTTCTGTGTTATGTGCTCTAAAATTTTATGATTTTAATGAGCCGTCTCTGGTTAAAGGGCAAATGGCCACATTCCCACATAACTTCGATTTCACCCATGCAATATTTAGTCTTCATTTTATCACTTGCCTATATAATGCCATCACCTCAGATTTGTATTTTATTACCCTTAATCATTGACCAAAATGCAACAAATTGAAACCACATATGGTTACCCAACCAACTTTTTTTATACTAATGAAATTATTCGTAAAATTACTGGAATGTGGTATCCAACAAAAAACCATACTTTTATATTCAGGATTTGCTACTTTTTTTATGTATTTTTTCTATACGGAATCGGATTTTATTTTTTAATCTGTGAATTACTAATTTTTAACGAAACATTAACTAAAATTAACAAACTGGTTAGTCATATCGGCATGCTTTTCACTCACGTCGTAGGAATTTTAAAGTTTTGTATTTTGGTTTTTGGACGAAAAAAGATCCAGAAACTGATGAACACGCTTCAAGATCCTTATTATTATTATGAAGCTTTGCCAAATTTCTCCCCAGGGTGCTATCTCTCCGAAGAAAAAATCATTAGTTCCAGATTTTCAATTTTGGTAAGTAATTTTGATATTATTAAAATAAATAAATTACGATAATTCTTACGATCATAACTTAAACTCAAGATGTATCAACACATATTAAACTTTCACAAGAACTCAAATTTGTTTTATTTGCTTTTATTTATTTTGTTGTAAGAGATGCCAATGCCATTTTTTTCTTTATTTTATGGGCATAGAGCAAGAGTAGTACACCGCTAGAAAACAATGTGAATCATCAAAAGTGTTTAGAATGTAATTGAACTTTTTTCAAAAAAGGTAAGATTCTATTTAAGAATAAAATAATCTTGAAGTTAATCTAGTTACTTAAATTATTTTTTAAGTGCTTCAAACCACAAGAGAAAAATGAGATGTAAAGAAAAAAGTTATGGAGAAATGTTATATATTCTTACCTTGTACATTAATTGAAACAACAATGACTTTATGGTAATGACAATGGTAATCTGAAACCGGTATTAATATTTTAGATGGCATTTCTTCTTCTTAAATAATGTACTTTCAATGTCCTAATAGTAGTCTGAACTAATGCCTATAATTTTTTTTACAATAACTACAATGCCTTATTTAACTATCCATTTGTTGCACCACAGAGCAATATACAAATTTGCTTGTCTCTATTATTTGGAACATTTGTCATACATTTATTAGGACCATCTTTCCAAGATCTACGATTGGTGTCGTGGGGTAGTTAAATCACGTTTCATTCAAATAATAAACGTTGTGACCTTCTGTATTCTTAAATTTTTTGAATATACTCAATTCGTCATATTTTTACATCTGTTGATAATTTTGTATATTATTTCATGTTACTTTAAAAGTCTTCACAAAGTTGTTATTGAAAACTGAAGATACATTTGTTCTTGAATATATCTAATAAATTATCTAACCAATGTTATCATATATTGTTTCACTTACAGCATCAAAAAGTACACTTCAATGTTCTTAAAACTATATACCAGTGTCACTTTTTTCAGTTTTTATAATCCTGTACAAAGTTCTACGGAAAATTTTTGTTAAAAAAATTATTTCACTTAGATTAGGTCGTCTTTTTTTCTGAATTTTTTAACAAATCATCTTCATTCATTTTCAAATCAGTTTCCTAGTCTTGGGAATTTTCGGCTTAAAATTTCTTGGCATTTTACCTTTGACCTATTTTTTTTGTTTTTTTCTAATCTTAGATCCTTACGTTCTTTTTTTATAGATTACTGTATTATAAAAGGTTTTTTGTTTTTAAATTTTTAATAACGTCTCATTTTAAGTCTACAAGCAGAAAACGAAAGATGAAATATTTCTCCGCAAATTGGTTGGAAAATGTTTCTTGGTTAACTTTTTAGGTCAACTTAAAGTCGCTTGAAAAAAGTCAAATTTGGAAATCTTCTCCTTCGATATACTGAAATATAAATGTTAAAAATTCACAAATTAAGAATAAACTTTTTCAGTGTTCACTGTTTGGGATTCGTTTCATAACAAATCTGGCAATGTCATTAATTAAAATACAAATCTTACCGTCTTCTTTAAATTTGCCGTGAGAAACAAGTTTATTTGAGAGTAGAGTTTGTGTGACTTAATAACGATAGACTGCGAAGTTGTGAGTTAGAAGTTGAAGTTGAAAAAACCAATTTATACTCCGTGACCAACATCACGAAAACACATAAAATTTAAACGCGTTCTTCAGTCCAATTCGGTGGTTTGTCTGCCCTCAGAATTTTTCCCAAAAATCATAATTATAAAAACCAGAGGTCATCTATAAATAATAGCACTTAAGAGTTAACAATATTCTGTAATCACCAAATTTATATATTCGAGACATTTATCAGTTTTGTATCAACCAAACTTTGTTATTTGATATTATTTTCTTTTTTTTTCAGGTTTTTGTAATGTACACATGTGTCGGCATATCAGCTCACATTTCCTCATTTATTATAATTAATGGTGAAATAAGGGGAGATAACTTTGAAGGGACAAATAAAACTTGCCAGGATTTCATGCCCTATTTCTTTAAAATTCCTTTTTCTACTGATCAAAAATGGCGATGTAAATTTGCTTTTCTATTCATGGATATTGGACTTGGAATTTTTGCTTGGCTCATAGCTTGTACGTATCTAAGCAAAACTATAAATGTAAATTTTAAAAACTTAAATAATATTTTTCTCTGACCTCATCATTTTCATTCTACATAGTAATAAAATTAACACGATAATAATAAATTTAACATATGTGCATCTGTTCGTTACTGATTGTACTACAAAAAGAAATGTATAAAAGATAAAATACATGTTACTTTAAAGCTCACATAAATTTTTAAACTGGAAATTCTCGATTGTTCATACTTATGTATATTTTAGGCTACGATGGAGTTTTTGTAGCTTTATTGAACTGCTTAAAAGGCCAATTATTAATTGTTGGCCACGTTTTTAAGTCTATAAGAATTAGAAGTTTAAAAAAGGTTAACTTACCGGAAAATTTTAAAACATTCTCTGATACTGCAAAACCTACATTTGAAAAGGAAATGTATAAACAATTATCTCATTCGACCGAACATTTAAAAATACTGATCGGGTAAGTATTATAAAAGACTTTTAAGCAATTATTTTAACATATGTTTTGAATAAAAGTTTGAACTATTATGAAATAGCAACTCAGAAAATTGATTTTTAATAAAATGTGAACTTTTTTTTAGCCTTTTCCTAGGATAGCCAGATTATTATTTACCAGTCTATTTAACAAAAAAACAAAAAGTTTCAGTAATTTGTTTTTTTTTTTTCAGTGTTAGAGATGATATTGAATATATGTTTACATTCGTAACTCTAAGCCAAACACTTGCATCTTTACTTATTTTTGCATCATGTTTGTATATTGCCTCCAGTGTAAGTAAAATGCTCTCGTTCTATTATTATTTTAGTTAAATATTATTGTTATACATTATTTACCTCACAAACCAAAATTTACAAAAATCATGCAAAACGTTTCTGAGATAATTGAGGCGTTCCATACTTAAAATTCACTCTGTATAGTGACTGCTTATGATTTTTAGGTCCCAATGACATCTCCTGAATTTTTTGCCCAAATGGAATATTTCTCTTGCGTATTAGTGCAGTTGTCACTAATTTGCTGGTTTGGAAATGAAATTACAACAGCAGTAAGTATTAAAGTAAATACTTGTGTGTATTATACCTTATACTGCCTTTACCGAATTTCTCATGGTTAACAAAAACTGATAGATACATATTTCTTCGTTTGAATGACAATCAAATTTTAATTTCAACTACTTGTTTTTTATGATATTTTCTGGATCTTTTGCGAGTGCTCAATAAATTACTTATATTTCCCTTTTATTGTGCATTGTAAAATATTCTCTTTTAGAGTGAATTAATTGGTTTATCTTTGTATGAAAGCGACTGGTTGAGTAGCAGTTCTCGATTTAAAAATTCGATGATATTGACCATGATGAGAATGCAACGACCTGTATATTTGTCAATTGGTAAATTCTCCCCTCTCACTCTCGCTACTCTAGTTGCTGTAAGTATCAAATAAATAAATTTACTCAATTTTATTTGTTATTTTGTTACAGGTATGCAGAGGATCTTTTTCGTATTTTGCACTTTTTAAAAGTGTTCAATGAATTTTATTTTCGCTTTATTTGTATGCGCGGTGAATTAAAACTTGCACTTTATTCGCTTGATAGAAACTGAAAATTTCAAAAGTAGTAATTTACTTTTTATGACAATTTAGATTAATTAAATAGATTATTATTCAGAAAGTAGTTTTTATATTTTTTGTTGTCACTCTAACAATTTTTTCTCTTCTATCATATACAAGGAACTAAGTTTATGCATTCTTTACAATTCAAAAAAATTAACTTTAAAGTAGTAGTGTATTGAGTAAAATAGCGAGGTTAACGTTCATTGAGTCACCTATGATTATTTTTGTAATATCAAAATATATATATTGAATCTTTTATTTAATACTATATATATAACAAATTCAGAAAGTATCTATATATGTCCCATCTCGACCAAACTAGAGGTACGACCACAACTGCAGGGACGTTACTATCGAATTGAGTGGAACGATGTTCCCACCTCTACTTCAAGATATTAGTACATAATACGTTTTCTCTTTTCATAATGCGTTCTTTATCACTCGCATGTATTCGTGTATGGTTATAAATATTCAGGTGGAATATGTATATTAAAATATGGTTTCTGATCTATTTATATTTGTAACGTTTCTATATTTTTTGCTCAGGAACGGTTGCTTAGTAATGCTAATGAAAAAGGACTATTAAGGGCTATTATTTAGACTTAACTGTGCAGATTTTCCTAAATGAATCAAAAATATGGATAATTAAATTAAATTAAAATATTAATTAGACAATTAAAAATATTGATAAAAATTTGGCAATATATTTTTAAATATTTTTCCAAAATTAATTTTTGTAATCTGAGCAAAATTATTATTTATCAAAATAATAAAACTTAATTATTATTTCATTTATCTAACTATCGAAGTTAAAAAAAATAGGAAAGCTATGTTTTCAGTAACCTTATGCGGCGTTAAAACTTATTAATGAATCGTAAATAAGTTTTATTTTCAAAAATACTTCTACCATAAAAATACGGTTTGTTTCACAGCATCAATTTTTTAACTATTAGATAGTTTTACTGATGACCATGGTTGTAACTAAATGGCTTTATCATCCATAAACGTTTATTAACTGAGCCAGCGGCGACTACACAACTGTAGAACCACCAAATATAATTAATTCAATTCCTACGATTTCCTACTTTTTTATGTTGGAGGCGACTCAATAAGTCACACAAAATGTGAGGAAAGCTATTAGGGCAGTGCTGATATCAATATTTTTCTGGTGCAGTTTACTTGATTAACTATAAAAAAGTAATAAAAAACAATTAATGAAGTATCTTCTGATAAAATCTGAAATTAATCACGGTAAGAAATGAGCTGTTTATTTTCTTCAAAAAACAATAAAAAAATTTAGATATGTGAATTCGTCTTAACATACTAAAATATTCTACTTTGTGGGTATTTCAAGCAACATCCACTTTTATCTTAATCACAGGATATCTTAATATTACAGAAGCGAAAGGATGTCATCCCCTTATTATATTGTCACATACGAAAAGGGCATTAGATT
Source organism: Hermaeophaga mercurialis (assembly GCA_951812935.1). Taxonomy (NCBI): domain Eukaryota; kingdom Metazoa; phylum Arthropoda; class Insecta; order Coleoptera; family Chrysomelidae; genus Hermaeophaga; species Hermaeophaga mercurialis. The sequence continues at coordinate 10,352,211 of OX638362.1, forward strand.
TAATTAGTTAATCCGTTCAATAGATCACGGACTTCTTTACATTTAGTATAAGTGTCGTATACTAAACATTCTTTTACATTCTTAAAAGAGCGTTAAACTTTCCATATGTACTACGTGAGGTTACTTTTCAAGGACATAAACATTATTTTATATATTCAGTGACATTAGAAGTGTTACACCTAGAAAGACTAATTTCTTGAACTCGATTTTTTAGCAATGTGATCATATATTTGTAACTGTATTCCGAAAAAAAATTAATAATGTGTGTTTGCAACCTCGTAGCTGAGTAGATTCCTGTAAATATCTAGACATTCACAAACTGGATGGTCGATGTCTGCTTGGGGCACCTTGTTCCAAGCAACTTCAACTTCGTGGATTCACTGTGCCAGACTCTGTAGAGTATGATGCAAAGTGAACAGTTTCCTCCCCATCATTTCCCATAGATGTTCGATGGGATTTAAATCCGGCTAGGGCAAAGCATTAACGCCTGCTTCTTGGAGAAAGTCCATAATTTGACGAGCAATATGGGAAAATGCGTTGTCTTGTTGAGAAAGGACGTGTGCATGGCCATCTGCATAAATCAGTAAAGTGGTTTGTAGGACTTCAGCAACATAACGCGCAGCTGTCATACTGCCTCGAATAAACACCAGAGGTAATTGGCTACCAGAAGCAATAGCCCTCCAAACCATTACTCCAACAGTCCTGTGTATTTGCCTCCCTACAGCAAACCCAATATCACGTCCACGGTGGCGTCTTACCCTTTTACGGTCATCGTGTGTACCTAGACAGAATCGCGATTCGTCGACATTATGCCATTCTGCCTCCAATGCTGCTGTTCTCTGCACCAGTTCAAATGTTGATGACGCTGATCCACAGTCAAAGGAAGAACTAAACGTAGCCGGTATGACAAAAAGTCCAAAGGCTCAAATGTGGCGATATTGTGTAAGCATAGTAACAGGACTACCTTCTTCTCCAAACTATTGATTAGCGATTTAACGCGTAGTAGCAAAACGGTCTCGCAGAGCTAGTTGTACGAAGAGCCTCTCTTGATACTCTGAGATGCGCCTCGGTTGACCAGTTGGTCTTCTTTGTGTTCCTCTACTTTCTTCTGTTCACACACGACACACGCATTACCGTCATTGCAGTACAAGTAATACGACAGACAAACCAACATCTCAATAGGCAAAAATTCTACCCCTATCAAAATAGCTAACCTGGTAATAATTTTAAGGTCTTTGAACTCCAGGCATTACGCTTACCACAACTAGGCGGAGGCAAAGTAACTAAAATTATTTGTACTAGTCAGCTTTCACAAATCGGTGTCTTCATAAAAAACTTTGTGTTTGCAAAAACTGTCAAAGATAAAACATTGATAGTGTTATCATAGCATGCATTAAATATAGTAATTCTGTTGCCAAAAAATCAAATTCACGAAATTATTCCTTCTAGGTGTAACACTTCTAATGTCATCAAGTATATAAATACGAGACGAATACATTGGTAGCACTCGTCTGGGGATTCAAGTGATTTCCCGACGGTGGAGGAAAGTTTATCTTGTCCATAAGCGCCCCTCAAGAGCATCATCTCCTTGGTAAGAACTCTTTTTATCATTTGTAAATATTTGTTAATGATTCTTAAACACTGTTTGTATCTTTAACAAACCTGTAATTGTTGTTGATCATTACGTGACATGGTGAAGGTGTCCTTTTAATTAGCACGACCCAAGGAGCCGTGTGTGAAAATAATCAACCATAATGATAATACATCAACTGTTGTTAGTTTTTCTTACTCTAAGAAGTTATTGCTAATAACGGATCTACATCAACATTGAAAATTTGGTTACTATATCTTAAGTTCGTTCCTATAACAGTGTTATATTAATATTTACGAACGATATATATATCATAAATATTGAAACGAACCATGCATTGTATTCTACAATACTGTAACACGCAATTAATTTGATTTTTTCGTATACAAGTTATAGTGAAATTAGGTCCCCGAGGTCCCAGGCTCGAATCCTGGCATGGACATGGATGTGTCTGACTGTCCGTGTTTTTATACTTAAAATGTAGTAATTTTTATGGCTGGCTGAAATGAGACATGCCGTAGCCGAGGGCCAATTATACAATGGAAAAGTTATTTTTTAATATTGGATCTTAATCTTAAAATATCAATATTATTTTAAAATATACAGGGTCTTTCATAAGATCACTCCATAAAAAAAGTTATGTTTTTTAAGTGGAACACTCTATATATTTTAAATTTAAACAAGGTGGTTTCAAAAATTTCGTGACTTTTATGTAAAAATGTTAATAATAACACATATTTTTAAAAATGTACTGAGGATTGATCTTTCACTAGCAAATGGTTTTCAGTATAGCTTGGTTTTGTTGCAACTGTTCAATTTATTTAGTTGTTTTTGTTTGTACACAGGGTGGCCCAAAACCTATGCTTTCGATTTTTATAAATGATATATTTTATGTTCGGTTAGTTATAAAAAGTGTTCCCGATTCATATTTGCCAAATCAAGTTTTATATTTTACCAAAAAAACGTAACTCATTAATTAAAAGTACAACAATTATTTACAGGAATCATAATATTAATGAAAACGTTGCTAGATACCACCCATTGATATAAAGGGAAAATTCATCTTGTTTTAAATTTAAATAATAAACAAAATGTTCCAGTAAAATAATATAACTATAAACATAGTCTAACATCGTTAAAAACCATATATATTGCAAAATATTTTTAAAGTATGGACTCTATAATAATCATACATATTAAGTATTTTTAATATTTTAATATCTCTAAGGATAATAGAGATGGCAAATTAATAGTTAATGGTTATACTTCCAAAATTTCAAAGATAAAATAGGGCTGCCTTTTCATAGATTATTATCATATAACTATAAAAACATTTTACTGAAGAATTTAGAATATTTTACCTAATTTAGTTACAACCATTACATATTTCTACTTTCTTGATAGAGAATTAGTTGTCTATTTCTACACTGGTATCCAAAGCAATTCATTCAAATGGTCTATGAAAAACCCGGTTGATTCTTTTCGTCAGATCACAATTTTATCACAACGTTTACTCTAGTGTACCCTGTAGATAATAATAAGAATGAATCGCGTTTGTAAAGTTTGAGCTAAGATTTCTCGCAGCATTGGCAAAATTGCAATAAAGCAAGTCGTTTTTAATCGAAATTAAAAATATTATCGGTGTACTGGGTGTTTCTTGTATTAATGGGTTTTTAATTCCTACAACCATGTAACTATTGTAATAAATAAATAATCCTGATGTTTTTATGGTCGTAAATCTTCTAAGTTCTCAGGCAGTAGCGTGTATGAGTGATTGTTTTGGAGAGGGCAGCTAAATAATCAAATATCGCAAGATCATGAAATTCCACAAATAAGTAATGACAATTATGTACTTAAAAATAAAGATTTACACATACAAACGCAACAAGTTGTTTTCAATATGTTCGAGTGTTTAAAAAAGAACTAACAAAAATAAATGAGCCTGTCTTAAAAAAAAGAATGAGTATATTGTGTTAGCACCCTTACAAGCCATCATTTTTAGACTAAATGAGGATTGATTCTTCATCTGAATTTGAGTACGAAGATTTATAAAATATATTTTTATTTCATTAACCAAAGAACTAGTTTTTAGATGACGAATGTTATTTACAGATCTTTTTAAATTTATTTTTAATATTTCAACAGAACCAGTTTTCTTTAATTTGGTTTTACTAATGTTTTTTTTATTTTTAGATTTTTAGTTTAACCTGCTTTCTATAATTTTTAATTTTATCTGAGGTTTTTGCTAAGCAAAATTGGTAATTTACCAAAATACTTATGCCAGTACCAAGCCCAGAGAAAGAAGGGTTTAATAAGATGATCAAAAAATTAAAAATTATTGCTCCTAATAGCAGCACTTTATGCATAATTTAGTTTCTAAAAATTATTCTTGGGCAATTAATGATTAATTTTTAGCAATGTATTTTTTACATGCATTTCATTGTGAAAAGTATATTTAAAATTATTTAATTATCTTGTACAAATTAAACTGAGGAGCCAATTTCAATGAGTAATAATATGTTATGTAATTACGAAAAATGTTTAAACATTTTATTTATTAATAAAAACCAAAAGTGAATTATAATTTTACCCTATGTATAAAGCCTTTCTTTTATTATTTACAAGAATATCAAATTAATGTAAATACTTAAGCACCTACGCCCATGGATCTTCTTTGTTTCTTGGATTTTTATAAGCTTTTTTTTGAGATTTTGCAATTTAGAATAGAAATACTATACCCATAAAAATTGGTTAAAACCACCTTGGTGATTACCATTCTCAGTATTTCATATTCTTAATGAAATAGTCAGTATTAAAATGTGATTAATAAAAGAATTAATTCAAAATTTCATTTATAAAATTACTCTGATTAGTAAATGCTTACCTTATTTCTAGCTCTAAGAAAAACTTTGCACTATTTTGAAATATACACCCCAAGTTAAAAGGGATGCAGTGTTTATTTAAACAGAATAGTTTATTTGCATTAGAATTTTAGAATCGAAGATATCATTGCTCCCTCTGTTTACGTAAAGACACTTTTTATTGCAATTTTGGCCTATTCTCAAATATCGGAAATAGTAAACTTTAAAACGGTGGTTAGAAGCCTTCAGCTCAAAACATGTGCGTCGCAATCTAAATTTTTCTTTTAGTTTAAATCGTTTTTCAAATTCTAATATTTTATATTTTTCAAAATAATTAATGGCCGTTCGTCGCCCCTCCGCCCTGCGCGTCGCTTGACATCTCGTGGGGTCGTAAGATGGCTCTAACAGTTTCAAAGTACTACTTAAAGCCTAGTTTTGCGTAATGACCCTTAGAGGCGTCATTTTCTAGACGGATCACTACGAACGGCATATAACAACGTTCTTTTACCTGAAAAATAAAAAAATTGCCGTATTTTTATTTAAATATGGAAACTTACATAATACTTATCTTGAATTTCCACTGTCTTCCAAAGCGTTTTTTTAACTATTCTGGTCTACCCAGGTTTCGGTATCTGACAATACCATTTTCCAAGTCAGATAGAAGTTCCCAGATTCCGAAACCTAGGTTGATTTGAATATACAGTGAACGGCTGAATTATGGAATAGGATCATTATTTCGAAAACCGTTGAATTTTTAGGAAAATTCGGAAATAGGGCGATTTTCAATGTAAAATACCCATGTTATAATTTATATAAAGTAGGGATTACGTCAACGGTATTGGGTGTAATGACGTAATAGTTAATTATTTTAAATAGAAATCGATATCATATAATACCTCATTTGAAAGGTATTTTAATTTTTTATTTAACAACATTACATTTTTAAGTAAATTATTTTGTAAATGGTGGAAAATGTTTTTATTTTATTTAAATTCAACCAAATTACAATTAATGCTTAAATCGATGACTTTCTGAAGAAAATAATTTCAAAAAAGCAAAAACAAGTAAAAAGAATAATGGACACAAAAAAATGCTCTCAAAAATACTGAAAAAGTTTTTTGTCAAATGTTAATTATCAAGCAAACGATAGTCGCACCGTTAATTTAATATCTATTGTCGTAAATGTTTTGATTTTGTGAATTGTCATTAGTTGTCAATTTTGCACTTTTTACTTTTGAATAGTAAATTATGGCTCACCTAAGTCAAACACAACGCATAGAAATATTAATCCTTAGCGGATGCGGAGATAAAAAACAACGCAGCAAGAGGTATGCAATTATTTATTGCAAAATATCCAGACAGACCCATCAGCCAATCAAGAGTAAGTAAAATCGTAGTAAAATTTAGAGAAATTGGGAATGTTAAACATATTCCAAACGCTGGGCGTCCCAAAATTGATGACGACGTGAAACTTGATATTTTATTAAATGTACATGACAATCCTCGTAGTAGTTCAAAACAAATTGATGCAGATATTGGAGTTTCTCAACGATCGGTATTACGTATTTTAAAAAAATGAAAATACAATCCCTACAAAATTCAACTACATCAAGAATTAAACGAAGACGATCTCGATCGCCGACTTCAGTTTTCTGAAATTATGCAAGGTTTATGTAACCGCAATTCACGTTTCGAGAAAATTTATGTCCGAAATCCACATGAACAATTTTAAAATTTAATAATTTTGCTAAAGTTAAATGACGGAAAAAATAGTCAAAAGTAAACTGTAAAATATTTTTTTTTTGAGAAATGCAAAGTTAATTATCTTGCCATTTCCTCGAATAAGACAAGTGTAGACTAAGAATTAATCATGTTTAATAAAAATTACTAGATTGTATTCCAATTTATTTATATTTTTATTTATTTTAAGTTTTTTCGCATTGATTCCGATGTCTTCGAAATATTTAATGACATACAGGGTGTTTCGTTGGAAAAATTCCTAACTTTAACTGTAGATGGCGTCACTTTGGCGGATCCAAATAACTGTTTTTAATGGGTCTTTCCACCCTTTATAACTGAGATATAGAGTGTTTATTTCGAAGCTCATAGCTTTCGAATTTCTCTGTATATTATTTTGATATTTGGTACGCATAATAACCATTACCTGGAAAATCATCTCATCTACTTTTTATTTTCCTGCAGCGAATTGTACTACCAAAATTTTACATTCAAAGTATAATTTATGAGCATTTTAGGGGTTACGAAATGATATGAGAGAGATTTTTGTTAATTTTTTGGTTGAAATAAAATGTTATTTACTTATCTCGAGAAGCATTCCAAAAATTGAATTGAGTTTATATTTTTACAAATACAGATCACTGGAAAATGTGGGTACAGGGCCTTACTTAGTACATAATTATTCAATGTTTCAAATGTTTCGAACATCCTGTACAAGGATATTTGGAATCTATGAACTCGCTTCACATTTGTAGATAACAAGAGCAGTTTACAAGAAATACATTTCTGCTTCCGAAGGCTAAAAAATATTTATTTTATATACCCCAATTCGTAGGGCAGAAATAATTATTTTTATATCCTTTATATTTTAGAATGTCTAGTATATCTCGTGATCAGTTGAATACTAACTATTCAAAATATATGAAGAAAATGTATAAAATACTCTGTATCTCAAGAAAGCATAGTGAAAAATACTCCAATGATGAGTGTTTTGGGATCGCTAAGGTACTCCTATCATTATTGTACTCGTATGTATGCATTTTATTTTAAAAGAAAATACATGGACCAAATTATTGATTAATAATCCTAATGCTGATAAAATACCAAATAAGCAGTGTTTGTCTATTTAACCTGTATCAAGTACGTTAAGTTTTATTGTCAACAAAAAAGAGGGCTACAAGGCATATGATAAATAGATTTAATTAAATGTTAAATTAATGTAAGATTTAGAGGTCTGTAAGTATTATGCCAAATATATTCTTATGACCAAATCAATTGTGGCTTGCTCTTTTTAATAAATAATAATAAATTTGCTGCAATTACACCGAAAATCAATATTTTAATCATTTAGTAATTTTATAAAATATAAAATACCAGATATTGCAATATTCAAATAAAAGACATAGTGTTTAGAAATTACAAAATTATGTATAATTTTTTTCAGTTGAATAATATTCTATTTTACACGTCTTTAAAATAAATATATAAATTTAAAATGAAATGTTTAGTGTTGTAAAAATGGCGAATTCTATGAGGAAATATTGATACATAAATTTTATAAATTCAGGTTAAAAAGTTTTGTTAAAGTGTATTATTGTATAAATAAATCATATAAAAATATTGGTTATATTTTTGATTACAAATACATCGAAAATCCTAAATATTTGTTAAGGAAGAAAGCAGTTTTATTTTGTGTGAAAGAAATATGTAGTGCCAACAATATTGAAATAAAATAAACTTAAACCGTACAAACCCCCTAAAACCAGGAGTTTTTGAATTTTGCTCTTGATTACAACAATTCTTTTGAAACAAACGAACGATGTGGAGTTCTTAAAAACAGACTTGTTGGCTTTTTTTCTTTCGACACCCCATGAATGCACAAAGTTTATAGAATTTCTAAAAACTCAATTCGTAGGTTTTCTTACTTAGCTCTTCAGATATAAAAAGACAATAAATATGATACCAACATGATGCCCTAACATGTCATGTTGAGAGAAATGTTCAAGAGTTTCTCCTGCAAATTTTTAACGGAAGATTAATTGGGAGATTTTTGGACTTTGCTTGGTCCCCAAGATTTCCGGACCTGAATCCAGTAGACTAATTTTTATGGGGATACTTGAAACAAAAGACGTACCTTAAAGCACCTTTTAAAAATGTTCATCATTTGAAGAGAACAATTAGTTAAATATGTGACGGTGCCTGTTATTAAAAATGCATTTTGAATGTAAATGATTCTGATTAGGTATTTATTACTAATAATTCTTGCAAAATAAAATAAATAATTTTTTTATTATAATATTTACCATTCAATAGAGAGATACTTTTAGATGGAAATGTTGTTTTAAAAAATTGAATTTTAGAAGCACAAATAACATGAACATTCTGTTTTTAAGTTCATCATTATTATTTATTTGAAAAGTTTGTATAACCATCTTTAACTTCAAAGTGAAATTTCCTTTATCTTAACTAAATTAATTTCCTAAATCAGTACTCAAAAATTAAATTATGTTTTTTAACAGCTATGAACAAAAACAAAAATAAAGAGGATTAACCGAAATTGGCTAGAATCATCAATTATTTAAATTCTGTGAATAATTTGCCCGAATCAATACTTTACTAATCAAATCTGATTTAAAATTCAGATACGGGAGAATCGCAAAAGGCAAAACACAGTTTAGGTTAACAAGTAAACGTTAGATAACATTTATTATTAAATAAATTAAAGCAGATGATGGTTTTGACAGGAAAAACCGCCTGAAAGAACAGAATTTGGTTCTTAGGAAAAGCAATTTTAAAATAATGAAAATATAAAAGCAATTTTATCTTCAATGACTTACGGATTTAAGCTACATTTCGAAAATAATTTAAAATATACGGAGTGCACCAATATTGTGTAGCATATATACTAAATTTCAATTTTGAAGTACACACAAAAATTGAATAACAACAAAAATATCCAATAAAATTACACAAAGTGGTGGACTCCAAAGATACAACAAAAAATTAAAGAAAAGTAAGAAAAATGGATGAGATTTTCAAACTCAAAAAGTACGGAAGACTACCACCAGTATAAAAACATAATATATGAAGTAATTATTGAAGTTAAGAAAGTAAAAGAATTATCGTGGATTAAATATATTGAGAAAAAACTATAAAGAGAACCAAAAATTATTTTAATGGCTAAACAATTAGTACAGGAATAGAGTTTAAGCAACAAACCCAATATTCAAATGTTACAAAGAAAATCAGCTGTTTTATTTATATATATATATATATATATATTTAATAATTAAAAAAACTTTGCAACATTTTGTGAACATATTGATGAAAATATAATTAAGAAACTAATATATTCATGTAAACAAGGAGTTGTGTCCAACTGGGAAAACGTAAATGATACCTTTAGGCATTCAAAATTCGAATAAATCTTTCGCTTTGAAGCACAGTTTGGTTTCAAACTTTGCCGAATTCTATTTTCAAACAAAATAGGAGTTACCGAACAGAAACTGTAAATGTTTCACATGCGTTAGAACAAATAAACGTGAGTACAGAATAACAAACGTAATGTCAATAGAGATAAGTGTAACAAATAACGTCATAGAGGGGTCTAAATTATTATTTCTGATGCTAGATTGTGAAATGACATTTTTGCATTTGAGAATTAAAGATTAAGAGAAAAACAACAACCGAGATTTCAAAAGAATGTCGCAATCGAGATTCAAACAATATTTTTTTTGAGAACTCTATACCACAATTTAAAATTTACTAAAAATATGAAGAAAAATATTTGACTTTTCTATTAAATTATTTAACATATATGTTATCTACAATTTGTTCTACATTTTTTTATATTATATTTTACAGATTAGTCACGATAGCCAAGCAACAAACAAACTTTGGTAAACAATCAACAATTCCAATGATTATTTCCACTTAACTTTGTGGAATCTGTTCATTACAAATGTAAAAGATAAAATATACTAATTTTAAAATTATACAATATTCCATTAGGATGCTAAAGAACATTGAAGAAATAATTGTCTTATGAATATTTTCTTTTATATTTTTAATTAACAATTCTATTAAAAATTCACGGTTTTTTTAACTCTTGAGTTAGTAGCAGTTTATTTAATAATGTTATCATTAGAATCGAATAAAAACATAAAACACGTTCTCAGTAATGAAGATCTACCGTATAAAGTGCCTGAAGTAACAAAAAGTGTAATTTATGGATAATTTCATCGATTTTTGTGAGATATAAAAACTTTTAGCTTATGACAACTGTTCTTTAGATATTTATTAAATATCATATAAAAGAAGTCAATTTTTAATAATAGTTTTCGAAAAAACAATTTTGATCTTCCATGCAAATACTTTTCTAGAGTAATTTCTAAGCTGTCCCATTTCGGTATTAAAAAATATTGATCCTAGTTTTGACACATAAAATATTTGATTGCAAAGTTGTTCAGGAACATGAAATAATAATTTAGGTTTCCTATTATTAGCCACAAAATAAATTATTTATTTAGATTTCGTAGGACATGTGGTAAGTACAATTACTTATTAAAGGGGCTAGTGGTATGGCTTTATTGTTAACAAAATAAGTAAAATTTAAAAACGAAAAATAATATTTTTGAAAATCAGAATAAGAGAAAACACAAAAAATGTCTGAGAATATTGTCTGATAGAAGTATTTTTAAGAACAACAATATTACTTCAAATATAAGATGATAACAATAGTAGAGTGGATGTCTAAAAGAATAATAAAAATATTTGAGATGGAAAAAAGAAAAACTAACAACACCAATAAAAAAATAAAAAGTGTGGACGAAAAAATCTCTGAAATGAATATTATTTATAATCAAATAACCCAATTAACTGCCGATCTGCTAAATCGTTGAGATAAAGAAAACAATATAAATACTCTATAAAATAATTGCTTTAAAAAAACAGTACGTATCTCCTCCATTCTGATATTAAAAAATTACCCGTCTTCGCCCTTATTAACAAGCTGTTATGTCTGAAATTAAATCTAAATTTTAAATCAAGAATCATATGTTTTATAGATGCACATGTAATAATGAAAAATGAAGAACTCGGACTCAAATACAAAAAATAGATTAGTTTATTGGAATAAACTTCATTCTGTCACCGTTTAATAAGCTTATGCTCTAAAAGCAAATACTTAAACACGTATGGTACTACGGTATCCAACTTTTGGGACGTTCCAAACAATGTAATCTAGACATGATTCCGAGCTTCCAGAACAAAGTGCTGAGGAACATAGTAGATGCTCCCTGGTACATCAGAAACAGAAACCTCCATCGGTACTTGAAAATGTAAAGTATTGACCAGAGCATCAAAAAATTTGCAAGGAGTTATAAAAATCGACTTCATCGTCACGTGAATATTGTGGCCATCCAGCTTCTTAACAACACTGGATTAGAATAATGGCTCTTGAGAGGACGAAGCCTTTTAAATTAGAAGCAGAGCTTGTGAAGTATCCCTTACCAAGTATATTCAAGTAACAGAACAACCTGAGGAATACTATATACTATATATATAACAAATTCAGAAAGTATCTATATACGACCACAACTGCAGGGACGTTACTATCGAATTGAGTGGAACGATGTTCCCACCTCGATGTATCCCTACTTCAAGATATTAGTAATACGTTTTATCTTTTCATAATGCGTTCTTTATAACTCTCATGTATTCGTGTGTGGTTACAAATATTCAGGTGGAATATGTATATTAAAATATGATTTCTGATCTATTTATATTTGTACCGTTATATATTTTTTGCTCAGGAACGGTTGCTTAGTAATGCTTATGAAAAAGGACAATGAGGTCGTTTCGATTTCTAAATAAATTTCAGAAGCAAAGCTCCAACATTTGGTTCTTTCACGAAAAATAATTATTAAAGTTAATATCGTATTAGTATATCATTAAAAAATGTCAAAAATTGTGTTATAATTCCAATATTCAGAAAAAATTCAGTTATTTAAATAAGGAGATTTCCTTTACAGTTTGCAACATTGTTTATCTTATTGAAAATGGGTTTGCTATAAAGCAACTACTAAAAAAATCAGGGATTTGACCGTGAACAAGTATACTCGGATATAAAAATTAGAAAATTGCCCAGAACTTCCATTTAGCAAGGGGTACTTTATGGTTCATCATTTCATATAATGAAAGAGGTTAGATTAGGTTAGGTATATAATGGGCAAAAGCAGAAGTATTTGAATTTACAAAAACAATAGGAAGGGCACTTTGAGAAAAGTAACTTCTCTCTGAGTATATTGAATCAACATTTGGTTATGGAACTTACAGAAAGAGGATCCATAAGAGTGATCTCAGCTTTTACAAGGTAACTCATGCGCATTTTAAATTTTTAAATTTCAAAATATCGATAGAAAATAGTTGCAGGCTAAAGGAAAACCATTATTTATGCAAAAACACAAGAAGGGAAATGAATACCTCTAGACAGACAGATTTAAAATGTTTCCCATAATCTAAAAATGATTTTTTGTGGGAACAACAAATATTTAACCCATTGTATTGTCGCAAAAGCCATAGGAAGAATATTTAGAAAACAAGCTTCTGGAAATCTCGAAGAAGACTGAATTAACTTAAATATTGGAAAACCAGAATCCCGTTATATAATATTACTTACTAAAATATATAAACATATTTAGGAAACGGCTTGTATAAGGGATGAAAGTAGGTTAGATGAAAAAACCCTAAAAGCTTGGTTCTTTTGGTTTGAGTTTGTCGGGTATGCTTCTTAAGAGTGTTGCTCTCAATACCACTTTCTTGAAATGGCAGAAATAACTGGTTTATTTTCTTTTAAAATATAGTATTTAATACAAATTTTTTGAATATACAACACATAAGTACAGTAAAAAATTAAACTAAAAATTTATCAGTAATCAGAATTATAAATCTACGTACAAATACATAAATATTGGTTTCTTCACGTAGAATAATGCTAAACTAAAATTTTTCATCGAAATCATAATAATATCTATTATTTAATAAAATAATCCATTTTAAGAAAGTTTTCCTTTATAACGATATTGATATTTATTTTAATTTTTAATACAAATCAAATTAATTTTAGTTTTAGCAATATACTAGTAACCAAAATCTGACTCTTCCGATTTTATCACTCATTTTCTTGATGACGACAAAATGTTCATTTTACAAAAACGAATTCAAATTGTCCAAAAAAACTGTTTGTTTCTCAGAAGTCTAAATCGTCCAATGAAAATGCAAAAGACACTTTTGAATTTACATTGGGATTACTAGAAGTTTTTTTCTTGGATACTTCAAAGGATCCAATAGGGTTGATCATTCATTATTAAAATACATGTGTACCAGTAGTCACTTTGCATTATATCGAATGTGTTTAAGTCTCTTTGAATAACTATTTGAACCGCAGCATAGTTCTAGTACGTAAATAGGTAACAGAATGGTCATTTTTTTCAGGAAAAATGTAATCGTTCAGCTACTATACATGGCTGTGCACGAGTGTAAAAACTTTGGATGCTGCAAGTATTCCTCTCAGAGCTATTTGTGCCATTTCGTCGCCGTTTTTTGCTGGAAATCTTCCAAACCGGCAGGTCTATTGATACAAACCCTTAATTTTAAATAGTCTCACAAAAAATCTAGGGGTGTTAGATCTGGAATACGTGGTGGTCATTCCACTGATCCTCTTCATTCTATCCATCGTTCCGAAAATGTAGCGTCCAAATATGCACTTACCTGAATGCCAAAATGGGGAGGAGCCCCATCTTGCTGAATTTTATACGGTGGTTTCGTCAAAAATTAAATTTCAGTTTTCCTGAAAAAAATTACTTTTTCTCAACAAAATTGTTATGCAAGATATTTTTTTTATATCGACATTCAAGTGGTAAATACCTCTATCAAAAACCAGAGAAAAAATTGGGGGTTGCTATTGAAAAAAATTAACTATGACGTCACCCCGAAAAAACTAAAGACGTTACAACTTAAATTTTGTCAATAGTGTCATTTAAAAAAATGAAATTGACCTCCTCACACGTAGCGTAATTGAGTTAAACTGGGTCCAAACGGTATCATCAGTGTATATTAATTACGAAAATTTCAGGAAACTCGGTTTAATTACAGAAAAACTAACAACTAAGTAATATTTCATACCGTTGCATAGCAAATGGTCATTTTTCACGGAATAAAAATTCATCAGCAGTTGAAATGACTATACAGGGAGACTCAATGATCCACCAATTCGACACAGTCAATCATTGTTACAAGATGAAAATGCTACATTTACACAGATTTAGTTATAAAACTCAGCAGATAAAAAAGTTAGAAAAAAGGAAGCAGGAATCGAGATAAGTTCCAACAGGATTTTCTTAATGAAATTTAGCGTTTGTAGATTGGTCCAGAAGAAAAGAAACCCGGGATACATGTACTTTGCGAATGCGAATCCCTGGAAAGGGTGCAGTTTTTTGAATCTGCAAAAGAAAGACCAAATCAGGAATGCTATTTGTAATAAGGAATAACTAGTGTTGAATTTAATATCAATGTTTAACTTTTCTGTTTTCTGTCAAATGACTATATTTGAACTAACTACTTTTAAAATTTTAAAACTATAAATAAATATGTTAATCGATGTCTCGTAATGTAGCTGCACCATGACCAGTATAAATAAGAATAATCAAGTCACTACAAACAATATGTAATTAATTCCAGCTTTACACAATAAAACGAAATATTATAAAGGAGCTAAATATAAAAGAAAGTCAATTTGACATACCATAGCACTCAATCATTATTATGTTAAAAATATTTTATAAGAGACAAACAGTTTTGTTTATAATATTTACTCAGGTTTAGTTAAGTCTTTTTACAAAATAGAAATTACTTCTAATACAGGATGGGCTAAATTTTTTGAGCCAAAAACCAAATATTGTTCGTTTATTAATAATTAAAATTAATTTTTAATTTTAGTAATTACATTTTTCATGGTAAACTTATATCACACTCCCATTTTTAGGCCGATACAGTTATTTTATTTTTGATGAAAATGCCTAAAAATATATTTTAAAATTTACAACGGATTTTAACTTTATTTAATTTTATTTAAAAGTACTAGAGCATTGATTATATTTTTACAAACTTAGATAATTTTAAAAAATAACTCTGGAGTAGCTTTCCAGCATGGTAATTTTTATTAAATGTTTGGAGGGATAAAAATGTATTTAGACGGAATCGGAAGACAGCTTTTCAAATGAAAAATGTGCATCGTATTACATATTTAACCCACCCTGTATACTTGTTTCAAATAATATTTTCATTTTCGAAGTCGTCCAAGAAAAATATTATTCTATCACAGTCATAACTTTACTGTTAAGCTAACCTACTTCTACTTATATATAAAAAGTTCCAAAAAGCTATAGTAATTTATTCTACTTTGTAAAACTTGTCAATTTTTCAGTAAATTCCTCAATTAGAAGGTAGTTGAAGCAATTTCAAGCATAGATTTTTTTCAATATGCAGTGGTGAAAAATATTTGAGGGATTATATAGAAAGTATAATCAAATAAATTTTGAAATTTATAAGTAAAATTTTCGCAGTGTACTAAGCACTTTTTCTAATATTCAGTGTCTTATTTGTTTAAAGCGTTAGTACGGAAATAAAGATAATTACCCTTAAAAGATATTGTAAACATATTAATTACAAAAGTTTGATAGAAATTTGTATTGCAGGTAACAGATCTCAATAAATATAATACAATACATTTTAATTTTTTTTGTTTCTAACTGGGTTTATACACAGGGTAATTTAAATGTAATGTTCGCCCCGTCACCTCGGTTTTTTGTAACCCTGATTAAAAGATTAATTTCAAATAATAATAATTAGATGTTAATATAATACCCAGAAATGTTACAAATTGGCAGTGACAACTTGCGAAAATCTATCTTATATTTTCTATGAAATACTATTGTTTGAAAACATAGCTTTCATTGTAGTAAGAGTGAGGCAGAGAAAAAATCTTCATTTTCATTGATAATTGCCTAGCATCCATACATTAATTAAGATTTACAACCCAATTATACTTCATTAAATTTGAAAATAATAGTTTAATTCATATATAAAATTAATAATGTAATTAAATCCTTATCTACTTTCTTATCTTTCAACCTTCAAGACATTTCATCAGTTATTTCTTTATTTTTAAGGCACACTACGGTACGTTAATATTTAGGCTTAACTGTGCAGATTTTCCTAAATTAATCAAAAATATGGATAATTAAATTAAATTAAAATATTAATTAGACAATTAAAAATATTGATAAAAATTTGGCAATATATTTTTAAATATTTTTCCAAAATTAATTTTTGTAATCTGAGCAAAATTATTATTTATCAAAATAATAAAACATAATTATTATTTCATTTATCTAACTATCGAAGTTAAAAAAAATAGGAAAGCTATGTTTTCAGTAACCTTATGCGGCGTTAAAACTTATTAATGAATCGTAAATAAGTTTTATTTTCAAAAATACTTCTACCATAAAAATACGGTTTGTTTCACAGCATCAATTTTTTAACTATTAGATAGTTTTACTGATGACCATGGTTGTAACTAAATGGCTTTATCATCCATAAACGTTTATTAACTGAGCCAGCGGCGACTACACAACTGTAGAACCACCAAATATAATTAATTCAATTCCTACGATTTCCTACTTTTTTATGTTGGAGGCGACTCAATAAGTCACACAAAATGTGAGGAAAGCTATTAGGGCAGTGCTGATATCAATATTTTTCTGGTGCAGTTTACTTGATTAACTATAAAAAAGTAATAAAAAACAATTAATGAAGTATCTTCTGATAAAATCTGAAATTAATCACGGTAAGAAATGAGCTGTTTATTTTCTTCATAAAACAATAAAAAAATTTAGATATGTGAATTCGTCTTAACATACTAAAAGATTCTACTTTGTGGGTATTTCAAGCAACATCCACTTTTATCTTAATCACAGGATATCTTAATATTACAGAAGCGAAAGGATGTCATATCGAAGGGACAAATTTTTACTAACAGTTGGCTTTAATATCCCCTTATTATATTGTCACATACGAAAAGGGTATTAGATTTAATTAGTTAATCCGTTCAATAGATCACGGACTTCTTTACATTTAGTATAAGTGTCGTATACTAAACATTCTTTTACATTCTTAAAAGAGCGTTAAACTTTCCGTATGTACTACGTAAGGTTACTTTTCAAGGACATAAACATTATTTAATATATTCAGTGACATTAGATATGTTACACCTAGAAAGACCAATTTCTTGAACTCGATTTTTTAGCAACTTCAACTTCGTGAATTCACTGTGCCAGACTCTGTAGAGTATGATGCAAAGTGAACAGTTTCCTCCCCATCATTTCCCATAGATGTTCGATGGGATTTGAATCCGTCTAGGGCAAAGCATTAACGCCTGGTTCTTGGGGAAAGTCCATAATTTGACGAGCAATATGGGAAAATGCGTTGTCTTGTTGAGAAAGGACGTGTGCATGGCCATCTGCATAAACCAGTAAAGTGGTTTGTAGGACTTCAGCAACATAACGCGCAGCTGTCATACTGCCTCGAATAAACACCAGAGGTGATTGGCTACCAGAAGCAATAGCCTTCCAAACCATTACTCCAACAGTCCTGTGTACGTGCCTCCCTACAGCAAACTCAATATCACGTCCACGGTGGCGTCTTACCCTTTTACGGTCATCGTGTGTACCTAGACAGAATCGCGATTCGTCGACATTATGCCATTCTGCCTCCAATGCTGCTGTTCTCTGCACCAGTTCAAATGTTGATGACGCTGATCCACAGTCAAAGGAAGAACTAAACGTAGCCGGTATGACAAAAAGTCCAAAGGCTCAAATGTGGGGATATTGTGTAAGCATAGTAACAGGACTACCTTCTTCTCCAAACTATTGATTAGCGATTTAACGCGTAGTAGCAAAACGGTCTCGCAGAGCTAGTTGTACGAAGAGCCTCTCTTGATACTCTGAGATGCGCCTCGGTTGACCAGTTGGTCTTCTTTGTGTTCCTCTACTTTCTTCTGTTCACACACGACACACGCATTACCGTCATTGCAGTACAAGTAATACGACAGACAAACCAACATCTCAATAGGCAAAAATTCTACCCCTATCAAAATAGCTAACCTGGTAATAATTTTAAGGTCTTTGAACTCCAGGCATTACGCTTACCACAACTAGGCGGAGGCAAAGTAACTAAAATTATTTGTACTAGTCAGCTTTCACAAATCGGTGTCTTCATAAAAAACTTTGTGTTTGCAAAAACTGTCAAAGATAAAACATTGATAGTGTTATCATAGCATGCATTAAATATAGTAATTCTGTTGCCAAAAAATCAAATTCACGAAATTATTCCTTCTAGGTGTAACACTTCTAATGTCATCAAGTATATAAATACGAGACGAATACATTGGTAGCACTCGTCTGGGGATTCAAGTGATTTCCCGACGGTGGAGGAAAGTTTACCTTGTCCATAAGCGCCCCTCAAGAGCATCATCTCCTTGGTAAGAACTCTTTTTATCATTTGTAAATATTTGTTAATGATTCTTAAACACTGTTTGTATCTTTAACAAACCTGTAATTGTTGTTGATCATTACGTGACATGGTGAAGGTGTCCTTTTAATTAGCACGACCCAAGGAGCCGTGTGTGACAATAATCAACCATAATGATAATACATCAACTGTTGTTAGTTTTTCTTACTCTAAGAAGTTATTGCTAATAACGGATCTACATCAACATTGAAAATTTGGTTCGTTCCTATAACAGTGATATATTAATATTTACGAACGATATAGATATCATAAATATTGAAACGAACCATGCTTTTGTATTCTGCAATACTGTAACACGCAATTAATTTGATTTCTTCGTATACAAGTTACAGTCAAATTCGGTCCCCGAGGTCCCAGGCTCGAATCTGGCGTGGGCATGGATGTGTGTGACTGTCCGTGTTTGTATACTTAAAATGTAGTCATTTTTGTGGCTGGCTGAAATGAGACATGCCGTAGCCGAGGGCCAATTATACAATGGAAAAGTTATTTTTTAATATTGGATCTTAATCTTAAAATATCAATATTATTTTAAAATATACAGGGTCTTTCATAAGATCACTCCATAAAAAAGTTATGTTTTTTAAGTAGAACACTCTATATATTTTAAATTTAAACAAGGTGATTTCAAAAATTTCGTGAATTTTATGTAAAAATGTTAATAATAACACATATTTTAAAAAATGTACTGAGGATTGATCTAGCAAATGGTTTTCAGTATATCTTGGTTTTGTTGCAACTGTTCAATTTATTTAGTTGTTTTTGTTTGTACACAGGGTGGCCCAAAACCTATGCTTTCGATTTTTGTAAATGATATATTGTATGTTCGTTTAGTTATAAAAAGTGTTCCCGATTCATATTTGCCAAATCAAGTTTTATATTTTACCAAAAAAACGTAACTCATTACTTAAAAGTACAACAATTATTTACAGGAATCATAATATTAATGAAAACGTTGCTAGATACCACCCATTTATATAAAGGGAAAAATCATCTTGTTTCAAATGTAAATAATAAACAAAATGTTCCAGTAAAATAATATAACAATAAACATAGTCTAACATCGTTAAAAACCTTATATATCGCAAAATATTTTTAAAGTATGGACTCTATCTATAATAATCATACATATTAAGTATTTTTAATATCTCTAAGGATAATAGAGATGGCAAATTAAAAGTTAATGGTTATACTTCCAAAATTTCAAAGATAAAATAGATTATTATCATATAACTATAAAAATATTTTACTGAAGAATTTAGAATATTTTACCTAATTTAGTTACAACCATTACATCTTTCTACTTTCTTGATAGAGAATTAGTTGTCTATTTCTACACTGGTATCCAACGCAATTCATTCAAATGGTCTACGAAAAACCCGGTTGATTCTTTTCGTCAGATCACAATTTTCTCATTTTTGATAAACGTTTACTCTAGTGTACCCTGTAGATAATAATAAGAATGAATCGCGTTTGTAAAGTTTGAGCTAAGATTTGTCGCAGCATTGGCAAAATTGCAATAAAGCAAGTCGTTTTTAATCGAAATTAAAAATATTATCGGTGTACTGGGTGTTTCTTGTATTAATGGGTCTTTAATTTCTACAACCATGTAACTATTGTAATAAATAAATAATCCTGATTTTTTCTGAGCTTGTAAGTCTTGAAATGTGGTAAAAAACAAATATACCAAAAATACACTACATGTGTCGTTAGTTATAGTATTTCTGTTCTAAATTCAGTATGAGTACTTGTAAATGTTAAAAACTTTGTAAGAAATGGGGCATTTAAATACTATATATACCACGTATAATTACTTGATATCTGAGGTAGTGAAGTTCAACTGGCCAAATCAAGTCATCTCAATCAACCGCACACGCATTTTTAAGTATTTGACTGAGTTTTTATGGTAGTAAATCTTCTAAGTTCCCAGGCAGTATCGTGTGTGAGTGATTGTTTTGGAGAGGGCAGCTAAATAATCAAATATCGCAAGATCATGAAATTCCACAAATAAGTAATGACAATTATGTACTTAAAAATAAAGAATTACACATACAAACGCAACAAGTTGTTTTCAATATGTTCGAGTGTTTAAAAAAGAAGATACTGTGAAATCGGATAATAAAATAATTAAAGGAATTTCTGAACTAACAAAAATAAATGAGCCTGTCTTAAAAAAAGAATGAGTATATTGAGTTAGCACCCTTACAACCCATCATTTTTAGACTAAATGAGGATTGATTCTTCATCTGAATTTGAGTACGAAGATTTATAAAGTATATTTTTATTTCATTAACCAAAGAACTCGTTTCTAGATGACGAATGTTATTTACAGATCTTTTTAAATTTATTTTTAATATTTCAGCAGAACCAGTTTTCTTTAATTTGGTTTTACTAATGTTTTTTTTTTATTTTTAGATTTTTAGTTTAACCTGCTTTCTATAATTTTTAATTTTGTCTGAGGTTTTTGCTAAGCAAAATTGGTAATTTAGCAAAATACTTATGCCAGTACCAAGCCCAGAGAAAGAAGGGTTTAATAAGATGATCAAAAAATTAAAAATTATTGCTCCTAACAGCAGCACTTTATGCATAATTTAATTTCTAAAAACTGTTCTTGGGCAATGAATGATTCATTTTTAGCAATGCATTTTTTACATGCATTTCATTGTGAAAAGTATATTTAAAATTATTTAATTATCTTATACAAATTAAACTGAGCCAATTTCAATGAGTAATAATATGTTATGTAATTACGGAAAATGTTTAAACATTTTATTTATTAATAAAAACCAAAAGTGAATTATAATTTTACCCTATGTATAAAGCCTTTCTTTTATTATTTACAAGAATATCAAATTGATGTAAATACTTAAGCCCCTATGCCCATGGATCTTCTTTGTTTCTTGGATTTTTATAAGCAATTTAGAATAGAAATACTATACCCATAAAAATTGGTTAAAACCACCTTGGTGATTACCATTCTCCGTATTTCATATTCTTAATAAAACAGTCAGTATTAAAATATGATTAATAAAAGAATTAATTCAAAATTTCATTTATAAAATTACTCTGATTAGTAAATGCTTACCTTATTTCTAGCTCTAAGAAAAACTTTGCACTATTTTGAAAGATACACCCCAAGTTAAAAAGGATGCAGTGTTTATTTAAACAGAATAGTTTATTTGCATTAGAATTTTAGAATCGAAGATATCATTGCTCCCTCTGTTTACGTAAAGACACTTTTTATTGCAATTTTGGCCTATTCTCAAATATCTGAAATAGTAAACTTTAAAACGGTGGTTAGAAGCCTTCAGCTCAAAACATGTGCGTCGCAATCTAAATTTTTCTTTTAGTTTAAATCGTTTTTCAAATTCTAATATTTTATATTTGGAAAATAATTAATGGCCGTTCGTCGTCCCTCCGCCCTGCGCGTCGCTTGACATCTCGTGGGGTCGTAAGATGGCTCTAACAGTTTCAAAGTACTTCTTAAAGCCTAGTTTTGCGTAAAGACCCTTAGAGGCGTCATTTTCGGGGCGGATCACTACGAACGGCATATAACCACGTTCTTTTACCTGAAAAATAAAAAAATTGCGGTATTTTTATTTAAATATGGAAAGATACATAATACTTGATTTTCCACTGTCTTCCAAAACGTTTTTGTACGTATTCTAGTCTACCCAGATTTCGGTATCTGACAATACCATTTTCCAAGTCAGATAGAAGTTCCCAGATACCGAAACATAGGTTCATTTGAATATACAGTGAACGGCTGAATTACGGAATAAAATCATTATTTCGAAAACCGTTGAATTTTTAGGAAAATTCGGAAACAGGTCGATTTTTGTTGTTGCTTTACAATATTTATGTCAAATATTTAAAATGAATATTGTTAATATCATTGAAAAGTAATATTTGCTAAATAATATACAGTAAATATTCGTTTAGTTACGTATATAAAATATTCGCGAGCTTAAAGTAGATAAATATTTAATAAATAATTTGGGAAGAATAAATAAAAAATGTAAATATTTAATATTAAGATTTATTAAAATTTATCTCTTTAAAGTTACGATTAACTAAAATTTGGATTTCAAAGTCGATGTTTGGGATTTTTGAGATTTCTGTTTTTAAAACCATGATTCATAAATTTCAACCTTAAAGTCGAAATTCATTAAAATCTCCACACCAAAAAAATAATATTTTGAATTGGAACACGAGATTTTTTAAGATATTTGGTTCAAAACAAGATTTATTAAAATTTCTTTCTTTAAAATCGAGATTAATTAAAATCTCAATATCAAAGTCGAGATCTTGAAGAAAAATAAGAAATGTATTATTTTAAAATACGATTTCATTGGAATATAATTTTTAAAGTCGAGATTTAAATAAATAAAAATAGTTATTAATATTTTTGCTTCTTAATCGCAATTTATTAAACTATCGAGCATAAAGTAGAGATTAAAAGTAAAATAAGATTTTTTCAATATTTTTTCAAGATTCATTAAAATCTCAACTTCAAAATCAGGATTTTTAATATTTTTGCTTGTAAATAGAGATTAATTAAAATATCGAGGTCACAAAGTCGATATTTAAAGTAAAATAGATCTTTCAATTATTTTTGCAAGAATCATTAAAATTTTGAATCAAAATCAAGACTTTTTTTATATTTCTAAATTAAAATCAATATTTTTTAAAATTTCAGATTTAAATTTGAGATCCATTTAAATATTGACTTTAAAAAGGTGGAGATATATGAAGTAAGATTTCTAATATAAAATCAAAAGTTATTGAAACACCAACTTTAAAGTAGAAATTTTGAAGTAAAACACGAGAATTTAAAGATTTAGAAGTAGAAGAAGAAATTCGATTTCGATTTTATAATTGTTTGATCTTGAACCAAAACACTATAATGTTAAAATTTCTACTTTGAAATCGAAATTCAATAAAAAAGTTTTTCAAATTTCTAATATAAAATCGAAAACGATTCATTAAGATTTCGGCTATATAAACGAGATTTTAATAATTCTGTTTTAAAATCGAAACTTATTGAAAGATCTACTTTAAAATAAAGATTTTCCAGCAAAGAATGGGAACTTAATGTCAAGACTTAGAAGTAAAATTCGATATTTTTAAATTTTATCTTTAAAATTGAGATTCAATAAAATCTCTTCTTAATATTCCCTAATGATAAGCGTTAAAGCCGGTTAGAATATAATACAATTAATATATTATAAATCGTGATTTTTCAAACAATAAATTTTGGTAAAATTAATGGAATTAAAAATCTGTGACAACAAACTAAAACCATTTAATAATAAATAATTTGTTTATGGGAGTAAATGGACATCCACAATCGGCAAAATATCAATCAGTGAGTCTCTGGTCATTACCAAAAGTAAATGTATTTAAAAAAGATAATTAAATATAAACAAATAATTTAATTAATTTAGCCTTGAAGAAAAAATAAATACAATTATTAAAAGATATATTTATTTCGTAATTTTTGTCAATAGAAAAATAATTAAAGCAACGAAGCGGCTCCTTTAAAAAAACAATATTTTTACTCATAAAAATCAGTGATTGGCATTACGAATATTAATCAAAACAATATTTTATATAAAAGTGCTTTAATTCAAAATACAACATACAGTTGAATTTTTACAACTTTACTAATATCTCATATTTTAATATATGTGTATACTTTTTTGGGGGGGGCTAGCTTCGAATTCGTTTTTCGTCACAGAGAGGTGTTAAAATATTTTTTTTAAATGGCGACCATTTCTTTGTTTCGGCTTTTTTTGCGAATAACTTTTGTTAGAGCCGACTCATTCTCAAAAGCCCAAACTGACGACTGTTGCTTTTTTTTCGAGATCATTGCAGTATACCCATGTTTCATCACCTGTAATGATGTTGTGCACCAAATTAGACGAACCACGGTCTAAGCGATCTAATGTAGACCTGCACCAACTCATACGGTCTTCTTTTTGAGCTAAGTCAAGTTGTGGGGGATCCACCGAGAACAAAGCTTACGGATTTTCAAATGTTTATGTACAAAATGGTGTTAATTACTTTCGCACCAATCACCAATAAAGTTGCTCGAATATTTCTGGCAGTAATGTGCCGGTCCTCTTTACTCATGTTCGGAATAAGGTCAATATTTTTTTCTGTAACTGCTCTTTTTGGCTTAGAAGCTCGATAATTGTCATTTAAGGAAAGTCGAAATTCATTGTACCACCGCTTTACGGTAGCTAAGGAACGTGACTTGTCACCAAGCACTCGATTGATTTCGTCAAAACATTCTCTACGGTGTAAGCCACGCTTGAAATTGTAGAAAATCACAGACCGATAATCCTCATGGTTCATTTCGAACGAAAGGATTACTTTAAACTTATATAACCTCAAGGTAGCGTTCTCGGTCCATTTCTGTATATGATATTTACAGCAGACGTTCCAACTAGAAACGACACCTTCTTAGCAACCTTTGCTGATGACACCGGAATCATGGCAGTAGATACCGACCCTACTCTAGCCTCAGAAAAAGTTCAAAATCATCTAGACTTATTACAAAACTGGCTTCATCGATGGAAAATCAACGTTAATGCCAGCAAATCAGAACAAATTACTTTGACTACAAGAAAATCTGCTTGTCCACAAGTTTCTATTAACAATATTCCGATCCCCATAAAACCAGTTGTCAAATATTTGGGAATGCATCTAGATGGTAAACTAACATGGAAGTCACATATCAAAAATAAGAGAAAACACCTGGATCTTAAACTAAAGAATATGCACTGGCTATTTAACAAAAAGTCTCAGTTATCTCTTCTAAGTAAACGGCTTCTCTACAAAGCCATACTCACACCAATTTGATCATACGGAATAGAACTATGGGGCTGCAGTAAACCTATAAATACGAAGATACTTCAAACATTCCAATCCAAAATACTCCGTATGATAAGTAAAGCCCCATGGTATGTCTCAAACCAGAAACTTCACGACGATCTGAACATCCCACTAATCAAAGATGTAATAAAAGCTCATTCCACAAGATACAAAAAACGCACCACCGACCACGACAACGAATTAATAAATAATTTATTCAACCAACCACTTGCCGAAAGAAGATTAAAGAGACTATGGCCAGAAGACCTCCCACAACAATAAATTCTTAGAGAACCATCAGTGGATGGTACCTAACTGACCTTAGTGACTAATAGACTATTTACTTATTACTCTGTGAATAGAGTAGATTGTAAACATGCAGTGCATTGATAAAAAAAAAATTATATAACTTACAAACAATCAGGTATATTTGACAACTATCACCAAGTAAACTTGTAAACAACGAAATTGAAATGACAGACAAAATTAGTTGCAAAAGGAAGAGAACGGCACTAGTATTTTTCATTAGTTTATTCTTACCAATTTGGTCAGGTACTTTGCGAGAATCAGTCCATATCCTTTTCTCCTATACTCAGGTCGCGTTTGCATGGAAAACATGGCCCCGTAATACGATTGCACCATCCAAGCGGCCAAATCTCCAGAGGCTGAAAACACTCCGTAACAAGGAAGTTTCGCTATTAGTTTTTGGAATACTTCTACGCACTCCATGTGATTGGCCGGGTACAAGTCGTGGATCATTTGAGCATGCTCGGGAGACAACTGCAACATCTCCGCGTCCTCTGCGAATACCCTAAATTTCATACATAAAAAACAAATTAAGTTCTAGTTTGCCTTCGCTCTCTTGGAGTATTCAGCTGACAAGAAATTCTGGTATTCCTAGAGGCGGTTTAAATAATTTTGGAAGCGAACAAATTGACTCATTTATGTCACAAGTTCGATATCTCTCTAAAGGGGGTAATGTCAAAAAACTTTAATTATATTGAGTTAATTATATAGGATGTCTAATTTCTTCCTGTTGAACATAATTTAAAATAAAAGGTTTTTTTAATAATATATTTTGTATAATATTTCGAATTCAAAATTTAGTCCGCCAAATCGAAATATTATTTACTTTCTGATTTAGGGATATTTAAGATAGATATACTTATTTTAGGTGATGGTACTATGAGTTTATTTTAATGATAACGTTACATATCGTCAAATTGAAATACAAAGTCATTGGCAAGTTAGGTGCAATAAATATATCAAACTTTTGATATTATATTTAATTATTTTATTGATCTACTACAATAATAATTTCAAAAATTAAAAATAACCCAAATCGTTTATATATGTATTTTTCATTTTTTAGAGCTAATTAGGTGACCGATTAAATAACAGAAAGTACTAAGTTAACAAAACAGGAGAATTTGGAAAAATCAGTTCTGCCGTTCATCCGAAATTTTAAAAATATTATTGCTGGATTTTTCCGATAAACCACCTTGCCCTTATTTTTTCTCCAACGTCGTAGAAGTAGTTGATAGTCATATTTCTTTTCAAATATTTAACCAAGAGAAACATTTTCGGATCATCGGATGCATGAACATTAGAACCAAATAAATTGCTCTACTGGCTCGTAGCCAATAACCTTGACATCATATTTTGATTTTTTATTTCCAGAATGGTGCCAGTCTCCTTTTATCCCAAAAGCGGTAAGTGATTTCTATATAGCACGTATACCAGTAAGAATAAAATCATTTTATTATAAATTGGTTATCATGCAACTAGTCACTTTGTAAAACAAATAGATCATTAAGTATCAGCTTGGTTTATTTATTAAATTAGTACCAATCTAAAAATGGCCCAAAAAGTATGTTTTTTGACAAATTGTTGCCAATTAGCACTATTTTTTCAAATTGGGGAAAATTATTGGTGAAGAAATCATTTAAAAATTTGTTATAATTCTGGTTATCAATGTCGCTAAGGTAAAAGACCTTTTATTACAAATAGGATCAGTAGACACGAGCTAAAAGCCATTTTAGACAAATAATGAAGTCTTAAATAGATAAAACGAAATTAATGAGACTACTACTCATTTTAAGTTTATTATTTTTTCACTTACGTAATTGTACCTTCCTCCTCACTCTCGATGTCTTTATCCATCATACAATAGACTTCTCCCGTTAATTTTTCCATTGTTCCTATTTCACTGTAAATTTCCTCCATTTTTTCCATAATTTTAGCGTGGGTGAAGTTCAAATAAATGGGTTGGGTCCAATCAATTAATATATCTTCGTCTGTCAATAAATGTATGTTTTCTAGTTGATCACAAGGGCAAAATACACTGAAGCTTTCGTATAATTTACCGTTTGGCTATAAAAGAAAGAAAGCAGATAATAACAATTATGGCGACAGTTGTAAATCTTTTTAATTATCAGCAACAATCTTATTACTCAAATCGAAACGCACATGGGCTTCATTTTGTCTCTGAGAACCAAATCAAATGAGCAACGTTTATTCTGTTATTCTGTTATATTGTCAAATAATTACAGGGTTTTTTGAAATGTTGGTTCATATTAGGATTCATTTAAAATAAAGTAATATAAATATCCAAAACAGCCGTCCTTCGGTTTTGTTGTAAAAGATATAGAAATAAGATCTTTAAATGAAAGAAGTATAAAAACGTATGCAGAATTAAAATGTCTTATGAATTTTTTTTCTAAAGTCAGCCGTGCTCAAAGAAATAAATATTAATATTTTACATTTATCCAAATATTATTTATTAGAAAGCAACTAAAGCCGGCAACACCGACAACTCAGTCAAGTAAAAAGAATGATTTTTTAAACGATCTTAAAATAAAAATTATTGAAACTGCTTCACCAAAGGATAAATATAAAAGGATTAAACGATCCGAATCTTCTTCAAACTAACACAATTTTATGATTCATCAGGTACATATTTCTTGGTTAACTGACACATTTTAAAAATGTGAGATATTATCACGTATAAATTTTCGAGTAAATGTTTAAAGTGAATTTTTGTGTAAACTAATGATAGAAAAAATTTTTCTTATAATATTTTGTTGCAAATAAATATGCATTATTTTCGTGGACACCCTGTAAATTTATTCAAATTGTTTGAGTCAATTTTGTATGACTCAAGTATAAAAAAAATACTGGTCATACAAAGTTGTTTTGCAGTTAATAAGATTCTTAAGTATAACTACTATCATACACAAAACAACACTGATGACCGATTTCAATAAACTCTTCAAGCTGATTTATATTTTATTACTCTATTGTTGAACAAGTTTCAGACAAAATATGAACTATCTTAACAAAAAATATATTTATAGTTTATATGCATATCTTGTTTAACAAAAGTTCATATCAATAGCGACAAATTGTGCTACTCATTCTAAGCGATAAGTTTATAAGCATCCTTATTACCCTCTTTACGATTCCTTTTGTTCAAATGCAATTATTATGACCGTGACATTCTCAATGCCAATATAATAACAAATAATATACAGTTTTTTGCAAAAACGAGACTGTTATTGCGTCAGTTATCGTCAAAACACGCTACAACTCAGCTTTATCTTGGTGCACCAGTCACGCGATCTATAAGAAAGACACGAATTTCTCTACCTGAATTTAGTTAATTCGAGTACTTTATCGGCCAATGTTTAGCGCCAATAATGAGAGAATTTCAATCCCAAAAAACAATATCCCTAATTATTCACTGGGGTTAATAGTAAGGAAAATTTACCTGCAAAATTAAGTCCGCAGTTACCGATTTCAAGTTGCACAACACACATTGACTCTTTTTTTGTGAAAATATGTTATTCGTGAAGAATAGATATTTTACTATTATCTGATATTAGTCGAAAAATAGTTAAGTAAAAAATGACAATAGTAACTTGATCCAAGAGACAAGAGCACCCTCAACATTTTTCATGAATATTTAAAATTCACTCATTTTAAACGAGTTACAATAATATTCAACTCAGATTAGTACATTCTGTACATACTCCAAAATAATTTTGTTCGTGCAATTTTTACATCAGCCAATCAACATTTCGCTAATATGCTACTCAAAAATTGACCAATGAAAACTGCCCTCTCTGAGCTCACATTCACTCCAGAACGAAAAAGAGTCGCTAAGAAGTTACTGTCCAATACACACGTACTTTCTCAGCTCGAAAATAAATTCTCTCCCTTCACATAATTGAAAATATAAACTCTCACCCAAATTTTAAGTTTAAACAGTTAATGACTCTTCAGACCACAAAATATGTAAAATTAGCTTTCGTTTATGTGGTGATTAGTGAAAATAAATGTCAACCATCATACTCGCATCTGTTATTATTAAAGTTAAAATGTTTGAAAATAGTTTTCTTCATTAAAGTTGTTGAAGAATAAAGCAGTGTATCAGTTATTTATTGGATGGTATGGATTTTTTTAAGAAACTAAGCACAAAGATTTTATCATACATGATTCTAAGTCAGTATCTTTTAAGTAACAAGTGATTAGAATGCAGGTGCGAACATATAACAAAGCTAACATTTTAGCATTAGATGAGAAATATCTCATTGAAGTAAGCCACATAAAGAAACCTCAGATACAAGATGAAAGAAGCAATAGAATGCATGATTCCTTTTTGAATTAATCTATGTTTAAATGATGAATCACCATAGATGAATTAATCTCAAACATTTGTATTTGGCGCCCCCTGTTTTATCTCAAACAATTCTCCTTTCATTGATCTAAGTTAAGAGCCAACCCGTAAGAATTTAAACTAGTGACTAGGCATTAGGCAACCCGGGCTAGCGCGCCGTACATGCTGTCGGAAAATTCGCGCCCGGTATACATCTATTCATTTTGCAATATATCGTCAATGTAGTGGTTTATTAACTAATATATTGTTCTTCATTAATTACCACCCCCTCCGCCCCTAAATTTATTTCTTTCTTATGATTTTTCCTCTTTTTTCGATATATATACCTTCTCTTTCGAATATATTATTAATAATTTTAATTTCGTTTTTCGATTACACTTACAGCTTTATACTTGTAATATGCTTTATAATCTGATTGTATTTTTTTGGTTTATTACATCAGTCATAGCTTTTGGATTGTCGACTGTTGTTTCAAAATACAAAACTTTCTATTTTGTAATGATTTTCTAATTTAAAATTGCTTCATATATTTCACTATTTTGAAACAGGGATATCGTCCTCGTTGACTACAGCGAATACTTAAACCCTTTTTTTTTCTTTATTTGTAACAGATATTAAGCTTCTATTATAGAAGGAAGAAGAAATCAATATCGACACTAAGAAAGAAAAATCGATTTAAAGACTAAATTAAAAATTTTAGAAAATTTAGTTATTAAAACGAAGGAACTGAAAGAAAATAATAATCTTCCAGAGACATTCTCATAACCCGGAGTCCTATAATTTATATTACAAAAATCACTCATTCGAAGTCGTTAAATCATTTTTATCTTATTGGTTTTACTTTTACTTCATCTTCTTGATTTCGAGAAAGGACATATCGTACAGCTGAAAAACAAAAAACTTGAAAAAGAAAAACCAACCCTTAGTTCAGTAGTACCAAGTATGGCAAAAATTAATTGCCTACTTTTAATTCTTTTATTAATTACACGTTAAACTGAATGATTAAAAGTAATGAACATCATTCTAAAAATCTTCTTGTTACACCGGCTTAGTTTAGTTGTTTCTAGGGAAATAACATTTCACAAGTTGGTATCGCATCTTTAAAACAAAAAAGAAGTTCTTAGAATAATATATCTATATATAAATTATGATAATATAATCTCTATTTATTAAGTTAATTGATTTTAAAAGACAATCAAGCACAACAATTTATCAATCAAATTTCGTTTCTAAAATAATTTTTACGAAATCAATCCTAGTGAAATTTGTAGTGCTAGCTACTAAAAAATTTTTAAAACTGTTATGCATATTTTATATAAATATACTATTTATTTTTAGTTATCCATATCCATTTCTCATAACTTCATAAACACTCTTCCTTTTTTATTGCGGTTTTCATATACATAAGTTTGACTACAAATGGTGCAGGTATTCAAATGTCTTTTGTAAAATGGAATGTTTCAGGTCATGATTCGTATCAGGATCTTCATCCAAATATTGATTAATTATTTAAAGTTTTTAAATTTTGTACATTATTGCTCAATGGAGTTTTTAACCTAGATTTTCACTTTTCTTCCACTTAATCTACTTATGATTTATAAAGCTATTTCTGTCACGAATTTGCGATACGGACTATTCGTTAATAAATTGGAACTTTTAAGAAATTTTATTGAATAAAAATAATAATTTCTTTATTGCAAATTCACTGAATTTTGAGCAATGTTAATATTTCAAAATTGACACAATTTATTTTAAATAATCAATATTTTAATTTTTAGCAATTTTTTTTGTTCTTGGCTCCTGTTAAAGCCTTACAAATGTATTTTGCTAATGTTGCGTAGAAAGAATATTGTTTAGATCGTATTTAAACTTTTCTTTCTTTCTCACTAATATTACAATTTCAATTATACTTTTTGTTATAAAAGCTGTTGTATTGTAATACACAATCAAAGATGCTACTCTATTAATGACCCTAGTGCATACGTAAAGTTCATTTCAAGATATTTAGTTGAGCTGTCACTTGCATTCAGTGAACTATTAGAAAATCCCTCGGTAGGAGGTTGTTAATCCAAGCAAATTAGTACAGAATGGTATTTAAACCCTTGATCAAAAACACAATAATATTGTACAATATAAACTTAAAGAGGCTTTAGAGGTCTCGAAGATTCTTGGGAAAGTGTTTACAAGATATTAAAAGGATATGCTAATGATCAACAGTAATAATTGTATTGCTAGAAGAGAATGTTGGGGTTACTGGAGGATTATTTTGAAACTGAATTTTAGTTTATTGTAAACATTTGATTGTGAAAGTAATATGTGGCGTCCTTGGTTAAATTTTTTTTTGCTTGAGCAACACTTGTCACTACATTTCTGGCAGACATTCAAGTACGACTCTGTTGTTCTTTACTTTAAAATGAAGAATTTATAAGATTAACTGATAGTACTCTCTAAGCAGATGGTAAGTCAACGAAATATCTAGAAATAAACTTTATAGAATCGTTTTATAGAATTCCGAGTATTTGGGCTTGGCAAACGTGATTACGATTCTTTTTAACACAGATGAAATGGTACCTAACGGGGCTGTCTTTATCAAAACATGAGTTTTTGGCAAAAATAGTTGTCCCTTGGTATGAAACTAGTGATACCAATTCTAGTGGTTATTTTATATAAAAAAAGTAAAGAAATCTTATTCATCGAACTATTGAATAATAATATATTATACGTAAATAAAGCTACATTAAAGTTATTTTATTAAATACTAAACTACAATAAATTAAAAATTTAGACAAGACGACAATTAAGTGCTTTGAAATATACGTGAAGTTAAGAACAAATCGAAATACTAAAGAAATAAATAGTCAAGAATAAGCAGAAAATATACAAAAAAATCCCATAACCAATGTAAATTTTTGGCAGTTATATCTAAGAAATTTATGGAACTGTTCTCTTCAATTTTGAAGGCAAATTCTGTTTTTGAATGTAAATTGTTAATATAATTAAAGAAAAAATAGAATTTTTTCTTCAATGAATTTATCTAAATAGTTTAATTAAAAATATTGGTTTGTGACATCAAAGTTATAGATATATCCACAAATTTCTGAACATTGTCCAAAAAATAAACCTGATTGATTAAGAGTAAAGTTAATTTGATTTAATCGACCTGGAGTAGCATCAATTTTAACGCCTAACGAAGAGATTCTATTATCTATCACTACCTGTAAAACCAGCCAAAACGTAATCAACATATCTATACCAAAACAATACATTTAGAGATATTTGAATAAAAAATTTTTTGTTCTAAATTATCTATAAAAATATTTGCCAAAATTGGTAATATTGGACTACACATTGGTAATCCTTCATTTTGAATATAAAATTTATCATCAAAAACAAAGTAATTTTGATTGATACATAAATTAAATAGGTTTATAATTTCACTAATTAAAATTTAGAATTTAGCTATTAATTGTCTATATTCTATGGAAGAATTTTTGAATGCATATTACTAACGTCAAATGAAACTAATTTTGTATTTTCATTTAATTTATGTGTATTTATTTTATATATTAAATCTAAAGAGATTTTTACTGTATATTTTTATATGCAACCATAATGAGTTAAAGTTTTATAAAGAATCTCTGCTAATTTTATATTTGGAGTATTGACATAAGAAACTACAGGACTAATTAGTTTTTTATCTTTATGTAATTTAATACTACCATATAATTTTGGTGCTTGAAGATTTTTTTGAATTATTTGTAAAAACGGGCATGATAAAAATCATAGTCATTAAAAAGGAAATTTGATTAACTAGTTCCTTAACATTATATAATTGATAATGCAATTTAGCGAAATCTTGGTCAGAAATAAATATTTAAAAATAGCTTTGTAGTACTGTGGAAATTCAAGATAAATATAATTTATCTTTTTATATTTTATATTTATATGAAAAAATTCCACAAAGTAAAGGTTGAAAGAATTAACTTAATAAGCTAAATTTTGAATATTTCACATAATGTTCAGATTTAAATAAAATAAAAATTAACGAAAATAAAATAGTGTAGCTTGAGTGTCCTCGCGGATTGCAACTTGTTTCACCCATTTAAAGAAAAAAAAAAAGAAAAAGACCTGTGAATGATAAATATACTCGTATTCGTCTTTCCTCTCATAAATCCACTTTTAGTGAAAAATGTTTTAGAGGAACATTACAACTAAAGTAGTTCTTCCAACATACGAATAGAGCCGGCCTTTAACATAATTTTTCCATTTCCGAAACTATAAAATTCTGCAGTATGTCGGCTTCCACCGGAAAGGTCTTTTAGGACGGAAAATGGCATGTCAACACGTTGTGAAACCCCGCACGAATACCGATTTATATGTAGTAGCATATTATGGCATGTATTCTTTGAGTCCAAGGCCTTTTTTAATCCATAAATTGTTCACAAAGAAAGATGAAACCTTATTAGCGTACAGCTGATAGGAATTAATTTTCCTTGAAGATATGATTAGATTTAAAGAAAAATTAGGCACGGCGCTCATAGACGCAGACATCTTTAAAAAACATAGTGTACACGGTGATTCAAAATTTTATGTACCGGGTGGGCAACTAAGAACGGCCGTCGGCCATATATTATAAATGAATTATAGTTCAGCTTCGGGAAAAAAAAATTATAACAAAAGTGGACTCGGGATAAACCTGGAAATTATTTAAAGAATTATAGGTCCGCTAGAGGATGTAATTGAATATCAAAGATTAAAAAGGCAAAATTTTACAAAATTTACCTAAATAAAGAATATTGTAAACACGATCGTCATATTGTTCGAAAAATTCTGCGTGTTATTGATTTTACAAGTTTTAGTCTGCTTTTTCAAATAAGAGGCAGACTAAATTTGTTGATTTTCATTAAGACTAACCCGCCTAATCGACATTTAAAGAAAAATTCCCACCATTTACATAATGCTTACAATATCTAAGGAAAGGAAAAAGATATTGACATGGGATTTTCGCTATTTTATTGATAATTTACTCTACTTTTTAAAAACGTAGTCAAAGTTATATCCATTTAATATTTTCAAGAAAAAATTCAATATCTAAAAAATAATACAATACTCTCTAGTATTCACGTTATTGGTTAGGTTGCTCCGAGTTTAGACTTATTTCATAAATGGAGAAGTGCTAATTCTAATAACATTAACTTAATAAAAATCGGTTAAGCAGAACCGGATTTAAAGGCATTTTTTCATAACAAGGTCCCGCTCTCCCCCACCTCTTAATTGAAAAAAGAGACTAAAACTTGTGAAACCAAAAATATTTTTAGAAGAATTTGATGATCGTGTTTCCAATACCCTTTAGTTAGGTAAATTTTGTATAATTTTGCTTTTTTAATTTTTGATATTCAAATACGCCCTCTAGCGGTAGACCTACAATTCTCTAAATAATTTCCAGGTTTTTTTCGAGGTCATTTTCGCTATATTTTTTTCCCGAAGCTGTACTATAATCCAATCCTGAAGTATGGTTATTCGTTGGCCACCCGGTACATATCTCTTCCGTGGTTAAGAATTACTCTTATAGAAGGTGTTGTCTAAATTTTCTCTTCTCTTATCTGCAACCCGTATAATACTCGTTCTTGGGATATAAAATCAACTCATTTTACAATTGAAATTACTTTACTGACATGGAAAGTGCTTAAAAAGAACCAAATATTAAAGCTACTTTTCCAACATTTCAATTACGTACACAGTGTTGACCATTTTTAGAAAAAAAATCATACCTTTAGTTGATGGTAAAAATTTTAGTAAAGAAATAATTATTTTCTTTTTAAAATATGGAAAAAGCTCTTACCGTTCTGGTCATTCCTGGGAAATGTAAAATCACAGCCTGGTCGGGCCACGTTTTCGTGACGTAAAAATGAAAATCCCAAACGTGATCCTTTAAATACGTCTTCAGTGTCTGATGAAACTGTAAAAAGTTAATGAAACTGTGAGGTGTGGCAAATAGTGTTATTTATGAGTTACCTTAATGGAGTCAGGTAAGTAATTACCCAGGAAGTCAATAATGTCTGGAAGCTCTGATTTTTCTACCAACTTGAAATTTTTGCCTTCTGATAGGACTTCTTCCATAGCTGTAAAAAAGGACAAAATTAGTCGAAATTAACACACTTTGGTGGTTCTGTTTATTTTACGAGGGATTAACTTTTAAAGATAACTTTTAACTTTTTTCATACAATGCCAATATTAGACATAAGGACCCATGTCGAAATCTCGAAACTAACCAACCTATAAACTGTGAGGAATTATTAAAAAAATTTAACCAATAAACGAACTTAAGGACTTCTTATGAATTTCTAATTTATGAAAATTTTATTTTATATTATACACATCGACACTATTTAATAATGCCCTTATTATGAAAATAATGCCAAAATTTAACACTTTTGAATAATATATTTTTTAAGGTTATTATTATCTAGTTTCTAGTCTACTCCGATTGTTAGATTGATTTTTTGTTACAAATTTTATTCGTCAATATTGCCTGAATTAAAATATAAATTATTTCAATTAAAAGTGTGTTAACATAACGAATTA
The DNA here is from genome assembly GCA_951812935.1 of Hermaeophaga mercurialis. Classification (NCBI taxonomy): domain Eukaryota; kingdom Metazoa; phylum Arthropoda; class Insecta; order Coleoptera; family Chrysomelidae; genus Hermaeophaga; species Hermaeophaga mercurialis. The sequence goes on from OX638362.1 coordinate 10,389,187, forward strand.
AAGGGAACAAAATCATTGACTAAACGAACTTTTAATTAGATTAGTTAGTACATCGAAAATTCACCAATACGAAAACAACAAAATTTATGCTAAAATGGGTTAGTCCTATTATCACTGATGGAAAAGTGTGCAAAACTTTGAACTGGAATGCATTTGTACCATTTAGAAAAAATCCAAAAAAACGCATACTAGTAATTAATGATACAGTTTTTGGTGTTCATGACATAATAATAAAAACAAGCACAATGTTAATTAAAGTCGGTTAACAATATAAGAAAAAAATATAGTAACTATATAAATAGAGAAATTTTATTTGTTTTTATACATTGAGATTTATTTTTATACTATTAAATTCTCAAACAGAAAGACTAAATCAACGAATACTCGCAAAAAAGTGATCATATATAAAATTACCGATATTAAAGCATTTTTTAAAATAAAATATGGCATGACCAGAGCCATATTAGTGAAATTTCGTCTCGTATTTTGTGCTAAATTGAATTAGAATTAAAAAAACAAATAATAAAATTAGAATGAAGATTCTGTCAAGATTAAATTGAAGCGAGGTTCAATTACGTGAAGTGTTGCATGTTCAAGATGCCTTTGCTTAAAAACCAACCAATTTATTTTATCCAATAATTTCTTCAGACAGATGTCAAGGTCGAAGATTCAGTTTCTCACATAAAAAGTAGTTTGAAACATTGTAATATCCTAGACTAATTCAGAAATTCTATATTAGAGCCAGACAATTAAATGGCCATAAAATGAAATAATAAGAAGATGAGTTTGTGTAGTAAGTCAGATAACTGATATGAGTAAAATGTTACTATGAAGTTCAGTGGATATGAATAAATTCTGGAAACTTGTATTTTGCTATTACTACAGTAGATATATATTTTAATTCCAGTTGAAACTTGATGAAACGAATAAATGTTATTATAACTTGTTCTAATTTCAAGTTCTTAGTACTCTGGTTTCAATGATATACAGACTGACCATTTAATAATATATATACATATGTAGGTGGGTCAAAATTGTTGAGCAATACTTCTAGGTGTGATAGGTCACCTAAAAATAAAGGTACCTTTTTATATACACTTTTTTCGAATGCTCAAAAATAAAGACGATAAAGGCCTCTAAAGTTGTATAAATTTTTTTTTAAATATCTTGAATAAATTTTTGCATAAATAGAAATAATTTTATGTTATTAGTCATTTCATCCCTTCTGATTAAGGAGAGGAAATTCCATGGACAAACAATCAAATATCTATCACCCCTAGAAGTATTGCTCGACAATTTAGGAACACCCTCTATATTATTAGAAAATCTATCTTGAACAAATTTCGATACATTTTTTTTGTCAAGGTAATCTATGATTCTTTTCTCGATGATAAAAGGGCAAACTTTTATTGATGTTTTTTTAAATTGCGTACTCTACTGAATAGTGAGTTTTTAATAACAAAATTATAATCTTAAAGTTTTTAAAGTATAGTACAAAACTTTTTAATCTTAATTATTTCAACAAAAAGTTATAAAACCCGTATAAAACTTACAACATACATTTGTCAAAACCGGAAAGCGTTTCCATGAACGCATCCTAAAGATTTTCCAGATATGTTAATATAGTATCTTGCATATTTCAGGACAATTATTTTATTGCAGAACAATAAATTTTCTTTTAAAATAATGAGACTCTCACAACCGAACAACACATTCGAATATTATTGATATTTCTTAATTCCTCAGATGTAATTTATCTACAATCTCGTATTCTTAGACATACTTCTTGTTTGCGTCTTGGTTGCCACAAAAATTTAATTGAATAATTTTGGATGAGTTATCCACCATTAAACATATAGAAGCTAGAATTTTACTTTGCATTATGAACTTTGGCAATTTTCGAATTTTGCCTAAAATTTTGGTAAAAAGTAAAAGCACAAATGCGTTTCCAAAATGAATATTGCAATAATTTTGTCATTAACAAATATTTTTAGAGAAATTTTGGGTGGCTTTGTTCATAAATTCTGTGGGGTCATCAAAATTTTTGAAAAAAAAATCCTTCAGGTTATGGAAGTCGAAAAATTGTCTTGAATTCAAATTTGTTTCAAGTTATAGTTGCTCTATACATATATTAAAAAGAATTGAGATAAATGTGCATTTTACTGGGGTGCTCTTTCTTTAAGTGGGTAACACTAAAACCATATTTAAAAATTATATGAAGATTATTTATTTTGAAAAAATATAGTCTATATTTATAGTCCATTTATAATTAATTTTGTAATATTTAAAAATGTACTAAAAATTACTACTATTCTTCCATATCTAATAATATTATAAGTCTTTAAGGACATTATTTATTTATGAAAAATATTGTTTAAAATCAATTAATTTATTTAATATGTCCAGACCATTTTTATTTTTAGAAAATGATAATTAGTAAAACAATTTTCTATATACAACTTTTAAGATATGAAAAGTATACATTTTTTTACTTTTCTAATTCATATATACATATACAAAAAATTATACTACTCACATACATTTTTTTAAATGTTAAAAATAATGATAATTTCAAAGATATATGAATAACAAATGTCTTACACTTTTCTCGGCTCCATTGAAAAGAATTGATAAATTTTTCTATGAAGTACATGAAGTAAGGCCTACCACTTGGTACTTTTAAACCCACTAACTTTTATCTCTTTTATTTAAAGCTATGACACTTTTTTATATTAAAATTATTATATATCACCTCGACCTCTTATCACCGTCGCTGTCATTAATTTATACAAATATCATTAAATTAGCAACTTATATTAATAATAATAAGATCCATGTTTTTATTTAGATAAAAATACTTTTTTAATAATCTCGAATACAGGTCGGTCCATAATACCGAAAAATCAAAATCATTCTTCTACGTTGCAATTTTTATAATCCACAAACATTAAAATGATAAAATGATTTAATTAAAAGTTATTAAAATTCATAATCAGGTATAACATTCTTCGGAAATTAGTCCCGAATATTTGGAAATATTAAATATTTATTATTTTTATTATAAGAAATTTTTACAATGCGATGGATAAATAATTGTTTCATAACTTAAGTTTGGCATTTTTAATAATTTTTCATATTCTAAATAGTATTTATGTTTATTTTAATATTTTTTTCAAATTTAGTTGGTGCGTTGTATAATTCAGTACAATTATTTCATTGCAGAGTAATAGATTTTCTATTAAAATAAATAGTACTTATTATTTCACATTATATTCCTCACTCCGCCTCTGATAATTACAAAATGTCGCACTCTCCGATTATAAAAGATAAAGGATTTCATCTATTATCTAAATATACAGGGTGATTAAACTCTGATACCTTTATTACAGAGGATGGTAAAAAAAATTAGGAAAATTGTAGGCATTCCATATCATATTTTCAAAATAAGTTGCGAATGTATGGCTTGTTTTATAACATAGTTTATTAAAGAACACTTAGTGTTTTATTTTAAATCTATGTTCTACTTGTTTTATTATTGTAGCAATATTTACGTGTAGACAAACATAAGACGAATGATATCGTTAAAGTAACATTATGTAAAGTTGACATCTGGTCACTTTGATGAGCCGTTACAATGTTTTTACATCATTTAAACCTTTTTTAAAAAATAATATTCAACGCTCGGGTCAACTACATTTTCTATTTTTTGTCTGAATCCTTACGCATTGACATTTGTATCAGTCAATCAACAGGTTATTAATGGTACTTTATTTAATTACTAAATTTTATTTTATTTTCATTTAGAATTTTTTGAAACGTATTTATATGAACTTAAGATATAAAAAATTTTAAATATGAACCCTTTAATAAGCATAAACGATCGGTCTAAAATTGATTTTTAAAAAATACAAAATGTTGGACTGCATTACTTTTATACTATTTTTTAATATTTTAGATATATGTACTTTACTTATAACAGTCTTTTAGAAAAGAATAAACTATCGAAAAAATTATTTTTGCTTTCTTAAATTATTAAAATTCATCAAGTTTGATTTAAATACATAATAATATGTTCCACGTCCGAAAAATAATTACAAGAAAATGCCCAGTTTCAAACGATTAAACAAAAAAGGATCTAAAATTTACCATGAATGAATAAATACAAACAATATTCAGTTACATATGGGGCATTTTCAAATTTAATTCACATAATTTACATGTAAAAATATGAAATCGATTAACTCATTTGTAAATATCAAATTCTAATGATGGTTTTAAAAGTAGAAATGTCTGATTTTGATAGCGGTGGACATTTACAAACCCACTATACTTGATACATAATAACAATGTTACGCATTAGTTTATTTAAATATGACTGGGATATTACTATTATTACATGTAGAATATGTATGTGTATTTATTTTTAAGATGTTATAATAATGCAAGTCCTACAATATGAGAAATATATATGAAGTTATACAAATTTCCAACATTCAATTGACGTAGTAATTTATATTTTAATATAACTTATTTAATATAGAATATACAGGGTGTTTCCAAATTCGTGCCCCACAGATCACATGCTTTTTCTTTATGAAAAATTATGGCAACTTTCTATGCTCCACTTTTTCATTTCCGGTAAGTAAAATACAAGGGGTTAAAAATTCTTAACAAAAATGTTTTTACTCAATTACTTTTATATTGATTAATATTTTTTAATCAAAATTTTTATACACTCTTTTTTAGTTAATTGCAGTAAATTGATGTAAATGTAGTTCTAAATAATTTTGCAGTGGGGTAGATATTGGGTACTTCTTACATATTTTCAGATACAAAAAGGTTTGCCACTGATTTTTTAAAGCGATTTTAATAAAAATAACTTAGCTCTTTATTTTTCTAAAAAAAAGTTTCTGCTCTATGTTTTTCATATTCCATTCCTTTTAATTAGAATTTAGCATTTTATAATTTAATATATTAAATTTTGTGTAGCATTTAAATAAAGTTGAAATGAGATGATTTTTTGAAAGAAAATAGGTATTTTTTTTATGCACCAGTTTTTTATTAAAGCCTTCTTTAGTAAAATACAGAGAAATGAACTTAAAAGTTATTGAGTAAAAACAATTTTTTGGAAGAGTTTTAACCTTCTGTATTTTACTTACCCGGGTTTAAATCAAAAAGTGGTACGTATAGGTACGTATAAAATTGCCATAATTTTTTATAAAGAATAAGCATGTGTTCTGTGGAGCGCGAATTTGGAAACATCCTTTATGAATGAAATAATTATTGACTTCTTAAACGAAATTAATTTCATATATTTTGAAATAATATGGTGCTACATTCTGATTCAGTTTTCAAAATATTTAACTTACTCCTGTTTTATTTAAGTAGGATAATTTGACTTAAAACAATTCATCCTCTTATAGTAGTAAACTATTTAAGAAATATTAAAATATATGCGTTAATTAAATGCAAAAGATATTAACCAAATAAAAAGTAATTATTAATTAAATATTGAGAAGAAAATTTAAATTAAAAATTTATAATCTATACAGGGTGTTACTATATTCGACCGACAACGCTTTACCCCAGAGAGCTCTCGTTAATTGATGAATTTTGATATAGGAACATAAACCCTTAAAGTCTGCAGACTTTTGTTTAGAAGCAAATATCTACAATACCGTTCATTTTAGCTCCATAAAAGGTTATTACTTTTTTACCTAAAAATGAACAGAAAATTTAAAAAAATTTAAAAAAAAATATTTGTTCCAGTGGCGTAAAAGATAGGGGGGATAAAAGTTGCCACAAACCCTGATAGCGCGCCACTGGTTAAATTTTTCAAAAGTCAGTTTATGTCAAAATATTACTTTCTTAAAGAGCATATTGGTCATCAAATTTGAAAAAAATATTTGGAGGCGTTTCTGAATTATGACAAATTTTTAATTTTGATTTCAAACTTTTAACACCCTGTATCTCGGAAACTAAGCCCTTTAAGAGTTTATGTTCCCATATCAAAATTCATCAATTAACGAGAGCTCTCTGGGGTAAAGCGTTGTCGGTCGAATATAGTAACACCCTGTATGATAAACAAAACTGAATTTAATTTATATTCCAATCAAGTGAGAGATTAAAAAATTATGGGTTCCTAAGAAATTAGCCCCAAAATTTCAAACAATGAATTTTTTCATTACCTTAATTTATAACAACGAGGGCAAGGGAGAATAAAACTTCATTATGAAAGTGTTGTTTCTCCTAAAACAAAACATTTGCCTCTCTCTGAAATAGTTATCTAAATTCAACTTAATGCCATCTTATCATTTTACTAAAATTTGTACCGCTATAGTAATACTTGGTACAGAATTCGGTTTATTTATTCCTTTTATATTGGTAATGGTTTAATTATCATTCTTAATTACTTTTGCTTATATGTTTATTTTAATGTTTAACCTAACAAATTAGATTTGTCATTAATAGAATAAGAGATTGAGTTATCAATATAAATGATTAAATATTAGATTTGAAACTAATTATTATATGTACCTAAGTACCACAACACAAATACCTAAAAACTAAAAAAAAATCAGTTTAAAGTTAATTGTTTTGGCAGATTTCAATTATTTTATTAAATACTTTCAAAAGTAAACATTCCAAATTCTACCGGCTCCAATAAAATATTAATCATAAAATTGATATTTTGCATTATTTCACTTACCATTTTAAGACAAAAATACATGAATATGAATTCGCATACATGTTCCAGACTTAAAAAAGACCAGTCATATGTACAAAATATCTCTTTGTAAATTTTCGCAATCTGATATTTTAGTTCTACACAGGTATATTTAAGAACAAGAAGTTGGAAACTAGAATTGGATCAGTCTCGACCCACATATACCTACATGAGAACTACCTGATCTAAAAAAATATGAAAATTAACTGCGGCGTATTTCATACAAAATTATGGCCGGTCTTTTTCGATAAAAGAGAAATGCTCTTACCTCGTATGCACGAGCGAATAATTCCAAGTAATGTTTTTTTTTGCGGATTTCAACTAATTTCCTGTTGTAACTTTTGAGTGAGAGGAGAGGCACACATTGATCGACTCGCAAGGGTTGCGGAGAGGTCTGCAGCCCCCGAGCGCTCCCCTTGTACTGCAGCTACCCTCGAAAGCCTTCACAAGGTTTTTGGTGGCAAGCCAAAAGCCGGCGCATGACTCATTCCTTCCCCATTGTCGCGAATTCCAAGTGGCAAAAATGTGAATTTGTATTCGCCATGAGTGCATTTAAATCGCACTGCCGGCTGTTATAAGTCAGCGTTTTTTTTATACCACCCTTACTACAAAATGAATTGATCTAACAGTTATGTGTTTCTCCCTGTAGAATACAGATTGTTTGATTTTTTAAGACAGTTTTAACTTGCTTTTACTTTAAGAGGGTTATTTGCATAGTATCGAGATAGTAGGGAAAAGAAAAATTATAAGAACAATTTTCTAACAATAAAAACGGGCACAGTAAGGGTAACTGAAAACTTGATTCCAACGTCTATTCAAGAACTATACGTTACAAATTTAAATTGCGGGTAAAGTGCGTAAAAGTTACGCTGAGTAATTAAAGCTCAATTTCCTACATGTATGTATTTATATAGAGGGTGTATCAACGAAAACTTGAATACCCCTTCCAGAAACAAACGTGGTCAAGTGACATACCAATTGAAAGTTATTTTATTCTCTATACAACTCTATATCTTTTTTAATTTACGAAATAATTTAGAAGATACGAGAGCTGTTCACTTTCCGCCGAGCCAAGTAAATTAAAACACAATATTTAAAAAAACATTTATTTTTAATTTTTCAAAGTATTTTCCTTCATAGTAACGCATTTTTGCATCCATGAAAGCCATACTTGATAAAATGTTCTACAATCTTTTGATCGTAATTTGTTTATTTCATTTTGCAAGGCATCAACCCCTTCTTCTGTCGATGCAAATGTAAACCCCTTTACCCGCGGAAATACGAATAATTCATTAGGTACTAGGTCTGGACTTACGGCGAATGAACGAACCGTTACTTGTATGTTTTGGGCATTCAATTACTCATTTGTTCGAGCCGGAGCGTTATTTTGATGCAAGATGGTCCTTCCCTCTTGGACGTTTTTCGTGAATATTTTAGAGGCAGACAAACTATAGTATACCATTCTGAATTAACAAAATTATCATTCCATTGCTACGGTGGAATCATGTAATCCAGTAATTCCAAAAAAATGGCGTCCATCTTTTGTCTTGACTTTTTGACTTTCACGAACAACTTTTGTTGGAGCCGACTGATTTTCAAAGACCCAAACTGACGATTGTTGCTTTTTTTTTTGGATAATAACAGTATACCCATGTCTTATCACCTGTCATGATGTTGTACACCAAATTAGACGATCCACGGTCAAACCGATCTAAATGTAGATCTACACCATCTTATTTTTAAGCTGAGTTATGAGGAATCCACCGAGAACAAAGCTTATGGACTTTCAAACGTTTGTCTAAAATAATGTTAATTGCTTTCACGCCAATCCTTAAAGTTACTGGAATGTTTCTGTAGTAATGTGCCGGTTCTCTTTAATCATGTTAAGAATAATATCGATATTTTTTTCTGTAACTGCCGTTTTTGGCTTCGAAGCTCGAAAATTGTCATTTAAGGAAATTCTTTTCGGTTTAAGCCACGCTTGAAATTGTAAAACATCCCAGCCCGATAATGCTCCTTGTTCATTTCCATCACCAATTGGCGAAAGGATTACTTAAACTTGTGTAAGTTACAAACAATTAGGTATATTTGACAACTGTCACTAACTAAACTTATAAACAACTAGATTGAAATTTCAGACCAAATTTGTTGCAAAAATATAATCACCATGAGATCGATAACGTCTTCAAATATATTAAAATAAGTTATTCCATTGAGATGTGAGACCCAACTCTGGAGAATATGAATAGAAGTTATTGTGGTTATAGAAACTTCCATAACGCAAATATATTTATTCATTTAATATTCTTATTATAACATTTTTCAATAGTGTTTTAGACATATATATTGATTTCAATGTCGCCTCTACATTTTATGTGGTGATAAAGCGATTCTTGATCTGTGGCGTGAGTCGACACCTCTCTTTTTTAAATTGGTTCGAAAATATTCGTTGATAATGTTTGGTGTAAATTTTATGCCGTGACACCTTATCGTTCGTGCAGAAAGAATAACTAATTATTTGTGAAGGGAATGAGGCTTTTTATTCCCCAAGACTCTCTTTTTTGCCCAAAACTTTACAAAAGTATTTATTATTTTTATGAACTTCTCGTATCACGATTATTGTACAAAAAATGGCAGCTTCTTGTGCGATTTGGGTTCTAGTTTAAATTATCATAAATTTTATTTACTATATTTTCCATTTAGTTCCACAGAGGGCCACCAGACCACTCATCAGTAAAGAATCCTTGATCCGCCATAAAGATTCAGGTCTTTCGAATAATTGAGTTCATTTGCCATATTCTGGCAGAGTTGACCTGTCAAGTACTCTGTATGTATGACTTCCAACTAAGTTTTGCCTCTAATCTGACTCCCAGATACTTCACCTTCCGAGCATGCTCTAGACATTTTCCGAAGATATTTGGAGCCCTGAAATTCTCTAGCTTTCTCCTATTTGTGAGGAACAACAAATAGGTGTGTTAGTGATAAAACAGTTTTACAAATAAACATAAATAAGAAAGGGTAACTGTTTTAAAAATAAAAAGGGGAAGACAAGAACCTCTGCCCTTAACTGATGGTAATACAAAACTCACTATTCATATAGAAACCTTCAAAAAAATTATTCAGAAGAGGAACTTAAACAACTTAAGAAAAAATATAATCGGAAAATATAAAGGAATATCATCACAACAAATTGATGATAGAAAGACTGACATTTTGTCAAAGAACAGACAACATTTGAATAAAATTGTTTTGCTTAATGTTGATGACAGTCTACTCGAATTTAAATCACGAGTGAAAAATACAAAAACAATGTTTTTTAACCATAAATATAAAATTAAAAAATACATGTGTACACCTTTGATTGAAATGCAAAATAAAAATAATTAAATAAACTATAACTCATTTGTTTCGGTACATGAAAAAAAGCAGTAAATTCTATTTCTATCCATCGTGTGCAAACATTCGATTTATCAGTAGTTAATCTTTTTAAGTTACCCAACACTGATTAAATAAAATAATCAGTGAATTTAAAAATTCGCGGCGTTTGTCAATATATAGCCGTGCGCATTATTCCGTCTTCTTCTTCTTCGTTCTCAAGGGCTCTATTAACAGCGCTATTCGGCCTTATTTCTTGTTTCTTGAGACACTTGATTTAGGTTAATTTCCTATGATTATAAGGAGATGTTAATCATTATATGATTAATCACATTTGACGAAAATCACAGTTTAATTTTGGAAGCACCTAAGTTGCTGGAGATAACTATAATTTTGTCACTATATATGAATTTGAACACTAAGCCATGCAAAGAAAAAGAGCCATAAGCATTATTAGGTAGTTTTAAAGCATTATGGAATATTTGAATGTTAACACTATTTAACGGACAGTTGAAAAAATATTAATTCTTTATATCAACAGGTACAAAGGTATGAAGACACAATGTTAATTTTATGTAGATGGGCAATAGCAGCACAATGTTTATCGCGAATTCTAGAAATAATGCATATTTCTTTTCTGGATAGGTCAGTGAAAGAGCTTCTTGGAAACTTAAGGTATTAAAAGCGCAGTGTTGGTTAAATTAGCCTAAAGACTCAGGCCACCGAAAAGAAAAAGTAGCTATCCTTGAATTTTCCGCCAGTTTGTTAATGTTTATTATAAAGTGGATTTTTTCAGGAAATTGAGTTATCAATAGCTTATCAATTTTTGTACTAATGCACTTCAAAATGAACTTTGAGAAAGATAGTCCTAAAAATGCTCTAATACAAACCAGTATTTTAGTGTCATTACAAAATTGGAGAAATAAAGAAAAAATGTTAACCAAAAATACAAAAATAAATCGAATCGAGGATCTAACTAATTCTGATGAAGCTGAAAGAGAAAAATCGTTTGTTAAAATTAAGTTAGAACCTAGGAAGCTTCCCTTCCCATCCAGGGACATTGAAAGTGAGGGTAATATTTAATAAAATTAAATTTATATTGCCAAACTTAAAACATTTGTTAAGAAAAGAATAAAATAATTATTTACAAAATTCCTATTTTTTAATAAATATGTATTTCTTTCAGATACAAATTCTATTTATTCTCAAAGAATACCTACCCCAATGTGTTTAAATAAACCTAATACACCATCAATTTCAAGTAAGAGTTGTAGTAACAAAAATTCTGTTTATTATGGTAATGAAACACCTAAGAAGCAAAAAGTAAAAATTCTAGAAAATATACAAATTTCTCCATCAAAATCAATTAATAGTGAGACTAAATGTAAAATGCCTAAAAGACATATTATAAAATGTAAACAAATATCTCCGTCAAAAAATATGACTGTGACTGAACTAGTAAAGGATTCAAACAAAAAAAGTATAGAAACACCTGTAAAATCCAATAAATCGTCACCTGTAAAATCCAATAAATCGTCACCTGCAAAATCCAATAAATCGTCACCAGTTAGATCTGTCAAAAAAGAGTTTCCAGTCTTTAGTCCTAAAATCGAAAAGAAAACGAATGAAGTGTTTTTAAAAACTAATAACCAGTTGATATCATCAATACTTCAATCAAATAATAATATACTTTTGGAGGAAGAGGACAAAATAATTTTAGCAAACATTCAAAAGGCAGATTCCAGGTTTCAATACGTTTGCTTCAAATTATACATGTGGTTACCTAAATGGTATATGTTGTCAGAATTTGTTAAAAAAATTGGATTAAATTTCCAGCATTATGAGATTGTTGAACTTTATAAGTTTTTAATAAATAATGACATTGCAGTTGCAGGTAAGAATTAAAAAAAGCATAACATGTTTAATAATAAAATAACAAAAATTTATAAAAAAGTGTATAAATCACATATATATGAAAAACCAAATGAACAAAGGTTAGCTTCTCACTGTAATTAATTATATGGAAAAAGTTGCTATCATCCAAATATTATTGTGCTCAGTATTTATCAGTTAAAAATTTTATTTTTTATTTTGAAGAGCTTGTACTGAATAATAAGCCATAGTCTCTAAAATTTGTGAGTGATGTATACAAGGGTATTTCAAAATTGTGGAAAAATATTTATATATGGGTGATACAATAAAAAAAGAGTACATCTGAATAAAAATAAAGACATATCCAAAAAATATTTAATAAGCTCAAAATAATTTTTTGAATATAAATTTACACAATGTTTGACAAAATTACCAGAATACGATTTATAGATTAATTATGACTTGTTCTAAAAAGTGACTTTTTTCATTCATTTTATATACTATTTGAAGCCTCTTTAAGACTCTTGCCGTCCAACACATTTTTGAAGATTTGATGTCTGTTTTAAATATGTACATACAAAATAACATGATAAATCTCTCATTTTATGATGACATATTTCCACCACTAATCACTAACTTATGCAGCTGAACCATAAGATCATTATGTAACACTGAAATATGTCCTTTTATTGTCTAGTTTATTATTTAGACCTTCTTTACTACTGCCTTCTCCCGTTTCTGATGTATTATAATTATATTTCAACATTATTGTCATTCCTCATGTGTTGATATTTTTTTATAATATACTTAAACAGAAAAAATAGAATTAATTTGATTCTCCATATATAAATTTGAAAACTTTTTTATTCGTAAAAATTACTCAGGGGGCTAATTTTGTGGATCCATTAGTTTTTATTTTTTTTTTGAAAGGAGTATATTTTTTTGCTGTGTATTTGTCAAATTACAAAAAATATAAAATAGTAAAATACTTAATGTATATTAATATTGAAATATATTATTTTTTCAGATTATTCAAAAGAAGATGTAGAATTTCTTTTAAATTTGCTTAAAATAGAAGATATCAAGAAGATATGCACTTCTCTTAGAATTAGAATTCCTCAACAAAAGAAACCATTTCAAAAAATAGAAAGTTTAGAAGAAACTGATAAAATACCAAAGGGAAGAAAGAATCAGTGTATCAACTTAATAATGGAAAAATGTAAATCTCAAGCAACATTAACATTAAAAAAGTCAATGAAAGATATAGTAATGGAATTGATTGAACAACAGTTTGGTAAACATGTTGTGAAAATAAAAGAGAATTTTAAAAAGTCCTTTGAACGCATTTTCATATTGAGTACCTATACAAATCCACAGTTGTACAATATAAACGATTTTTTTAGACACATAACTAACATTGACTTTCCCGACTATGATGTTCAAGAAAACTATTGTGTATTTTACTCTAAATCCGATTTTTTATGGTAAATATTCAATTAGCTCTTTATTTGTATATTTGTAATAATTCCTTTATTTTATTCTGTATTTAAGTATAATTATTATAAATGATTTTTAGTTATGTAAACGCTCGTTTCTATAGGGATAAATTGGACATTCCCAAAGATCATGTTATTTTGCTACAAATGGGTCTGGAAATATTTACAAATCTAAAAGAGTTATGTCAGGAGTAAGTAGTTATGGTCATGAATGACACTTGCTAATAAATTCAGCAGCGCTTTCACTTTGGAACTTTGAAAACATACAATATTTAGGTTTAATTAGATTATACTTATAGTATATGGGATCTATTGGAAAAATCCGGATTTTTACCTTACTCATTTGAGTTATTAATTTTAATTTAACACTTTTTCCAACTAGCAGCAGGTTATTTTTATTTTTAATTACCTGTTAATAAATGCCTGTTCCAATTTTTAATCACTCTATAGATTATAGTTTATGAAGTTCATTGAAATTACAAACCTACAAACAAATTAAGGGCAAAAGAAGGATTATAAAAGTGAACGATTCTTTTTGTAAGTGTAAGGGTACCCGAGTTGAATGTAAATACTTATTACAAACTAGAAAATTATATTTTTAGGAAGCACTTAAAGCTTGCCTCATATTGTCAAATCTGTTACAGAGTGATTCATTTAAAAAAAGTAGTTTATAATGTTACGGATTTCTGGATGTCACTGTATCAATGAAAATATTTTCATATTACCCATCTTATTAATCTATATCTACTACCAAAATTTGAAGTTTATATCTCTTACAGTTTTTAAGTAATCTTTCTACATAAATTTTTGGGGACCACCCTGTTTGTTACATTTTTGAAATCAATTTATTGAGGCGAATTCAACAGGGTCTAAAATGGATTGGATTTTCAATGCGTGATGTGTAAAGATAGAGAAAAACCATATACATGTCCCTAACTCCAATTTCTACATAATTTTCTTTGGAGTCGAAGCAAAATTTTGATTTCTTGACCATTATTACCAAATTATAAACAATCCAAAGGAAGGGTGCAGTTTAATTGATCTCAGCTTTGTAGTATTTATTTTTTTTAAATTAACATTTTAAAATTTTTTAGCAATGATGAAAGCAGATTTAAAAAGACTCCACATTTGCAACGTTTCACAGCAAAATCAGTTTACATTAGTTCTTTAACCATTGCCTGTGAAAAATTGTATACAAAATATGAAAAAGAAGTAACTGAGTGGCTGGAATATTTGATTAAACATCATTCAAATTCACACAGATTAGCCAGTTGGTACATCTGCTTAAGCAAAATTCACAAAGCTCGTCAAGTAGATTGTAAAGGGGCAGATTTGATTATAACAGCACTAAAAGATAAAATTAATTCATTCACTGAAGTTCAAAAAGAAGAATTAGCAGAACGAGGACGGATTCTTCTAAAATCCAGGTATAGGCGAGATGTTCGTGATAAACTTATGGAGTTACTACCCCGACCTATTGATAGTAATGATTTTCCCGAAGTTATGATTGACCAAAAAACTGTGAGGGGGTAAGTTGATGTACATTTAATGCAGTTTGATTGAATTAAATTTAGATAAATCTAGTCACCAAGAATTAAATAATTATACCATGTCCTTTGAAAAATGACTATCTATTGTAATATAGATTAGAAACATGTAAAATATATTGCAGGAAGGTTCAGATCTTGAACTATAATAATAATATAATAGAAATTATCAATAAATAAACAAATTTAATTGAAATGACACAAATATCAATAATTTTTCATGCAGTGGAATGATACAGGGAAACTTTTTTTATGAATGATAATGTGTGTGCAATAATATAAAATATATTAAAGTAATCATTATACCTTTGACATTAAGCATGCAATACAATGATTTCTGTAATTGACGGGTCTAAATTAGAATTTGTATTATTTCGAAGTATAGCATATAAAATTGAGTACATGTAAAATTACAAATGTAAATGCGTCATAATTAAAAAAGACCCGTTTTAGGTGTAATACTTTAAATTAAATTGTTTTATTTATTGAAATTACCAAAAAATACTTGTTTGGAACGAAATGTTGTTGATATTTGATAATAATTATACCCAGAAATTCGAAAAGATGACCACAAAGATGTAATGAAATCTCATATAAAAAGTTATTATGCAAAGTTTTGTTATACAAAATTTAAATAAAAAAGCTCAAATTTTATTTGAAAGTAATCATATCCTTGTAAATAATAGTAACTAAGAATATTCAAGCATTGTAAATTAGTAATTTTGTGAAATTTCTAGCATATTTGTTAAAAAATGTCAAATTTTCATAAAATAGTATGCTGTGCAAAGCAAAGCTATAAATACTGCGCCACATTTTTGACAACTCTTTTCGAATTTTTACCTGCATAGAGAGCACATCGTTGAAGTTCATGCCAAACTACAAAAAAGGTAAATCGTAAAAATTTATTTGTAACCTTAAAAAAAAGTTAATCGAATTTAGTGACTTACTCCAGATGGTGATCTTCGAATTGTTTTTAAGTTGTTCCTGTTGTTTGATAAAACCTTTAGAGGTATTTATAATTTAATTAGTTGTAAGAAATA
This sequence comes from Hermaeophaga mercurialis, assembly GCA_951812935.1. NCBI lineage: Eukaryota > Metazoa > Arthropoda > Insecta > Coleoptera > Chrysomelidae > Hermaeophaga > Hermaeophaga mercurialis. The sequence goes on from OX638362.1 coordinate 10,405,244, forward strand.
TGAGGAGTAAAAAACTTCTGAAAACTTATGTACAAGAAATATATTGGATTGTAAATATCATTATTAAAGTTAAATGAAATCTAAGCCCACCTTGAGATCATTTTTGAAATAATATGGATCTAATAGAAAACACACAAAGTGCGACCAATAATATTTATAAACGTTCTTTTATTTACAGATTAAATATTTTAGGAAAATTGCATTTTTGAAAAAAAAATGTTTTTATATAGTTAAAAATAAATAATAATTTCGTTTGGTTTAGTTATTCACTTTTTCCAAAACTTCTAAAAGGTTTGAAAAAAATTGATGTACAGGTTGTTGTCTCTAGGAGGTGCATTCAGAACATTAGAAATTTTAATGCCAGATTTGACTTTTGATTTTGATTTTCTATATTGTTTGTTTTATAAATGATGAAGTTAATGATGTTAATGTGGATTTATATTTTAGAAATGTTCCTGGTCGAAAGCGAGATTATGAAATTACTCATTCTGATGGAAGCAAGACCTACAAAGGAGTTGAAGAAGTAGCTCTTGATTATTATCTTGATAAATCCTACACAGGAGGCGTCCATTGTGAAGGTTCAATTATCAACTCTCTATTTTCATTGTTTTTCTGGGACTTAATTTATTCGCCCAAGAAATTGGTTCCAGCCACATTTTTATCAAAATTTCAGTTTTATCCGCTAGATTTGCATACTCCATATTTTTATGCACATAGAAAAAAGGCTATTGATAGAAGATTACAAGATATTAAAAAAGACTGGTCTTTTAAAGAAACTTTGAAGTTTGTTGAAGATAATTGGAATATGTATTCTCATAAAACAACTTTTTGTTCTATTGATAAAGCAATACCTGATACTGAATTTTTAAACATTATTGTTATTTGTATTGGGAGGAAAATATTGGCGAAAATATTTGAAAGATTAGTGAAAGATATATCGCAATATAGAAGTGGAATGCCAGATTTATTAGTTTGGAATAGAGATAAAGAAGAGGTATGTTTTACAAAATAAGTTATTAAGTTATTTCTATGACAATATAGTGATATTATTTACATTTTTATTATATGTACAAATTGAGACGCAATTGTACTCTTTCAGAAATAGTAAGTTAGTTAGTTCATTGCCCAAAAAAAATTTCATGAATTTTTTGTTTCCATACATCTGCTGCTTTGCTGTTTAAATATGGCAAACACCTATGATTAAAATGCCGTGGATTTGCTCGGAGCCCCTCATATAGCACTTTACGCATCCAAGGGCCTGTCTACTTAACGACTCTCCTATTGCTCATTGTAATTTTTTTATAACGTTTGTAAAATCATTCTTTTTGGTTCGAACCCCTTTAGTTACATCACTGCTAAATATATAAACTGTCACACTCTTGTCAAAAAATAAAAATTTATATTCTCAAAACTCTTACAAATATAAAAAACGTAAGACTGTGTGTAAAGGGGGGTTTCATTATGAGTGAAATCCCGGGCTTTTTATCTATGAAACGAATCCAAAACCTACGGCATAACAGCCAAACGAATATAAGGCTCAACCATGACAACGACAATCTTAGTCAAAAGGATGTTTCTCTTTGACAGAATAGATATCTTTACTTAAAACTTTAGTGTGATAAAAACAAACATCTCAAATTGTACTACTGTTAAATAATCTTCTTTATTTATTGTCAACGGCGAAATTTTTACAGAAATTTACGTTTCAGGCCAAATTTGTGGAAGTCAAGGGAGAAAATGACAAATTATCTATTACTCAAACATTGTGGCTCAAATATTTAAAATCTATTGGGGCCAATGTAGAAGTTTGTTATGTACATTGTATGTAATTCTAACATTAAGGAACATTTTTAAAATATTAATAATCTTTATTTCCAGCCAAAGGTTCAAAAAGAAAACTATTTGGTGAAAAGAAAATAATCCTGAAAAACAAATCTAAACATTTTGGAGAAAAAGAGCAAAATCCCTCAAAAAATACAAACGAAATTTTATCAACTACAGAAACTGGAGAATCTCCATCTAAAAAATGTAAATCAAATTATGAACTGAATGTAGAAACTTCAATTAATCATCTTAGCCATTGATCTTCCAGCGAGTTTAGTACAACGTCCAAGAAAACTCCAACAAAAAATGAAAATTCAACAATTACAAATGAATATTCTCTATCTAAAAAAAAAGAACACGATTTAAAAACCAAATCAAATAAAGGAGAGCATTCAGTAACGAACGAAAATTCGTCAAGTGAGAAAATTGAATAATATCCTTCCAAAAAAATAAACCTAGACCTTAATTTGTGCCTTATATTCTATCTTCACTAGTTTTATGCCTATGAAGTACATAGTTGCTTCTTCTAAAAAAATTGTGATATTAATAAATAATCCTTAAAAAAATGCTTACTTATAAGTTGTAAAGTCCCATTCTTAAATTTACATTTATATGGATGACTACACATTTATTTTTACTTATTATTTTTGATAATTTATAATTCAAGTACTACAGGGGAGACCCAGAAGTATTGGAAGCTACTTAAGGGACTCATAGTTTGGTTCCAAATAATACTAAACTTTATAATTTTTTTTCTAGAACGCCTCCCTTTTTTGGACTTATTCAACCTTAAAGGATCAACTTTGAAAATTATTATTTGCTTAATAATAAAGGTTTATTTTTTTATTAGACAACAAAATTTTAATCTCTATAAAATTTTAGAAAAAAATTGCTCATTTTTGTTTCATCAAAATTTGTTGTAAAATAAAAAAATCACTCAAAAACCGTCTATTTTCTGGAAAGCGGGCGAGAGTATTTTTTTTAATATAACGTAAAATCAAAATTTTTGTGAAATAAAAAATGTAAAAATTTTGGGTTAACATGTAATCAACTGCCCCTTCCATATCCTTCAAATTCAAATAAAATGTGTAAAGTTTATTGTCGAACTAAAAAGTAATAACAATTTGATCTAGTCGATTATTGGCCTACTGGAGAAAAATCGACATTTTAAGAGAGAATGAAGTAGATTGCATATTTTGCAAATTTTATTGAAATTCATATGATTGTGGATATTTTATTAGCAAATAAATAATACGTTTCTGAGCAAAACTATGGGTTCCTTATAGAGCTTCCAATACTTCTGGGACACCCTAGGTTGTATGAACATTAGTATTGCTTAAATGGCATAACACTTTTTAATTTAATAAATATAAGATACAAAAGATAAATTATACTTATCTTATTTCCACAGTAATACAAAGCTATTTTTAAATTTGCGTTTCTTCGAAAATTGACGAGCCTAACTCGGATATCCTATCATATGTGTAAAGAATTTTGGCTTCGTTTCTACCTCTCGGCCTCCATACTTGGACCTTTTTAATCGACAAAATGAAAGTTTTCGTCTTGGTCTCATGGGGATAAATTTACCTTCTAGACAAATTATTGGAATCTTAAAAAAAATATATATTTTTAAAATAAAAAATATATTTTTTTTTATATTCCAATAATCTATAGAGAAGAAGGTAAATTTCCGATCTTTATAATCATTCCGAAAAAAAATTATCCACATGAAGCCAAGACGGAAACCCTCATTTCGTCGCTTAAAAAATTCCAAGTATGAAGACCGAGAAATAGAAACGAAGCTAGAAATTCTTACACAAATGATGTATTTCCGAGACTGGATCGTTAATTTGCGAAGAAGAACGGAACTCAAATTCCGTAGCCCGTTTCAGAAATAGCTTTGTAATGCTATGGAAATTCAAGATAAATATAATTTATTTATTTTTGTAATTATTATGGAGAAATTCCACAAAGTAAGGGTTGAAACAATTCATTTACTTTTTAATATATCTCTCTTAACAATAATTTAATTCTCCAACATGAACAATAAACCCCTGGTAATATCACTTAACTCACTCTGTTTAATATTAAATACTATGATTTGAAAATGTGATACTTTTTATGTTTTCTTGTAAAATTTAAGAAAATCTTCAAACAGTTCTTTATTTCTATTAAATGCTTATACAGATAGTCAAAATTAACCACATAATTTTAAATTTTTTTGGGTTAAGCATCAAACCACTATTAAACATGGTTTAATCAATTTTTATATTAACATACAAGATAAATAATTGATGTATTTTGACAATATTTTATTGGATTGTGAGGACTATGTGTCTTATATTTATTTTATTTGAAACAATCTATCTTAATTAATTCTGTCAAAAAAATGTAATATGTCGAAATATTGTGTTCCTTAAACCGCGTTCAGACGAAACGGACAAAACAGAAACTTGAGTTTTTCAACAGTTCTCCAACAAAGCTGAAACATTTCAGCGACTTTTGTCTTGGCACTGTTTTGTCTCCGGTTTTTGCAACAATCGGGAGTCTTGAAACTGTTTTGTTACTTTGAAAGCATCTATAAAGTTTTGTTTTGTTTCATTCCTGTTTGTGTTTTGTCTGGATGCGGCATTATATTTTCTTTATGATAAATTGTGAAGTAGGATTATCTATTACAAATTTATGATATAATTAGTAAATAATTGTTAGGTGATTTAAGTAAAACTGATTATTCATGATTGATACATTTTAATTATATGACTTTACATTTTAATTATTATGTTCTATCAATAATTAGACCACATTAATGGGAAAATGTATATTTATGAATGTTTAAAACATTGAAGAACGCTATATATGTATATATACAAATTATCAAATGTTATCATCTAAGAATCTTCTAAAATATATTATTTTGTTGGATTAAGTTGACTTATTCTATTCAAAATAACTTGTATACTTTACTTCAGAGTTCAATTCCAATAGCCGAAAACTAAAATCATATTACTAATTTAATAAATATAAGCTCACATTTTTATTTTTATGCATTTTATAATCCACTCATAAATTTTTTAATAAAGGCTTATTATATTTAAATATTTCACTTGTGTACTTGTATTCTATTAAATTCGGTATTGAAAGGGCCCATATTCGACCGAGTTATCTCTTGTTTTAAAATTCTCACACCTCTTTGGGTTAGATAACGTAAACAAAGTCTGGAAAACGAGAGCAGGTTGCGTATCGAGGAGATTGGTGGCTGACCTTACGAAAGAAAGGTGGGTTTTTTTAAAAAAGAGTGTTGTGTCGCAAATTTAAATATGTAAGTATTATTTTTTGGGTATTTATATCTATTATTTCTATTAAATGCTCTTAAATTTAATCATAAAATTATATTTATTGGTATTCATGTTTTTCCCTTGTTATTGCATGTTTTATGTTTTCCTTTTTATTAAATACATCATTTGCAATTTATTCGATTTACACAAAGATAGGGACATAGAAACAATGACGGGATTGCTTAATATTAATTTATTTTTCATAAATTGAGAGGATAGTTTTGAATCTTGTTTTGAATATGAATATTTCCGTGGCTAGGGGTGACATAGGGTTTAGGTGTTCATTAACCTACCAGATATCACCTCTAGAATAAAGTAGGACCTCAACTTAGGCAGGTAGTCGAGTGTATACTCCCCTGTTACCGTTCTACAAGTCATATTACCTTGCTTTTGTTTTGTGTGAATTTTGTTGAGATTTAAAGGCGATCCTCCGTTTTATTAAATAACGTCGTATCGTTTAATGTATAAATGAATATATTCATAATCTAGTTTACGGGAAACATTGAGCTATGTCTTTTTTCTTTTTGAGTCGATCCTTGTTATTCCTCTACTTTTTGTTTATTAGATTTTTAATTTATTCTTCCTATTCCATTTTATCCCACCTATCCGACTTATTTATTTTATTTTATTTGTCTTGATTTATTTGATTTATTTTACTTATTTTATTTATTTGGTTTATTTGATTTATTTGATTTTATTATTTATTTAATTTATTTGGTTTATTTTATTTATTTGATTTATTTGATCTTTCATTTGGTTTTATGTGGTTTATTGCACGTATTTATCTGTTTTCACATATCTAATACTAAAGAATGGGTAATGTGTTAATTATATAATAAAATTACAAAATGGCCGATATTGGGCAGGTGGGTTACATTACAGTATATTATTCGAATTGTAGTTTCTTGATATTTTTACTCGACACTGTCTTTAGTCATTATTTGAGATTTTGAATAAGTCAAATTTATCATCATTTTACAAAAATATTCATAAAAAATGTTGGTAACTTCATCAACATAACAATGCAGTGTTGGATCAAGTATATTCATGAATAAGAAGCAATTTTTAATTTTTAACTTTTTAGTGTTATTAACATAAGGAAAATATAATAAATAGCAAGTTGCTTAATGGTACAAAATTTTTCTTTTTCGCATTTATTAAAAAATATACAGAATAATTCTGATTACTTTGCGTACTTTATATTTAGAATATATATATATATATATATGTTTATTTTTCATTTTTAAACATTAAGAATATCCATTTATATTATTTATACTAAAAATTACCATAACCAAAAATTGTCTAGTAATAGTAACTTCAAAACATGTTTTAAATGCTTTATATAGTCTATATTATTTGTTTATTTTATGGGAGTAATAAATTTTCTAAATATGTATTTTAATGTATTTTTTATTGAAACTTAGAAATATAACAAAAAACTTATTTATTAAAACAAAAATCAATAAAATTAGTTTATTAAAAAAATTATATAAATTTAAAATACTATACTTCTATATATAAATTATCTGATTCACTTTAGAGCTTAATTTATTAATAACAGAATATCACACTTTAGCTTCTCAAAACATCTAATTCTTCAGGAGTAACATGTAGCCTTAGCTGCTTTTCAATGATCAAGTCTTGAATTTGAGCCAGTTCAGCTGGTATGTAAATTGCAGCATCCATGTATAAGGACTAAAAATAAATTAAATTAAAGTAGGTGCTAAGAAAGCGACGTTTTACATCGAAAATGAGTATTTTTTTTTCGTTTTATACCAGATACATTTAAATTAATTTAGAGGCTAAAATGCGTTATTTAATATGTTGTATTTATTACACAATGTATGTTTGAATTTAACTTGATCTGTTTGATAAAATCACAACAGCGTTACTATTCTAGTTAATTTCCAAAGAGAGTATTCAAAAACTAAGTGTAAAAATATCCTGCTAACTGTGAGTATTACTCCAATTCTTTTTGTCCAGAAATATTTGATGAAAAAAATGTTTGATTCTTTGTATTTCTTATTCAACTTACCTTTAACCAAGGACATTCTTCTACAGCTGAATAATACACTTTTCTACATATTTCTGATGAAAAATATGTGTAAACAAATTGCAGATATAATCTCCAAATTAATCCACACTTTCTGGTATTCGTTCCTGAAGTTATTTTTTTAAATAAAGACAGCATATGGTTCTTCAAGCTGGGAATCACACCGCATTTACCTCCTAAAATAATAATAAAATCAATGTATACATAATATATACAGGATTTCTTTTTATAAGGGTTTAACGTTATTTCTTATATATTGCAGATGTAAATAGGAAAAAATATCAACTTGGCAACCAAGTAAACCAACTTAAAAATTAAAATTGCGCTAGCGTTGAATAAAAAATTCGAGTAGTATTTAAATGAGGTATAACATGGTTCATCTGTCTATTAAAAAAATGAAGTGGCGTCTTTTGCAACATGAGACATTAGTGTTATTGATATGGCCAAATATCAGTATTTTCAGAATGATTTATAATCTTATAACTAATGTTATAGTTAACTAACTAAATTATTAGCTAAGGATGACGGAGCACCCTTAAAACTATTAAATATCCGAGAGTTAAGTGCGTAAATAAACTCACCAGTAACAGTATCATAAACTTGTTCCTGAAACTGCTCCATTTGCTGATTGACAATAATTACTCCAAAAAGAGATGATATAGGTCTATCAGTTTTTAGCAGTAAGTTTTGTACTTTCCACCATCTTAAACCCAAAGAATTAGATAATGTCTGTTGCCTTTCCAATATTGACAAAATGAAAATATTATTTGGATAATTTTCAATAGCGGTAGATAGAACTGCATCTAATGACTTAAACATCCCACTAGCTGGTACTCCTGTAGAATACTTATAAAGCAACGCTATATAGAATTCATAAAGCACTTCTTTGTGCCAAGAAATTTTAGGGCTTGAATCTTCTAGACTTTGTAGTATACCTGCGAGAAACGTAAAACATTCACTTGGTTCCTTAGTTAAATATATAAACCAACCATGGCATATTAACCAATCTGTAAAAAAATTAGGTAAAAATTGCTGTACACAAGTGATTTCCTCTATTTCATTATTCACTAATTGTTGAGAAATATTTTTAAATTTAGTTTCAGTTTCTTCCAATATATCTTCAGTCAATTCAAAATTTTCTTTTTGTAGAACCATTTTACAAAGTGTTTTAATAGCTTCAGAATTTTCTGATACACCATGAATAGCTTTTATCTGCAAGTGTATAAGTTGCCTATGTAAATAATACCAAGTTTTTTGAGATGGTGAAATATTTTCTGTAATGACTTCATGTTTTTCATTAAACTTTATTGCTGTGTTAATAATATTCAAACAACTATTTAAGTTACCAAATTCATATTCAACTAAAGCGTATTCTAAGTAATAAATTTGATTTTGTCTATTTTCTTCAAGCTTCAAAAAATCTTTGAATAATTTTTTGATGCGTTTCTTTAATTTATCTGGCATATTAAATAATTTAATTTTATCTAATATTATCAACAGTCTTAAAAATCTAAAAAACCAAACAGTAACTGCTACTTTATCATCTCCAGTTAAACATTTGGCACAGTTTTCCATTAATTTTAATAAAAAATCCAAATATTCTTCATGGCCAGGTATTTTCTTTAGATATTGTGGACCCACAGCCAATCTAGCATCACTCCACAAATTTTTAGATATTTCAACAGGATATAAAGGTAAAAACATTGATAAAAGAGGCTCAAGAGAATCCAGGTTCCAAGGAATATAATCTAAGCCCAAGCCTCCCATAGTAACATGCCTACAAGGAAGTAATGGAATTTTGAGTAAAGAAAAAATAGTTGCCGTTAGCTTAAATATATTTTCTGGCATTGTTATGGGGTGTATTAATTCAGCTACATCATCTGTAAACACCATTCTTTGTGGATCTTCACATTTATCATCATCTGATAATGGCAGCCAATGACAAGATTCTCTAAGCTTCTCAGTTCTCAACCAAAGCTCATGTAAGGGTAAATTAGATGTAAATATAACTTCTTCTAGTTCAACTAACTGAGCTTCTTTAATACTTTCTGGGAAATTAAACCTATTTTTTTCATTAGGAGATAAATTTAAGTCTAAATATAAACGTAAAAGTGTCCAAAGCTGTTCAAAAAGACCTGCTTGTTTTAAAAATAATCCACATTGATATAAAATTTTCAATATCGATTCTTCTAATAAATGTCTTTCAACTGAAGTGGCCCGTCTCAACTGATGTAAAACTGAGAGGCACTTATTGTATAAATTCAAAACTGCTGGTGTATTACAGTGAGACATTGAACATTGGGTGGCTTCAATATATCCCTGCCATATAACTATGTCACCCTTGTTTTTTTCCACTAAGTTTTTCAAATATGCCTAAAAAACAAGAATATAATAATATAAATTTATTGAAATTATTTTTTTTCCATATATTAATATTCATTACCAATAGCCTATATATTTAATAGACATTTTACAGGTCGCATTTTTTAATTGACTTAATCAATCTCTACGTAAAGGGCTTTTTAGGATATATAGGGCTAATTTTATAAACAGTAATTAATATTACTTATGTTCTAAAGTTTACACCAATTGCATAATGCTGCAATCTTACCTGAAGTTCATCTGTGGGAAATGCTCTTACAGCAATATTTAACCTTTCCCTTTGTAATACTTCACTATTAGGATTTAGAGATAAAGCTTTCTCAAGAATTGACAATTTTCTTTCAGCCAGCACCTTTTGTGCTTTAGCCATACTTCCTTTTCTGTAAGCCTTTTCAAATTCATGTACAGTATCTTGAAAATAAATATAATCAAGCCATATTTTAATATCATTGCTATTTTCTGCTAAATGGCGATTAAAAAAAGCAGTTTTTTCAGTTAATTCTTCCTCCTGTTTGAAACCAATAAATTTTTCATCTCTAGGCCCCAAACCCACTTTATGTATATTTTGAGATGTTAGTATAATTTCATTTTCTGGTTTACCACTCGTATTTAAATATTCATGATAGCGTCTAAACATTCCTTTAAACAAATGATTATGTTTAGAAACATTGATCCTATATTTTACTTTATAAATTGGTGCTGAAGGACGAGAAATTGAAGGTACTGTTAATAATTCTCTAGCACCAGTAAGTTCAATTTTAAAATATTCATTTTCTTCTACACTAGGTAAGTTTAAATCATTTTTACATAAATCTCTCTTCTTTTTAGAACCATGATGTTTTCGTTTCTTTTTGCGTTTTTTAGAAGTACTTGTGAATTTTTTTTCATCTCCACTTGAATCTGTATTGTTATCCTCATTAGTTTTTTCTTTACTAGATGTTGACTTTAAAATATTTGTTAAATTAGGTTGAAAACTAGAATTTTCTAACCATGTTTCATCATGAATTACTTTTTTAGATTCCTTTAAATTGGCATGGTCTGCATAAGCTGGAAATAACGACATAATCTAATTAATTTTAAACAAGTTTTTCTAAATTATATATATATATATTAAACTCTAACTTGCAGAAACTCATTTATTTATTTTTTAATTTTTATTGTTTTTGTTTAATGGCCTTGTTCTTTTCTTCTCTTAAACGTAAACACGTAGCCTTTATATATTCTGGACAAACAGTAATGTCATTGGTGCCACTTTTCTTAAAATAAATATATAAACTTTTATATAATTCATAGATTTTATCGAAACTCTTACGTTTCAAATAATTAGGTTAAATTCATAGTTGAATTGCACTGCTGAGTAAAAATGTGTTAAATGTTTTAACAAATAAAAGTCTATTCATTTAAATAAATGAAGTGTCAGGTACGCCAACACAAAACCAAAATTTCTAAAATTTTGAATAGAGAGGTTAGGGTTAATTCAATTAAAGAGGTAGATTGCTAATCATATATATATATATATATATATATTAATTATTAATTCACTTAGTATTTTCAGTTGTGCAGATGTTTAAGAATGTGATTATTTTATATTTCGGTAATGTTGAATAAGAAATACCAATCTTTTAGCAGGCTTAAAATTTCTTTTTTTGTCTTACCTCTGTGTTTAGCATCTCTTATTTTTATAGTGTACCAAATTTACATATTTAGACAATTATCAAATGAATACAAAAATTCTAAAGATGAGTTGAAGCTCATTAAAGGTATTCATAAACAACAAGCTAGATTTTATGAACCAAATGCCCAAAACAAATTTGTATGTATTAGAAGCTTGGAAGAAATAGAGTTTAAAATGGTCAATGACGATTACTGTGATTGCCTAGATGGTTCTGATGAACCTGGCACGAATGCTTGTGATAACGGAATGTTTTTTTGTGGAAATCAGAATAATTTTCCAAAATCCCTACATTCTTCTATGGTAAATGATGGAATATGTGATTGCTGTGATGGATCAGATGAATGGAAAAATACCGCAGTTATTCATAATTTTGAAAGTAAGATTGGTATTTAATCTTAATTATAATAATCTAATTATCTTACAAGTGGTTACTTTATTTTATATAATGTTACATGCAACAAAGATGGTAACTAGTTTGTATAAATAAACAACTAATACTGCACGGAGGTAAAAATTGTGTTATACATTACCCCAAAATATTTTAAATAGATATTTTTAGTAATTTCATTTACATGGTATTAATAATGTCTGATAAGATCGGGATTATTTCTTTTATAAATAAAATTATGTACCTCTATGAAATAATTACCTATCTGAAATGTGTCTCCTTAGACATTTAATCAGTAATTAAAATGATTTTATTAAAGTTTGAAATAATTGCCCTCTATTTAATGCGATTTTTAATTTTTAGGATCACTCCAAAAAAGAATGCACAAATATCATCCACCTTGTCCCAATGTTTGTTAACATGTGCCTTATAATGTTAGTATTAGGCCATTATGGTTTTTAAGAAATAATTATATATATATTAAACCAAGAAAATATAAAAATATTAATACTTGTATAGGTTTATTTATGTATTTATTAGAATATATTTTTTTTTGTAATATTTAAAAAAGATTAATTCAAATTTCTAGTAGTAAATTTTTTATAACATAAAATAAAATATACCATTTTTTCTATTAATATAAAATTATACTGTTTGTCCTGAAGTGTTTTAGTGAACATGTGTATTTATACATTTCGTTATCTTGTGTTCTGTGTAACAACAAACTAAATATAAATAAATAAAGGACAAATTCCCTGAAAAATGTTAGTTTTGTTCATAAATCATACCTTGATATATTTTGAAGAAATAATGATTGCATACCATTTTAATTAATATAAAAAGTTTATTTGTCAGAATAGAAAAAATAATTATTTGAAACAGCATGATGGTTACTGATGATAATAATAGTATTTTTATAGAAATTGCAATTAATTTTATGCTTTAATTTTTTATATGTTTCTACCTACAAACATAAGGTGATGCCCTTTCCCCCGAAGTGCTGTATGACAAAATATTTGATGATTTGCTCAAATAGGTCGATTTTTATATCTGCTGAAGCATATTTTGATTATAAAAATAATATTCCAAATATCAATCCCAGCGCAGGGTAAAGACACCCTTAAAAAATTAAATGGCAATAGGAGTCGAGTGATAGCTCATTTGAAAGGGTTTTAAATTCTTTATTCAACACTAAAATTATCGGTTTTACGATTCTTCATTCTGATACTGTTATGCGAAAAAAGTTGTATAGTACCCTATAATAACCTAAATTTTTTTTCCAACATTATTGAAGGTTTTTTTATTGTTTTATAATTTTAAGAAACAGTCAAATTATCGGTTACTTTAATAAATTGTAAATTAACAAAACTAGATTACCAGCGTATTAAAACTTCTTGAATAACTCGGGATCAGCAAAATTTGGAAAGCAAATTGATACATTTTTGAAATCAATAAAATAAAAATAGGCATGTTTGTTAAGTGAAGCGGGTCAAAGCTTTTATGTTTTAGCACACTAGGGTGATTTTAAAAATCGTCTTGTCAAGCATTTTTCTTATTTTTCTAAAATGGACTAGTTAATAGGGGGGCGGGCAATATTTAATCCAGGGCAGTGTAGCAGTGTATATCTATATTTTTTTTCGTGAAGAAGACAACAGTAACCAAACCTGTTTTTTACTAATGATTAAAGCTTTAATTTGATGGTGTGTAAATTCCTCAAGACTGGTTCGTTATGTTGCCAAATCTATATTTATAACTTCTTCAACTTTATTTTTTATTTTTATTAATAGTGATTCACAACTCTGTGTCATATACATTTGCAACATTAAAGTTTGCTTTTACTTATCAACATCTGTACAATTATAATTAATTAATGCTTATGGTTCATTTAAAAAGCAAAAAACAACTCCCAGTTGAATTGTGGAATTCCGAATAAACAATTAACGAATTTAAAACATATTTCTTTTTTTTGTGAAGGTAAAGATTATCTTATTTCACTAGAAGTTTGTAGCTTAAAAGAATTGATGACTTTTTCCTGATATTATTGGTTTATTTTGAATTTTAGTATTATAAATATTTTGTTTCTTATGAAACCGCATTCATATTGATAATATAATTAATTATTAATGTATATACTTTTAGACTTTTAGTACCTACATCATACAGAGTGGCTACTTTTTATAAGTGTTAATAATACTAATAATTATATATTTTATAAAAATAAAGAATATAAGCGTAACTAGATTAGTTTAAGAGTTAAATATGTCAGTAAATAAATTAAAGGTTTACAAAATGGATATGCTAAATTACACGGCACATAAAATAACTACAAACCTCTAAAAAATGTGATAATTAGCAAATCACAAAACTGGCAGAAAATCTGGCACTACTATTCATTCATCTATTTATTTTTAGTTTATTTAATTAATCTGTTAATGTTACTTAGGGTAAATTTTCTTCTTTTTTAAAAACCGCTGTAATCCAATTCATGTATAAGAAATAGGCGATCCTAACGATATAGTAAATAATCATCTAATTTCTATTTGAACTATTTTCTCAAAAATCGTTGTTTACAAAAAAATGGTATCCAAATTTGAAATTAGAAAATTATTAATTCTTATACTAGAAAGAGGTGCTTGCACCGACTATAAACCTAAACAGTTAGGCTGGGCTATGGTTTAAGTTGTAACTGACGAATTGGAATATTTTAATATATTTTATATACCCCACGTCGTATGGTGGAAATAAGTATTTTTGTAGCCTTCGGAAGCAGACATATATTTCTTGTAAACTGCTCTTGTTATCTACAAATGTAGCAAGAGCACATATTCCAAATATCCTTCTACAGGATGTAATTGGGAAGATATGAGCTCCTAAAGAAATAGGCCAAATTGATTTTAGTTATTAAGGGTGGAAGATCCATTAAATATAGATTATTTGGAACCACCAAAGTGATATCCATCTACAGTTAAAGTTAGGCCATTTCCCAATGAAACACCCTGTATAAATCAAAACAAAAATTCTGTCTACCAATACGACATAAGAAATTCTAATATGTTGTAATTCACAACAAAACACCAAGTTTGGAAAGAAATTCAAAGTAACATATTATTTTTCAAACAACTGATTGAAAGTTAATAATTCTTTTTTTAATTTTAATTAAATATTGTATAAATGTTTGAAGTATACGAAAATAAAATGTTTCTATTTCACGAAGATATAAAATATTTAAAAAATGCTTATATAGATTCTTATTTTTTGAGAAATATTTTAGTTAGACTTCACCTTTGGATAATTTTAATTTAAATAGAATTAAATAGGGAATCAATATACGCTAAAATTATTGACATTCAGACAGAGGCGCAAACAGAATTGAGACTAATGTTACCCTTAGTCTCTGTAGCACACCACTGGAAATATGATCAAGGTATTGTTTCCAGGAGATTTAAGCTTTTCAGAAAAGTACTTATGTCCCAAGTGAAAAATATTTCTTCAAAGCCCTGATATAATATCTAAATTTTGAATCACCTCGTATAATATATTGCTTCCGAATTAAATGTAGGAGAATTAAATACACTCGGATTGATTAAATATATGATATCAAATCTTTTTAGAAAAATTGGAAAAAATGTTAAACATTAACGATAAATAAGTTAATTCAGCACTGTTAGGAAATTAAATATAAATATATTCAAATAAATTCGTTAATGACCAAATAAATTAAATGTTCTCTGTTTTCTGAAGCACAGCAGCGAACTCGATCTGCCATTTATTTGGAAAGGTAAAAATATTTTGTATGTGATTTAAATGATTTTTAGTTCGTTTAAAACAAGAATAATCGACTATGTATTCTATTTGAAACAAATGTTTTTCTTAAAACACCGATAAAAAAAACAGACATGAATTAATTTAATTGCTAATAAAACTATTGAATTTTTGCAACAAGTATTATTTCAGAGTTATTGTTAGGCACTATTCAAATATATTTAAAAATCTAGGTTTAAAAAAAATAATTTCCAAAAATGACACAAAACCGGAAATTTAATGTAAATGAACACTCAAATTTGCACATAAATTCGATAATTAGTTTTTTAGATATAAGCTTGGCTTTTTAATCTCCAGTCGAAATCGTTTTTAGTAACATTGTGGAAAGGACTATCTTTAATTTCTGTTATTGATTATAAATATACGGTTTCCTTGCAGATGGCAGCACACTAACCGATTATCCCCACACTATTATGAGCGCAAAATTCAGTTTTCTCTCCCAAACCCCTTTGTGTATATTATTATAATATGCTCGAAGTCCAAACCGCAAACATCGGCAACAGCGCAGCTTTTGATAGTTGCTAAACCAAAATATCAAACCGGCAAATAATCCAGTTTACTTAAACCCATTTTTAACATCGGAGTGACCAGTTGTCGTGAGGTGGTAAACCTTCAGTGTTTGTAAACAACACTTGTTGCAACTAGGCATGTGAACTTAAACTTCAAGTTAAAGTCAAGTTCAAGTACAAGAAACTAGTTCAACGATGTTGATACATTTTATTATAAATTTTATTTCGACGTAAGTAGTGCTTAATTTGAAAATCAAAAATGCTTTTGATAAGTGAGACCGGTAGTCTTTCGAACATTAGTTTAGAAAACTTTACTATTTATTATGTGAATGCAACTGATATCTCTTCTTTAAGTGAATCTGAAAATATTAACTTATATCCATTTGAGGTGGTTTTGCCGTTCACTATAATATACGCTATTGTGTTCGTTATGGGACTTATTGGTAATATCAGTACTTGTATAGTTATAGCTAAAAATAAATCCATGCAAACAGCTACGAACTATTACTTATTTAGTTTAGCTTGTTCAGATTTACTTTTATTAGTTTCGACATTGCCGTTTGAAATATACCGAATATGGGCGAAGGATAATTACATCTTTGGGCAAGGTTTTTGTATCACCCAAGGATTAGCTGCAGAAACATCTGCAAACGCCACAGTATTGACAATTTCAGCGTTTACTGTGGAAAGATACGTTGCTATTTGTCACCCCTTTAAAGCCCATGCATGGTCTAAACCCAGCAGAGCCGTACGTTACATAATCGCAATCTGGATTATAGCTTTAGCTCTAGCTACCCCTCAAGCTATACAGTTTGGAGTCATGCAAGAAGTAATTAACGATGAACTCATCAGTCATTGCACCATCAAGAACGAATTTTTTGAACATGCTTTTACTATTTCCACTTTTATCATTTTTTTCGTGCCTATGAGCCTTATTAGTATTCTGTATGTGTTGATTGGAATCCAGCTCAGAAGGAGTACGACAATTGGTCCTTCAAAACGATCCACCGACGGCAAACAGGAGGAATTTGGGAGAAAAAGTGTCAATAGAAATACTGCTGCCCAAAAAAGGGTCGTTAAAATGCTAGGTAAGTACATAATTTATTTTAATGCAATAAGTGTATAGATACTATGGATTAATATAAATATAAAACATTTTTCAATGGCATTTCAATTCCGTTTTCAAAAATTTTATTTGCTTTTACAACCCTTTAGAACCATCCCCCCCCCCCAACCCCATTTTTAATTATCAAATTATGAAAATGAATTGCCAATTTATTTACAATACACGATAAACTACAGTTTGTTCCCTCTTAACGGCACAGTCTATTATGTCCAAACGGTACATTTTTTCATTAAAATTGAAACGTATTTTATAGTATCCAGAGTGCTTTAAAAAAGTGTAGCACATTAAATTTATATTTTTAGAAGGAGACCGTACTATATATATTATATTACATTATTGAAAGCTACCCATTGAGAACATTTAAACGATACGTCACAATTCGTATCTACAACGCGAGATGAAATTATTTGCTAATTTTACATTTCAGGCATAAAGTATGAAAAATCGTCGAAAATAGCTTAATCAGTAGTTTTTAAAAATGTAACAAAAACGGAAACTCTTATTAAAAAAACTTAAAACTTCCGGTATACCGGGTGTCCCAGGAGCTAAAAATAATCACAGTACGTCATATAAAATGTATCCCTTACTCCCTTCATTAACAAACAATAGGGTTCTAAAGTTAGAAATTAAAAATGTGCTATCACTATTTTTAGCACCCCTATCATCTTCTATGTTTTGGGTACGAACTCCTGGGACACCCTGTATATGTACTACACCCTAATTCTAAATTTGAATTTTTTATTGTCTCTATGTGAATATTGAGCATTAACCTGTAGACGATCGATACAGCATCGATTGAAGCGTTGTGATTCCCAATAAATCCACAAGTCAGTGGAATTCAGCAGCAGATTTAATAATAAAAAAATATTAGTTTCCATGAACATTGAAAAAAATAAAATAACATTATGTGGAATGATCTAATTTAATTATTATTTTACTAGTTTTTAAATGGGGTGCATTGAAAATCTTAAACTGTGGTCTCAAAAATGATCGTAGATAATAATTTTAACTATTATAAAAACAAATATAATTCATAGAAATCTACTCATTATAATCATATTGTTACTTATATTTATTAATATTTTAAATCAAAATCAATTATTAAAGATATTTAGATTATAAATCATCAGTTACTCATTATATAGAATGACCAAAAGATGTTAAATTGGGTGAAATAATAGCAATACAATGAAAATGAGTTATTTTTACAGTGGTGGAAAATCACGCATTTAGTTTTTTACCTAATCATATTTATTTTAAAAGGAAACAAAAAAACTAATTTTCCATCTTGTATAATAAATAATAATAAGATGAAACTGTATTATATTAAGTGATAAGGACAACTTTTTGTCCTTAAAAATAACTTCATAGTTCTTTTATGTAAAAGTTCGCCGTTAGAAACTGTAGTACTCTAGTATATCCGAGTTGCAAAGCGATTTTATGCCTAGTATTATAAATAGTGAAAATGTACACAAGAAGCAGTAAAAATTACAAGTTTAAACTTGTTACCGAAAAATCGAAAATTTTTTAGTTATGTCTGAAGACTGTATCAATATAAACTTTTTTATTCATTTATGGTGGATAAAGGATTCACTTAAATGATTTAAACTTTATCTGCTTCAATAACAAATACCCACCATAATATGTTTGTTCAATAGCTATATTATTAAATCTTCTTAATTGAATTAACATTTCCATTTGTGCGATGGTTAATGGGTTATTATTTTTTGTTGTTTGAATTTGTTTAATTTAAGAAAAATAGGTGAGTAACAAAAAGAAGAATAAGGAATATGGCAAATTTAATTTTAATTAACCCATAGAAGTAGTTTTCTACTTTTAGTATTTCGACAAAATTTTTTTCTTATATTGTATTTGTTTGCATTTGGCGTTACTGTAAGATCTACAGATCACCAATGAGATAAAAACTAGTTGTCATTTAATTTAAATAATGATGTGGTACCGATTTTGTATGTTTTTCTGATTCATTGATATTCGAATATAATTTATTTTTCTCTCTTCCTTATTTTGCATACAAAAAAATATTTTTTTCATGAAAATTTTATTTGATTGAAAATTTAGTCGACCGTTGTATTAAAAGTCAGAATTATGTAAAATTGACACTGACCATTCAGGATCAAAAGTTATTTTGTGAAAAATATTTTTAATTTGTAATTAAAAGATATAAAATATCGATTATTGAAAAATAATTTAATTAAATTTTAATCAAACTGAACGACATGAAAAAGTTTTGTGGGTAAATGATGATACACCTTTGACTGACTACATAAAACATTTTATAATTTGTTTTAAACACTGAATGAGTGATAGAAGTGGCAGTTAATTAAAAATTGTGTAACTTTTAATTGCGAATTTATTTAAATTGGGATTAAATAGAATGATTGAAAATAACTCTAGTATATCAAAAGGAAAAAGTTTACACATATTATTTGTAGCTAACACCTAAGGATAGTATTAAATTTGATATATTTATTATTATAGAGTTGTTTTTCAAATTACATCAAAAATTTACGTCATCCAAATCAAACCATTAGCAAATTACATTTTTGGTTCTGTTGCTGTTAACTCATTTTATGGAGTTCTTGTTACCTTCCACATTTGATTATAATGTGTAGATACATGGCAATGTAACTGATTATAACTATGTTTACACATTCGCTTTTTAATGCACTTCAAATTTTGCTTTTGTGACCTGTTAATTTGAATCATCAAACCATCGAACGCTTTTATATTATCTGTTTTCGTTCAATAACTAGTCTAATTTCGTTTGTCTAGAACCTCCATTCACTATTAGATATACATATTTAAGTGTTATCGTTATTATTACAAAAAAAAACATACTTTTAATTTCAAATTATCACCAATAATAAGTATTTAACAACTTCTAGAAATTATATACTTGGGAACTATTTATATTTCATTATGCGTAGGACTTTGTCATGTTAGGTAGTGAGCGTAAATAATTTTTAGTGATACATAAGAATATAGTGCTCTATATATTATTATTTATATGTATATATAATATACGCTTAGATTTCTCTCCCCTTCCACATTAATTAATATTTTTAGATCTGCTAGTACCTGTCTTTCCAAATAACACGTGGATTGGTTTAAAAATCCTTGAAATTAAAACGAAAAATTCTTTGAAAAATCGAAAACTGGTTTAATTTAATTAGTGACTTTAATAACATACATAAAATATTAATTAAATTATTGGGAAAATAATAAATTCTGCAGAATAAAATAATCTCTATAATTATGAATATTGCGCAAAAAATATGTAGTTCGTTATAATCGGCGAGACAAACTATATGTACGGATATAATTCAATAAAACAAAAAAATAAAAAAGATAAATTATACTTATCTTGAATTTCCACAGTATTAGGTTTCTCTTAAATTGCAATATCAAAAAGTGACATAAGATTGACAGATTTCTTAGAAGCGTACTTAACTTCATATTATAAACATTTCAGCCAATCATTATCAAGCAGTATGTACAGTAACATTCTTTTATTAAAAAAAATTGGTTAAAGTTATTCATGTATTTAGTCCACAAGGTAATCTAAAATAAGAGAACTTCCCAGATTTAATTGTTCATTCAATACTATATACTAAGGACATTTTAATTATTTCTTGATTTTAAATTCTTCCAAAAAACCAAGTTCTTCTTTTTTATCACTTATATGAAGTAATTCCATTGTTGTTTCCATTGTGTTGTTAAATGTAGTGCTTTTGTTTGGTGTCAATGAGGTGTTTTGCGTAATATGATTTATCTGGTTGTTTTAATCTATAAGCTTGTAAGTGTTCACAGTACCTTATGTTGAAATTTCTAAGAGTCTGGCCAAGACAGATGGCGTTACAATGCGGACAATTTAGTTTGTAAATTCCTGATTTTTTAAATTTATTTATTTTAGCTTTGAAATTTAATAAAAATGAACCTACATTATTTCTTACTTTAAAAGATATTGTACGAAGTATAATTTTTGATATTTTATTTGAAATATCTCCAGAAAATGTAATACTTCTGTATGATCAGTCATCTTTGGGTTGGTACGGAAATATATGGTTAATGACTACCTTCTTCTCCTTTTATAAATCAACCTATATATTAGATGTAATAGATAATTATTAGAGGTAGCGATGTGTTTTATTATATTAATTTCTTTTTTAAAAACATCCCCACTTATTGGTACTGAAAAAGCTCTATGTATTATAAAATTATGAGTTGATTTACGATAAATTGAATATTGAAGATTACAGTTGACTCTTTCGATACTTTTATAACTAAGATATTTATAGAACTGTTCTTTTCAATTTTAACGGTAAATATTATTTTCGGGTGTCAAATGTTAATAAAATTTAAGAAAACATCTCGTTGTCTATAACAATCTATAAGATCAGCCAAAACATCATCAACATATCTATACTGTGAAAGTTCTAGATAAGTATTATTTATCTTTTTTATATTTATTATGAAGAAATTCCACAAAGTAAGGGTTGAAACAATTAATTCTATAAAGTTGGGTCCTAATTTAACCACTCTCCTTTCAATGACTGTTTTAATCTGCCACGACGTTGGCATGGAGACAAGTTCGGACTATAAACAGGATGTTGTAAAACTTCCCATTTCTAGAATCATCTGGCTGGAGTCGAGATTATCATACAGTTGAATGATACTATTTGAGAGCATCCCGGGACATTTTCTTTAATTCTGGCACGTGAGCATTTTAAGGTGATTCCATGACACTCAGTGTTAATGTTTATGTCTGGTACGAAAATCCAAGAACAGGCAATAAAAAAATATGGTCAATATTACTTTCTGCTACTGCCAAAGGTTGAGATCGAAAATGTTTCGCCTTCGGAGATTGCAAACTGTATACTCTGACGTTTGGATTCTGGTTCATAGTGGTAACACGAAGATTCATCGCCAGTAACAATTCGGTAAATCAAGACTATGAATGATGAAATTAATAATTTCCACACATTTAACATTTGAGAAAATTCTTTAACTTTAATGCATCTATTTAAGCCTAATACACTTTTTTATTTTTATCTGAAGATCCGAAACGAGCTAAATCTTTAGTGGATTCTCTTCCTTTTAGAAATCTATTACCACATTCAACCACTGCTCTATGAGAGTAACTTAGTTAGTATTTTTTTATGAATTTTCATTGGTTGGCACTTTTCAGTGCCCAAAAAGTCAATAATGGCAAGCAGATTATCTTTGGACGGATTATCTGTACTAGATGCCATTGTTCAATTCAGTCACAGCACTTAGAAAAAAGTAAATTGCAGATCATTTTAACATATACGTCAGTACTCTTTTCACCTTTTCACATACAATAAAAAATGATTTTCGATTCCATAGCCACGAGATCATCGCTACGCTGTTCAAACTTGTTTCTATTGAACTATCCTCGTATATAATAACAAACATGAGACAAGTCCTGAAATATGTGTAAATGTAGTATAATAAATTAAAGGATAAGAAACCCAATGATAAAGCAAAAAAGTGACTAATCTTATATGAAATGGTTTCCCGCAAGATTCCTAAATAACCTCAAGCTTCCGACCGAGGAAAAAATAGATTTTATAAATCTATAGTTATATAAGAAACTTACTAATAGATAAACTAGGTTTAATTTTCAATGAACAAGAATTCAAAAATTCAACGATAAAATATTTTCTTTTAAGTACACAAACGCATAAAATAGATTAGATATACCTCATTTATTCGCAAATGGGAAATATCAGTTTTGAGGAAAGTCGTATACAGTCCATTTGACTTGATATATTGTAAACATTTTTAGAACTCTCACATCATTGGTATCATGTTATATTTCAATATTTATTCCGTTAAAAAACTGCATGGAAATCAGTGAAAAGAATGAAGAATTTCTCATTAAATACTAAAAGCCACTAATAAATGCACTATTCCAAAATGTTTATCCATGGTATAAAACAAACAATTTTTAAAGATCCGCAGGAAAACATGTTACCATTAAAACAAACGTACATAATCCAATAATAACTTACAACAATCTCCTTTATTTTGTTTAAAGAATCTATCCCAGGGGTTTTCACTGAAAATACTATGAATCCCTGACTAACTATCTTAATTTCTCTTATTTAACCCTCTACTCGAACCACAAGAACCGATTAAAACTGCAAAAATTTATAGTAAATTATTATTAATTATAAACTTCACCACATATATTACTTTTATTATATGATTTTTGCATTGGTGTCTCCCTCTATCTTTTATATGTAGAATAATGCGAATAAAAAATTTGAAAAAAAAATATTTTAACTAAATCTTTTCGGAAAATTATTTTTATATTGTTCTGTTTTATTGTCCAAATCAATTTGACGATTCGATACATATTTTTGTCGTTTTTTGGACAGCAAAAGCACTGATCATTTATGTACAAGAATCTGTTTGTATAATAATTATGGTTTTAACAAAAACGTGAATGTTCGGACTTTCTGATGGACAATAAAAATTGAATTTGCTATAAAATGACTCGAGAGTATTTCAATAGTTCAATAACTATCACAATTTGTTTAATTTTTACGTATTTGATCATTTTTGCAATTCGTGTGTTCAAAATGTATCGGTTTTTTTTCAGTTCAGGAGGGACTTATCGCCAAAAGATTATAATTTTTGCAGTTCGAATGCGCTCTTGATACATAAGGTGTTTTAAATTCAGGCTCCACAGAGTATTATTATTCTTTATGAGAAATTATGGCGATTTACTATGTATCACTTTTTTATTTAAGCTCGCATAAGTAAAACACATTATTTTTTGGATGAAAATAGGTATTTTTTTATTGTCCCAGTCAGGATTATATGTTAAACTTTTTGTTTTTGTTTTTTTTGCTAATAATAAGTTTAGTTGTCCATGAATAATTTTTTACTTATTTTGCCTCTATTCTCATTTCTCTTTTAATCAGTATCAATACATTGAATTAATGCATTTGAATAAAAAGAATGAATGAGTAACACTTTTGTATTTTTAAATGTGCACACCTTCAAAAAATATCCAGTAATACAATGACCAATTAAAGTCAATTTCATTGAATTTTTTAATCTTCAAAAAATTATCTATTTCTGTTTTGGAAAATTTTTAGAGAAATTAAGTATTAACTTTATTCAAATGTCACACAAAAATTAATACACCAAATTATAAAATGTTAAATTCTGATGAAAAGGGATGGAATATGAAAAAAAGTTAAGAGTATCTTTATTCAAAGAAATAAAGAGCCAAGGCAGTTTTATGAAAATAGGTTTAAAGAACTAGTGGCATACCATTTTTTTTCTGAAAGTATGTAATGACTACTCGTATCTACGGCACTGCAGAATTATTTAGAACTACGTTTTCATCAATTTTTTGGCCTTAACTAAAAAAGGGTATATACCAAATTTGATTAAAAAATGTTAATCAATTTAAAAGTTATTGGGTAAATACTTTTTTTTTGGAGAATTTTTAACACCCTGTATTTTACTTAACCGTTCTTAAATCAAAAAGTGTTACATAAAAAGCCACCATAATTAAGAATAATCATGTTCTCTGTGGGGCGGCAATTTGGATACACTCTGTAAATCCATTAATTTTGTTGAAAATAAATTTTTAGTAATTAAATGTTTTAATTTAGGTTGTAGTTTTGTGTTTTATTATAATCGAAGTTTTACATTATTTTAATTAACAAATTATAATAAAGTTCCTTGAGGATAATTTTAAATATATTTATTTCTGAATATTTTGCTTGTCGTTTATTGTATAGCATAAAATACGAAAATGTGTTTGATATGTAATTAAAATTGTTTCTACATCAATTAATCAACTAATCGTAATCTCGCAAGTTCGAAAATTAGGAAAGTTTAATAACATAACAACTTTGTTAAGCTATTAGGTAAAATTGCATGCTGTCCATTTTCATCTAATTAGTACAAATTCATTTTTAGTAAAATAGCCATTATCAAAGTTAAGCTATAATAGCTACTACATAATAACTCGTGAATTCGCGAACAACTAAATAATGACTTATATTTTTAACAAAAGTAATACGCTTTTACATATTAGTTTATCATTCGCAAACTTACACGACTAGTTAATTGTTGCATACCACGAAGCAGTTAACTGACAAAAAAATAACTTACCTTTACTTTAATAATAATAATTATTGAGATTGGTGGAGTTCCTTTCAGTAACATTACAAAAAAAATATCTGCAAGATGAAAGGGTCGGTAGAGTATGTACAATGGGAGTGTTTCCATCTGACTTTGTGAAAAACTATGATGAAAATGTTATTGTTTTTATTCACCCCACCCAGTATTAAATGGAACAACTTCTACAAAAAAATGTAATTCGTCAAGTCACAAAGTTTATATAAATAAATCCAAAAAATTGCCGAACTCTGGTCTAGTCCCCTCAAGGATACTTCAAAAGCAGTTCCGAACAGCATTGAAACTTTTGTTAGATATTTTAAGTATTTACCTATGTGGCTGGTTTATTTTCCATATAAGTGAAACATGATTATTCTAATACAGAAACCGGGAAAGAAATATCTGAAGGCGTCAAATTATGCTACCGATATTATCAAATCTCTTTAAAATATTGTTTATGGAAATGTTGCATCTAATAATTGAGGAAAAACATTTAATTCTATTTATGCAAATCAGCTTTTTTATGCTAAAATTCTATCTGGCCCATGCGAAATTGGATCCAGAGCTCCTCAATACTTGTTACTTGGAGTGCTTCTACATTTTTGTACAATGCTGACTTATGAACGGGTGATAGAAACTTAATTGTAACTTTAGCAGCTGACACTGCAATTCTTACATGCTGCAAATAGAAAAAAAATATGTTAGGAGTCCTGCAGTCACATATTTACAAAATAGATCCATAGCTGCACAACTAACAATTCAACAAAGCAAGGAAATAAAATCCATACAAATAACTTTCAAAAACTACACAAAGTCGATAATATTTTATTCATAACGTTTGCTAATGTCATTGAAAATATTTACCATCTACCAGTTTAAGTAAACTATAATGAAAGGTAATAAAAGCTGACATGAAAAAGAATACGACGTACGTTTTACTGATTTGGATGTAGCAACACAAAAAATGAAACAAATTAAAAACCTAATAGAAGTCGAATCTTTACAACTTCAAAGAATTTCAAGCTTCCATACTCCCCCATACTATGGTCAAAGTATTCTAAACTCTGACCATCAAAGATAGTAATAAATCCCTAATTAACTGAATACCAAATTTCAACAAGAAAAAAGTGTTGGGTGCAAGATAAATAACGGTAGGAAAAAAGTTGTTTTATTCTATTGAAGGATACATTTTGAATTAGGTCGTTTACATCTGAATATGTGGGTAAAAGTTATTTCAACCAGCAGGTAGGTTAACTAATGATCTTAGTTGATTGGGATGGCAGCACACATTAAAAAAAGTATGTATGTGAGGTCATGACCCGCTTGTTTCATTGTTAAATTATGCTAAATTATTCTGTTTGTTTATATTCAAGGAATGAACTGAAACTAAATTATTTTTCAATAGTCAATTCGGTACATTTATACAGGGTGTCCGCGAAATAATCCACATATTTATGGATGCAGAATAAAAATGTTTTTTTCTAAAGTCAGCCGTTTTCAAAGAAGAAATAAACATTAGTATTTTAAATCTGTCCAAATATTATTTACCAAAAAGCAACTAAAGCAGGCAACACCGATAACTCAATATAAACAATGGTTTTTTTAAACTTTCTAAAAATACGTTTTTATTTTATTACACCTAGATATTTAGAATGGTCGATTTCGGGGGATGTAGAAAAATAAATAATGTATTCTCGGCAATTATTACACGATCCGAACGATTTCTCCCACTACTTTTTTTCCAACAATCTTTGGGACACTGATAAAAATGATCGCGGATTAGGAATTAACATGTGATATTATTGATTTGAATGAACCGCTATTTTTCATTGAATTATTGAAACTATATTACTAAATGTTAAATAGTCATCAGGTAGATATTTTTTGGTTACACGACACATATGTTTATATATATTTAAAGTGAATTTTTGTGTAAACTAATGTTGTTAGAACTCTCTAATACTTTTTACAAATACACATTCTTTTTTTAAATATTAGAATTGGGTCAATTTAAAAATTTGGTGGTTATCGCCCGCTCAATGTCCTTTACACCAAAGATTTCTTGTTGTCGTTGTACCAAGTAATGGCTGGAAGTTTCTTTATTTCCTCAGTATCTTTGACAAACTAGATCCTCAGGTGTGTCCCAATTAAGAACAGATCATTCCTGAGTTATTACAATATTACCTACTTATGCGATTACTTTGTTTAGAATTAAAAATACAGTTTTCCAATGTTTTAATCTTTTTTTACAATAAAAACATAAATTTATTTTGAGATTGCCTTTGGTATCAATAGCTTCATATTAAGATGATTTTTTTCAATTCGATGTGTGAATAGAAGAAGCAACAAATTTGTTTTCTATAAACCACTCAGCGTCGCATATTTGATAAATTATTCGATTGATTTTAATGAATATTAATTAGATTCATTTAGCTATTTGACTTGGCTTTGACGCATATAGGAGAGGTTTAACAAACAATACAGTTTAATGGTAATGGTGAAGTCTAACAAATTGCGATTTTTAAGTTTTATTTATTCTATTTATAGAAAGAAATAAAAATATTTAAATAAAATTTATTAGATTTTTGTCGTTAATGCAAACCTATAAATTATATAATTGAGATCATTAAAAACCTCAAGTATTTCCTATTAGACTTGACAGTTTGTTTAATTTAATTTGTATAATTAATATGTCGATTTGAATTTGATTTATAAAATTACTCTTTTATCCTTTTTACAAAAAAAAGCAAATAAGTACATTTACAATTAGAAATAAAATACTCTTTGTTCACATTAAGTATATCTATATACTTTTTAGTTTAACTTGTGTATTTCTTACAATTTAAAAAACTCAAAATTCTTACCTTCACGATAAATTCAGGAGTACTATTTTATTATTTTACATTATTGTTTGAGTAAGAGATCACTTGTTTAGTTTTATTAAATACATTTTACTACAATTTGTGGCTGTCCTTTTAGATCTGACAATGTTTTATAAATTTAATTATTGGATTTGAGGTATAGTTCTTAAGTTTGTTTACAACCTTACTATACCATAAATCATATAAGGCTGTCTAATACATAATAAGTATAAATATTTAAATAAATTTGCAACTCATGATTGATCATTTTATAAAACTGTACCTAACTAAGAATTTAATTAATTACATTTATAAGAAAATACTGTTAATCCTATTTCTCAGCATGTAACTCGATAGAGGGTGATTCAAAATTAAATTTATTTAAATTATTTATAGATGAGTGTTAGCTTGGATCTACCATAATTCGTTGTTGAAAATGTTTTCTAATTCATCTTCATCCAAATATATTGAACTATAAAAAACCCATTTTGACATGAATCTTCATCACTCGGTTTCTAGGGTCAGGTAATCAAAACTGTCCAGAATCATTCTGGACAATTCCTTTTTGAATTTGGTTGACATGATAGATTTTTATCCAAGGTAACTCCCAGGTATTTGTGTTATTATCTGTTTGTTGAAAATAGTTGATTGATTTTTTTTCTTTTTTGTGAATGTTACTAGTACGGCGTATGGCGGATAAACCGTGAGCTCCTGAACTATTTAAATAATTTAAAATTTTATTCACAAATTATAAAAAATTGACATAATGAAATCGTTATTATAATTTGTTGCTTCTTTTCAAACTGCCAAATTATTAAATTTTAGTTTTATTATCTTTCTTAAAGTTTAAGACGCACTACACTTGTTTACTACAAAATTGAAACATAAATCTAGTTTGTCATTTTACTGATATTTATTTCGAAAGAAAAGGCAAATACAATTATAGATCAGAAGTATAAATAAATGGTAATTCGTTTATACTAAAATGTTGGTAAAGTTTCTTATCAATATATCAAAACATCGCGGATTCGATTATTTAACTTGTCGTGATATTCTTGATTTGAATAAAATCCCATTTTTCACTGAATTATTGAAACTACTTTACCAAACGATTAAACAATCTGATTCATTTGTCAACTAATACAATTTTATGATTCATCAGGTAGATATTTCTTTGTTATACGGCACATATTTTTATTGAAAGTGTCAGGTGTTGCCATGTATAAATTTTTGGGTAAATGTTTAAAGTGAATTTTTGTGTAAACTAATGATATTAAAAAAAATATTAGAATATTTTGTTGCAAATGATACTTTCTACATACTATTTAAAAATATGTATTATTTTCGCAGACACCCTATATACATTGTACCAACCCTGCGGGTTTAACACATTTTATTTGCAAGAAAATTTCACAACTGCCTTAGTAAACTAAAACTTGAATTATAGATTAACGTGAATATTTAATATGAGCGTCTTTGCTCGGTCTTCATCAAACTTTACACTTCACTACGTCTTCTCAACGTCTATTTCCCATATTTATATACTCTTCTTGGCTTCTCGAACATTCCATGATTCTTTATCTTCTTCTTTTTTATTCCTTTATTGACTTGGACTCTATGGGTTACTTGGCCAGCTAGTTTCCTGAATGCTTACTAGAATAATCCTGCTTTTCCAAAGTCTTGTTCTGTTCATCTGTGTATGACAATAGCCTTGGTCTGTGCAACGAAACCGTTACAATATGTAAATATATGTATAAATATTGTATAAATTTCATGAGTAAAACGGATAGATAACGTTGTATAAATATTAGATATTAAGCCATTTTTATATTATCAGAATCTTATTCTGAACAAAATAAGTTAACCCACCCACTAAATATGTTCCAGACATGTTGTTCTCGACTTGCATGTCTCAATTTTGCGAAATGCAATTGAAATAATGAACATTGCCAAATCGTCTATGCAGTTATTTTTAAATATCTAGTTATCGCTTTTGAATTACAAACTAGAATCTAATTTTAAGGTGACAGACTTAATTTATATATAGCATGCAAGCAATATATATATATTTTACATTTAATCACTAGACTTTATAATTAGTTTAGTGTAAAAATACACATATTTACATTTATATATAATTTTTGGTAATAGATGGCATATATTAAATTGTTATAAAAACGACAATAAACTATGATCTGGTTTACGTCAATTGTATCTATTTGCTGAACAAGATATTCTTAATTGACGTATTTAGAAACATTTATTTTTCAAACTGATTATATTAATGTTACTCATTGTTATGTATCTATAAAATGCTAATTTTTGATATAATCCTTCAAAATCTCCTATTCAAAAAATAAATACTAATTATTTGCACATTTTTTTCAATATTTCTAAAATGTAGAATTAAATCGGTCCTGTAAAAACCGGTTTATCTAAATTACGAGGTTTTAATTTTCCATGAGCGATATATTATTATCGTAACTAATAGATTACCAGAATTTCGAAAATACTGCTATAATTCTTATTTTTTGTTGTTTTGAGTTAGTTCAGTCTATAATCCTGCAGAATAACATATTTGTCTTGTCATTAGTACCAACGACTATGTTTTTTTCTGATATATAAATACATGGTATGTATGTTTCATTTTAGTTAATTTTGCTGCTTACATGTAAACTAGTCACAATGAAATAGATATCATTTACTTAAATTTATCATTACTTACTTACTATTCATACTTAGATAGTTAGAATAGTTTATTGCAGGGGATGTAAAAGAGTGAAAAATGTATTCTTGGCGTTTACTACAGGATCTGAACGATTTCTACCACTACTTTTTTTAGGTAATAAATACACTACACTTTCTAACAATCTTTGGGATACTGATACAAAACATCGCGGATTAGATTAACTTATAATGATATTCTTGATTTGAATGTCATTTTTCACTGAATTATTGATTACTTTACCAATAGATAAACTTAAAACGATTAAATGATCCGAATCTTGTGCAAACTAACACAATTTTATGATTCCTTGGTTACATGACAAATATTTTTATTAAAAGTGTGTATTAGAATATTTTTTTGTAAATGACACGTTCTACATACCATTTAAAAATATGCATTATTTTCGCGGACACCCTGTATACTCGTGCACTGTACCAATCCTCAGGGATTAACAAAATGTATTTGCAAGAAAACTTCACAACTGCTTTAGCAAACTAAAACTTGAATAATAGATTAATGTGTATATTCAATATGAGCATTTTTGCTTCATCAAAATTGACACTTCACTACGTCTTCTCAACGTCTATTTCCCATGTTTATATACTCTTCTTAGCTTCTTAAACATTCCACATCATTATTTATAGTCTTCTTTTTTATTTTTTTATTCACTAATTATGTTAATATTTTTAATGTAAATGACACGTTCTTCATACCCTTTAAAAATTATTTTTTCGGACACTTGTATATTCTTAATCAAGGCTAGATGCTACTTTTACATTGCTATGGACATCAATCCATATATAGGGAATTAAAAATATCTTTTGAGATAAAATAAGAAGTTTTTGTTTCTCTCTCGTAATTTCAATAATAAAAGTTCATTTACAAATAAATTTATGTCTATTTGAATCATGATGGAGGTTTAATTTTTAATTTGGTATAAAAGTGACGTATATTTTCTTGCTTTGTTTTAAACCATCTTTCATTTTGCTACATATTTAAAATTTTAGATTTTGAATCGAAAAATACAATGTATATTTTTCAGATATCCTCGTAGATGATCAAAATATTTTGGTATGTCGTTTTATTTGTTTAATAAATTGGCAACATTTTCCTATTTGAAGGGATTTTGAATCTTTAAGGGTTTACCAAACAGCTTTATTCTTCAATATAAAAAGTAGCCGCCAAGTACGTACATATATTTTGAGAAATTTATTAAGTTTTCCCGAGTTTTCTCGCAATGATGTGCACCTGAGACGGATATATTTATTATACATCGTTTACACTCCATTTTTTTATACATCTGCGAAATGTTGAAATCTTAGGTGCGGTTTTTTATCCATTCGATCATTAATTGGTTCAGGGGTAGTATCGGTATTCAAATCGCTTATTAGCATATCCCAATACTCTTACATAAACCATTTGGGTTTGGAAAAATGCGATTAGAGGAAAATTTAACTTTGGTAATTAATATACCTTTACCTGTCGTTGCATTGCTTACTTTAATTAAAATTTATGCCAAGAAACTTATTTAGAATTCGTTGTTTAATACACTGAAACAAAAATATTCTTTAAATATTAGGATTAGATTTTGATGTTTAATTTAAAATTTGTTAGAATAAAATATCGTCCCCATGTGTAACTATTTAATAATATACAATGTGTTTAAGTTGGAATCATATGGAAAACTTTTTTATTATTAATTAAAAAAACAAAATTTATAAAAAAGTTCTGCATAGTCTAAAACCTAAGATGAAATCATCAGATATTAAGATTTTTAGTTATATACGAGAGTTGTCAAAGAAACGAATTTTTTTCAAGAGTAAAGTAAGTACCTCTATTTATGATAATATCGAAAATTACTACAAGAAAAATTGGTTCCGGATTTAAAAACAGATTCAAATATGCAATGATATCGATTTACTTTTTCCAAATTTAACCCTACAATATTGTAGACTTAAGATGCACTCACACAGAAAAAGTAATAATAATTTCCGACTCATTATGATTTCTTTCTACATATCTAATGTAGTGGATATAAATGTCTCTTACAATAATTTACGTAATATATAATTAACATTTATAATAACTCAATTAATAAACGCTGGCACCGATATGAAACTGCATGGGTTAAGGCACATATAGGTCTAGAATTCGGTGAAAAAGTAGATAACCTCGTTAAAACAGGTATTGATACAGGATAATTAATTAATTATAAATAGCATAAATATTGATGAAACTGTTACCAATTAAAAAAATAAAAAATACTAGAGAGAAGCATGAAAATTATATCAAAGTCCGAGAAAATTTATATATACCAGGAAATTCCAAAAAATATTTAGTACAAAACGTTAATCTTCCACGAAGTAGTTGCTCATCTATATAAAATTGGTTTGCAAAAAAATAATCTGTGATATTTTTGTCAAACTGTTTGTAATTTAGATCACATATTCTTTATGTCTTTAATAAACAAATTTCCTCCCTTCACAATCTCATATTACTATTATCATTAAAAAATCATACCATCTACTATGCATTACTGAAATTTCTAACATATACGAATTTAAAACTTTAGATAATAAGGTAGACAAGTTATAAAACAGTCTCTATTTCTTTGTAGGTATATCTTTCCTGTAATATTAAATTTCCTACTGACCGTGATCTAACCAACTTATGTAACACTAAGTAACTCGGATCGACATCGGGGTGTAAAGTGTGTAACTTTAATCCCATCACGTTGTTTCTTATTCATTAATTTACATAATATTTTCTTGGCTAGGTTAAAATTATATCTTAGTAAAATATTAGTTTGTGGCTGAAATGTACTTAAAGTACGAGAGCCACCCAAAAAAGAAAAATTGTTTGGTAGTATGCCCAAAAATATCACTGACAAAACAGTGGAAAACTCAAGAATTTATTTACACCGGGGGTTCTAAATTTTTTGTACTTGATACCTCCCTGTTTTAACTGAAACAATTTCGCGCCCCTTATTAAATGAGTTAAGAGCCAACCCGTAGGAATTCAAATTTATTTATTTATTTGTTTAATAAAACAATAAAACAACTTGACAATATTCCTTTGTCAAACGAAACCATCTGTCGAGGAATTAATGATAATCAGTTGATATTTAGCAACAACTTGAATCTGAGCTTTGTCGAAAATTGTTTGCTGCATAACTAGACGAATCAATATTTAATCCAGTTAAATAAAGTAAATAAATTTGATTTGAATGAGAATATTGACTCTTTGTAAGAAAATACAATTATGGAATAACAAATTAAAAGAAAACGGTCTTGAAATGTTTCCCACGTTTTGTGAAACAAATTTTATTAACAAATCTTTAACAAATTTTTTATCTGAACTTCGGAATGTCTGCTTCCTTATAAAAGCCAAGGCGATTCGATTCTTCTACCTATTCCTACGTTTCATCTTTGTGAAACTAGATTTTCTGCTCTTGTTACCTTAAAATCTAAATACAGAAAAAAACTTCAAGTAGAAGGAACTAAGAGTGGCCATCTGAAACAAAGAAATTTAGAAATGTGTACTTTAAAATAAAGGCATGTTAGCCATTAGTCTTTAGATAGAATAAGTTTCTTTGTGTGTTAAATAAAATTTCAATAAAAAAGTCTTTTATTTTTTTTTTAATATGTAGGGCGCCCCGCTCATTTTAAGAACCTTAGGGTTACATATTGAAACAAAGGGATTAGGAAAGACGGTTTGAATTTTGCTCTCTCTTCCGAGTAGAGTTAGAAAATGTCTCATCACAAATTGTCGTTGCTGGTCTAACATTAAACCTGTCTTTACAATAAAGATCAATTTAATCATTTTATGGACAAACTACCTTTACAAGAACGTCAACGTATTTGCGTGTATTTTTTTATTTGCAAAATAAATGAATGCTTTGTATTTATTACGAATTTAAATGCCTTATCAAATTATTATAAAACATTCTAGCAAATGGAAAGGTTACCATGTTTCTAATAAACAAAATAGATAAAAAATCGGTATTGAAATTAACAAAATTAAAAGTAATTTATAATGTTTTCTAATAGTATCAATATGTAGAAACGTTTATCAACAATAACAAATCCCGATTTTTCATGTTAGTTTAGTATAATTGTCTGTTTAAATGAAGTTTGTTAAAAATAAAGAAACTCTTAAGTAAAATTCATATTTTCAACAAATTTCTTATATGGTTGAAAAAATATCTGATAATATCAAAAAAGTTTTCCATATGATTATTACAACTTCAGTAGATACATTTATTTGTTTAAAAAAAGTTGTTTAATTTCTAACTACTTCTAATTAAACAAAATTTATAGTATTTTTTATAAAATATTATTGCCGATAAATATTATTTCATATTTTCTATACCAAACAGGAATAATTTATAGTATTTAAAAAAAAAATATTGCCAATAAATATTATTTCATATTTTCTTACATTTTTTTAATAGAAGAGTCCGTATGACTCATTAGGCTAATTTCAATTATATACGTAGTACATTTGACGTTTAAGTAAAATAATTTGGCAAACACTTCAAACATATTTTGGATTTTACCTGCCTGCTTTGCGAATTTTTTTTTCATTTCCCTTTCAAAACCTATTAACATTAACTCTTTCATTACTTCGTTCATCATTTATTTTTTTTAATTCGAAAACTAGATTGTCATCATTTTAGCCGAATTCATGTAAGTAAATCATTGATAAAACATTTTAAATTACATCTACATACATTAAGGAATATCTTTATACCACATTTTCTTGTAAATTTGTATAAAGATTTTTTATAATAAACATAGAATAATAGAATTAATAATAAATTGTTCTAAAATTTTGCTAATGGTCGTTTTATAGAAGATAAAACTATTAGAAAAATAAAAGGATTTTTGATCCATACTTTGTTTTTACTTTCTTAGGCTGGAAATAATTCAGCCCATCGTCTAAATTAATCAAAATTCTAACATTGGTAATTATTTAACAATAAAAACAACTATCTATTTGGCATTTTTACCACGTACAATATTAATTAAGACACCCAAGAGGTACATAAATAAATTTACTAAAGAGGAACACCAACGACATTTTTTTTCTAAATGTGTCTGGAAAATGAAAACTTAATGAAACCGGCGAGAAATTGCGGACGCTTATTAGATAAATATAAGATTTCTACCATTTTGTAGAGGATGATGTTATAATAAAAAAGATAAAGAGTTTAATAATTTTGTGGCTACGAAAGGTTGTTTGACGTTTTTATAGCAAGTGCAGATCACTGGATTTCTAAAAGATTAGAAAAAAGTTTTTTGTATTTAATCAAGCTTGCAGATTTTTTTTTCAACATATGATGTCAATTCAATTACAGATATGTCAATAATTCATATTATATTTCGCATTTGAATGCATTTTTTATCATAATAATGAACAAATGAATGGTTCGCCCAGTATCGGTTTACTTTTTTTCATTGTTTGAGTAACTTTTATAATAATTAAAAAATTCCATATCAATGTGTTTTTGAGAAGCACTCGCATCTTCAATGATGACAAACGAAAATTTTCCGATCACAATTATTGAAAAAATAATAACATTTTGATTTTGATTTGATAATCTCATTTAAAAAGGCTAAATAACTTTTTTTTTAACGATGTATTTGTTTGTTGTTATTTTCAAGATCGTGCATTGTACTTTTAAGTCGATTTTATTGATAAAATATGGCAAACAATTATTCCATATTAAATTTATTCAGGGTACCCTGAAAATAGTGCGTTCCTTAAGGGTACCTGAATTATGCACCGTTAACAACAAATAATTCATAATTCAGCAGTTTTAAAAAAAAATTTCATTAGTTATTACATTTTTATATATAATCACATATTTATTATTTATTGACTAAAATATTTTATCTTAAACGAATGGTTCATTTAGAATGTTTTTAATAGAACAGTAATTCAATAAATGCGTGATAGAGTTTCTCTTTGACCTTATAATATCTCATTAGAATTTAATTTAAGAGTAATAAACGAAAAATTGCCCCTAGTTCTGACAAAAAATCCATACTTGTAATGTTTAATTTATAGGGCACAGTTAAATTTAAAGTAGCAATATATAGTAACTAAATTTAACATAAAACTATAAATACTATAGGTAGATTTCTATCTTAGTAAAAATTATTATATAACTCCTTTCACAATTATTATATAATTTTAATTTCTATTTTTATAATATATATAATTGAAATTAAAATTCGAACCCACTGCATGATATTACAGTTTTTCTTCAATAAAATATACTTTCTCTAAATTGTGAATATTGAAGTTATCTATATAATGGTATATTTAAGTTCTACAGAGAATGCCCACTGTTGTTTCTGCCCTCAACATTCGCGCCCTTGTTAGAATTAATAATTTTTGTTAATTCGTAAAATATTTTTATAAAGATGGTCACCTAGAATGTTTTAGAGATCTTCAATTTTATCTTTTAAGTTTTGAATATTTTTTAATCTGTTTGTGTTTGTTCTTGTGATTTTTTCTAAATCATATAATGCTATTTAATTTCACCTTTTTCGCATGTGTTATTTGTAATTTATAGCCAAATAGTTTGGAATAATTTTTATATTAGTCGAATGGAATACGTTTTTTATATTATTTATAAATAAAATTTATATACTGTCAGATTAAAGGATCTATTATTTCTCCGTTTTTTCCTCCTGTTATTATAATTGCTCCTGTCGACTTTTTGTTCTGCCTGATTCTCGTTATTACTGTTATTAGGTTATAGATTTATTCCTCAAGTACTTCACCCCCTTCTTTTATTAACTATTTCGTTTCTATCACCTCTTTTATTATATTCATTTCTACCACCACTATTTTTATTTTCATTTCTACCACCACTTTTATTATTTATCATTTATTTTATTCTTTTAACGGTTGGATCATAAATCTTCTTTACGACTTTTTCAACATTCTTTAGTTATTCAATGTTGTGCGTATTCATTGAATTATTCTAAACACGTTTAGTTAATAAATATTTTAAAAACACTGAGAGTTTAGGATCTGATATGTGATCATTATAAAAATTATTCATTTTTTTTAACTGACGCCTAGAAGTTTAGAACTACAATATTTAAAAAAAAATAATTAAATCTGCAGTTGAAAGTGTCATAATGCTAATATCAAAGTACCTTATGTCAATCAAGTCATACTGATCCTTATATAAATAAGCCCTTATAAAAAAGTGAATTCATTCCCTAATTAAAAGATCATTTTAAAAAATATTTCTTATTATCGCGTTTTTAAACCCATTGAATTAAATTGGACCATTTTAAGGGGTAAACTTCAATGTAACATAAATTAGAAAATCTAAAACAACTATGGATGAAGAATGCTGCTAAAAATATATGGAATGACTGTATATTAAATGTTTAAAAAAATAGAACACATTTTTTTCTTATACAACCTTTGGTGGATGGTCATTGATGTCACCGATGACTAGGACGAAGATATTGATTATTACTTTTAGATTTTTTTTGTAGTATTTTTTTTTCAATCTTTTTGGTTTTGTTTTTAGCAGAGTTTTGCTTTAATTTACATTATTAGATTGCTCGAGTATCTAAATTATACTCTGTCCTATTGATATGTTATTTTAAATTTAGAATTGCTTTTAATAAAAAAAAAGAAAATGGACCATTGAGCAGTATTGGATATACATTTAACTGAAAAATCGTTTTTTTAAACATCAAATCACATCTGCTTAAATTTAGAACGTACATATTGTGAAAATATCTCACCTTATCTTGACACATAATATGTTAAAATAATTTACATAAAAATACATAAACATTTTTGTTTCTTTATTAATCTACTAACTAACCAACTCAAAAAAAAATAATTAATGATAAACAGATTCATTAACCATTTCCAAAAACAGCATATTTTTTAAAAACAAGAGTTGTACTTTGAAATGTTTTTTGGAAAAACACACAATTTGAGAGGTAAATTATTTGATTATTTAATGCTCTAGAATTTTCAGAAGTTATTGTACAATCGAAATGAGAAGTGCTTTCAAGAGTACTTTATTTTTGAGGTACTTTGCATTGCTAAGCCATTTTTGGTCAATGGGTTGCCATTAATAATAAATATTATAGAATACTGGTTGTTTTTAGTAATTTTGTCATAAAGGTATAATAACTATTTTTATTTTTTAAATCTAAAATTATGATATGGGGTGTTATCAGTAATAAATTTGTTTCTAAAAAGTGACTAGCATATTTATTGTGCTATCCTAAATTGTAAAAAAATCCTCTTTTATCACTTTTATTTCTAGACTCATTTTTTCTTAATGATCGTTTACCAAGATTTCAGAAACTTTTAATATAATTTATTTTTTGTAAATGACGTATTAATAGGATCACCTAGTAGAATATTGAAGGCTGTAAAAAAAGTTTGTCAAGAAATACCATTGATATTGTTAGTAAATAATATCTGCACACTCTGTAAAAATTATGATACACTAATGTGTTATTTTTTATTTGTCATTTGTCCTCTTAATTACAATATTAGGAAATGCACTATAAGGACACTCGCCAATTTCGCTTAATTGGTACTATTCAGTATTAAAAATACTAATTAATCTATTATTTTTTTAATTAAACCTTTTAAACGTAAAGCAACAACAATATGCTTTCTGCAAGGTTTTCTATTTTCATGTTTTGGCAAGGAGAAATGTTTAATAACTAGCAACAATTCAACTTTTCATATAAATGATTTTTTATAAATAAAAAAATACTATTCGTAAACATGGTTTATTGTTATTGAACTGGGATATTAAACTTATATAACATGATTTAGTTCTAGTTGTATGTGGAAATTTTCTAGAACATACAAGTTCCTAAATAGCAATTACTTATTTTATTTATTTATATATTTTTATTTAAAACTAATTAATTAAAAATAATATAATAAACAGTTATTTTTGTTTTAAAAAAATGTTGGGAGGAAAATAATTCTAACCTAAGCTAATTTAACTAACTAAACTGGAAAAATATATTACCAATGAAAATTATAACTTTGGCCAAAAGTTAGAAAACAATAAAAACTAAAATAATGGGTACTTTCAACAAAAAAAATAGAATAAAATAAAGGATAATAACAAAAAAACAAAAAGGACAAGTGAAAGCCAAGATTCCAAAGAATATATGCACTGACGAAAAAATTGAAGATACGAAGCAGACATAGACAAGTAATAAAAAATAGTCCACCAAGAATAAATACAAAACGGATGGACAGAATTGTTAATAATAATAATAATAATAATAAACATAACAATCAGCACTTTCTCATAGGAATTGCATGTGTTTTTTAAAACTCTTTAATTTTACTTTTCCTTTTTTTCTTTTCTTTTTAAATGTACTGGTACACTTTTGCCTTATTTACTATTTCTCTTTATTTTTTTCTGTTTTCCATGCTATTTTTTCCAAATTTTCATTTTAATTCTTTTATATTTTCTTCTACCTCTTTTATTTTAGGTTTTTCTTTCATGCAATTTTCTGGTAATTTCTATTCTGTAATAGTTCTTATTACACCATCCATTTCTTTTCAATAGTTACTTAAATGCTTTTACAATGTCTTCTTCTTACAAAATGTTATCGAGTGTGATTTATCAAGAGTCTAATTTGATTAATGGTATTTTTCTTTAGTCCCATGATCATTCTTAATATTTTTCTATCAAATATTTCTACTTCTTCTGTTTTTGTAAGGGGTGATCGCCTCAGTAAATGTTACGGTGGATCTAGAGTAATTCTATAATTTTTTATTTTTTTACTTAGTTTTTTATTAAATAATTCTTTACAGTTGTATATATAGGGTAATACATGAAAAAATACAGGGACCAAGAAAGGGAAGACAAATACTAAATAATTCGGGAAATGACAAATCAAAAGAAGAAATAAAAATGCACTAAGCAATTTAAAGAATGATAAATCTTCAGGTAGCTTTTGTAAACATGTCAATAGATGTATTTTATATAATACTGTAGAAGAGACCGCTAATGACTGTGGTTAAGAAATATTTATTAAATTATCTAAAATGAGACTTATTTATCTCTAAATAATAGATACTACTACAAAATGCTATTGATAAAAAATACGACAAAATCAAACAGAGCTTGGATTAATCATATTTGTACTTTAAAGATTTTATACAGCAGATAAATACATAAACATAATGGAACTATTCTCTAATAACACCACAGTTTAAGTAAAACAGGAAGGTCACTTGTTGCAATCAAAAAGTAATAAGAAATGTGATACAAGGACAATTGTTTTAGCCAATATTATTTCTAATCATCATGGATCTAATGACGCAAACAAGGGAGAACAAACAATTAGGAAATAAGTCGAATGTATTCGATAAATTAGACGGTTTAGAATTCACAGACGAAGTTTTCCTAATTACAGCTAATCAAGAACTAATGTCAATGAAAATCAACAACTTGAAACAATATTTTCAAAAAGGATTGAAAATAAATACTAACATAATAGAATTTCTAACTAAAGGCATATACGCATGAAGAACACTAAAACATAAAAATAGGTGAAGAAATAATTGAAGTTATAAAAGAAGGCAAGGAGCCTTCAGTGCTCTGAGTAAAATATGGTAAATATAAAATCTTTTCAGAAAGATCAAATTAAAAATATTCAAGTAAAAGAAAACAACTTTTTTCCAAATCTTTACAACTAATCTTTGAATTATTTACAATATATTTTGTTCACAGAGGAATACAAACGAAAAAATATAAAATTACAAATCAAAGAACAAAAAACAGTGACCATAAAAAAAGTAAATAGAGATGGATTGGTCATACCCCAAAAAATTCCACAAGTAATCTAACTAGTCAAACTGTAAGGTATGTAGCTGGTATGAGGAAAAATATAAAAGTAAACTTATGGAGAAGAACAATACACCACAAATGACGAAATCTATGACCAAAACAGGATATTGTCTATCGGCATACTTGTTTTGGTCAAACGCATAGATACTTGAGTCTTACACATTACACATCGTTTGAATGACTTACAGCAACTTTGAAAATATCAACATTTTAATTTGGACAAAATTTGGCTACTAAAAGACAATATTTTTACGTCATACATAAATTGTCGAATAAAAATTAATTAATTTTAATTTTGTCAAATACTTTTGCCAAAAAAGTGATTATTATTTACTAACTTTGCCTAACAATAAGCCGAAACAATGTGATTTAAATAAAAGTAAAGTCTGCAGATAGAATATTTGTTTGCTAAATATTCATTAAACGTTCTCATTAAACTATTTTTATGATTATGTGACTATCTAAGGTGACCGCCAAAATAACTATTGTTTTCTAAATTTTAATGGAAATGATTATACATTAGTATAATTTTCTGTAGGTATATTTAAAATTAAATTAAAAACAAAGTGTGGTCATAAAAAAAAACTAATGAGTTGCATATAAATTAATTCATCATTAGTGGCTCCATAAATATACCGAAAACTTTTATCAGAAAATTTTACATTTCTTCAAATTGGCTGAAATTTTGCACAGGCATACTCAAGGCCACAACGAAAATAATGGCCAAATGTGGCAGCGCAATAATTCTCCGTTAACCGGGAAATAGAGGGAGAAGATTGGAAACATCCAAAAATCCCTTAAAACCCAAAAACATGACATTTTTAATTTCCCATTTATCGAAATAAAAACACTTGTTTGGTATTCA
Source organism: Hermaeophaga mercurialis (assembly GCA_951812935.1). Taxonomy (NCBI): domain Eukaryota; kingdom Metazoa; phylum Arthropoda; class Insecta; order Coleoptera; family Chrysomelidae; genus Hermaeophaga; species Hermaeophaga mercurialis. The sequence continues at coordinate 10,447,884 of OX638362.1, forward strand.
GAAGGTCGGATTACTTAAGAAAATTCAATTTTTCGCCTGCCTCTGCAACATTTTAATTTTCGGAAATTTTGAAAATTTATCGGAATTCGAATTTTTTTCTACATTAAAAATTCTTCAATCTAAACCTTCAGGGCTAATCGACCTCGAATTGCCAGCAAAGTGTAAAGTAATGTTTATTCTAAATAGAGACAGAAAAAAATGGACTGACGCTTTACACTGTCAAAAAAAAGCGGATCGAATTTGCAAATACCGATATTACGACGTTTCATAAGATTAAAGGCCACTGTAACTGAACCGATTATTGGAAAAACGAAAAACCGCTCTACAGCATCGAACTAACCGAACGGTTATAACTTGAAAACTCTTAAAATGACGATCGATCCAATATGAAATTTAAAAAAATATTTTTAATTCGACACGTATACCCGCCAAATAACAGTACCAGACCTTTATCTAATTCCTGATTAAGTGGACGTATACATCATTACCGTGCCTATGGAATGTTAAGGGATTATTAAAATATGTTAAACATTTATAATATATTAATTATGTATATATGTATTTATTTAAAAAAGTCACATAAAAACATTTACTGAAAAAGACTGTCATCGCTGTCTGAATCACTGTTGTTAAAAATAAAAGGTAAAGGTTCTACCCTTTCTTTTGGTCCACGAGTCACTTGTTTAATAGAGTTTTCCAACAGTTTCCAAATATCATTCAACTTAAATGTATTTTTCCGGGCAATATCTCCTTTAGCTTGCGCCCATATCAGTCCAATTGGGTTGAGCTTATAGTTTTAGGATGGAAGACGCAGTACAATAATTTCATTTCATTTGCAATTTCATTGACAGTATACAGTATTGGATGTTTGTTTTATCGAACTAATTGTAACAATTCAACTTTAAGCATTTTTGCAAAAATTCAACAATGTTTCTTCCTATTAACCACTCAATGATCTGTGGATTATTCCAAGACGTAGTGGGAATTCTTACGTGACTGATAAGTAGCATTGTCCATTACAATTACCGAACCATTTGGAATAAACTTTATCTTCTGTTCGAAATACTCTTCGAAAACATCTACGTTCATATTATCATCAAAATCGTCTTCAATCCAATATACATATAAGCCTTCCAAAAAAGCTTCACGTGAGGTTCGAATATTGTTCTTTCCACATTTTGCATACTGTATATCCTTCATTTACCTAAGATTCATCTAGATAAAAAATTTGCCATCGTTCTCAACGATACTGAAATATGGTTCTAAGATATCTTCTTCTCCAACAAATAATTTCGTCATTAACAATAAGCATAGAGTTCCTATCTTTTTTTGACCCCGTCAAATTTAGTTCATAAATGGTTGGCCAAATTTTAGTTTGTTTTATATCAGGCAAGTAAAGATCTTCTTCTATGGAATTCAAAAGTTTTGTTAACGTCAGTCTTTCTTTTTTTAAATAAAATTCATGTACCTTCCTTCTGATCGCTCTTTTCCCCTCTTCTGGAAGTTCTTGTGTTTACCTCCTCAAGGTGGTTTTGGTGAATTCACAATTCTTAATTTTTGCTCTCCAAGCCGTTTATATATAGTGGACTTTCTCATATCTCTCATATTTGATGTCGTTTGGACCGCGTTTTCCACAGTTCCAGATACATTTTCTCTTCTTACGTAGTCATACACATTTTTTATAATAATTTTCTCGTTTTCGATAATGGCACCTTTCATACGTTTCATAGGACTACATTCCGAACCATTTTTCATTTTCACTCTCTTAACTGAAACTTTTTAACCCAATTTGTCTATCACAGCAGGAACAATATACCAAATACAAACCCACTTTCTACGTTACTTATAAATATTGCTGTGTTAACTTTAATAAATACAAAAATTAGTTGTTTGGTAAATAAGAGTGCATTAACTACTTAAGTAGCAAGGGAATAAAGAAGATTACAAAATAAATACTGTAAATAGATGATGACCAAATACATAGAAAATAAATTAAACTAAGATACTAAATATTAAGAAGAAAACTGTCTATGGTACCAAGAAGTTATTAAATTCTTCTTGGAACAATTCGTAAATTTCGAAACATTTTTATATTCTATTATTAAATAGGTAATTTAAATGAGAACTCTCATCTTAATTCAATAATATTTTAAATTTATGTGCACGTCCATGGTTTACTGATCAAAACCCACTTTATTACTCTCTCCTGATGGCGAAAATACTATAACATAACACCACAGTATACAGTACGATATGCCACTGAAAAATACCATATCTTAATTGATGTTCTTGTGTACCAATGGTTGTCGTAATAACATTTTTGTATTTTTTTCAGTTGCTGTGGTGGCAGCGTTTTTTATTTGTTGGGCCCCATTTCACGCTCAACGTTTACTGGCCGTCTACTTAGCACATGCTTCTGAAAGTGTTCAAGAATCCTTTGGAGGATTTTATCTCTACTTAATGTACATATCTGGGCTACTGTATTTTATATCTACAACTGTAAACCCATGTTTGTATCATATTATGTCAAAGAAGTTCAGAAAAGCATTTATCGTAAGTATTTTTATTCATAAAAATAACTAATGCATTAGAATGTGAAATGTCTTAATGCCATTTGTATCAATGTCGCTTTACAGATAAGGTATACTTAAATAAGTTTTTTTTTTTGGATTCACAATAAGGGAGAAACAAAAATGTTGAAAATGATGTGGTCCAAATGTAACTAAGGTTACTTCATTAAAAATCCCGTTATGTTCGAATATCGGTTTCGGCAATGTCAAATCATCTGTTTACTATATTCATTTGACTAATATAGTGACCGTTTAAGTTACGTTGACCCGAAAATTAGACATTGCGCCACTGTACTCCCATTGGTCACCTCCTGAAAAATAATTCTCTACAAGAATTGCTTTAAAAAAACTTTGCGTTACATCCGCACTTTTTAAACCTTTACTCGAGTTGCCGAAAACCAAATGGAATAAAGGGAAATTTGGTTAGATTAGGTTAGGTTAAGCTAGTTTTTTATAAACATTTTCATAATTTATATATTTTAAATTTAAGGTAAACATCTCCATATTATACACTCTGCTTTAAATGATTATCGAATAAAAAATTCAACTGCAGTATAAATGTTTTTATCTTATATTAATTTTTTTGGGTATGTTAGTGTATTAATCGCCCCGGTGTACTAGTGAGTCCAATGCTGGCCAACTACCCCCTTCATCCTCTGGATAATCCTCAAATCATATTTTTAGTAATACTTCAAACTGCCTAATGGAGCAAATCCTTCATCTTAATCACAGAGGTAGTCCTACGCACTTTTTTCTCTGAATCTTCTTCGTTTTGTCCTTTATTGTCTTGTGTATTGGTATTTGTCGCCAAACCACCGGATTTCTTCGATGTCCAGGACTTTTTGTTTTTTCTGTATTTTTTTGTTTGATTTTTGTGGTTTCTATGACTTTCTTGCTCTTTCTCGGTAGTCGCTAGGTCCTAACACATGTGTAAGGTCTTAATCCCTCTCGTTCCTACATTGAAAAACTTTCTCAAATTTTTCTACTTTTTGGAGGACGAGTGCTTTTCGTTTCCGTCTGTCAGGTAATGAAACAATTTCGTAAGTTCCTGTTGGGAGGCTCTCTTAAGTCTTCGAAAGCACGTATAGCAGTGTTTTTCATAATCTCTAGGACTTATGTCTGCTGCAGGTCCTTGTACATTAATTGGTTGCTCACGTCATTAATTTTGATCATTTTTAAACATCGACAATTTTTTAATGTTTTTACGATTTCTTATGAATTTTTAAAATTTTTTGTCAGTTTTGACAATTTTCAAACCTTTTTTTGATCATTTTTAATCAAGATAATTTTTTATCAATTTTGATCATTTTTAAACCTTTCTTTGACAATTTTTTATCAAATTCGAGACTTTTCAATCAATTTTTAGTCAACTGTTTACAATTTACTAACATTCCGTTACAATTTTTTTATGAATTTTTAAAAATTTTGACAATTTTTAATCAAATTCGAGACTTTTCTATCAATTTTTAGTCAACTGTTTACAATTTACTAACATTCCGTTACAATTTTTTATGAATTTTTAAAAATTTTGACAATTTTCAAAGATTTTTTTTAATTTATTTTCAGAATTAAAAATTTTTTTTAACGATTTTTTTGTTAATTTTGATAATTTCTAAAGCTATTTATACAATTTTAAAAAAATTTCATCAGTTTTGACACTTTTTAAACATTTTCTAACAATGTTTAATCCATTTTGACAATTTTTAATCAAGTTTGACAATTTTCGAAACTTTTTTATGAATTTTTACAATTTATAATCAATTTTGACACTTTTTAATCAATTTTTACGATTTTTTATGAATTATAATTTTTTTTATCAGTTTTGACAATTTTCAGACCTCTTAGTTCATGTTCTTTACTAGTTATTTCTTCGATTTAGCATCTTTTCGATAGTTCGTCTCATATGGTCTTCTTAGTTCTTGGTTAGGATGAGTTTATTAGCTTTTCAGTTTTATGTCACTTTTTTGTCTGTACAGACCGAAGTTGTGAGTAGTTTGAGTAAGAATATTTTCATTCGTAGACCTATTAATAAAATCTTAACTCTACTACAAATATGAAAAGTCTTTAAATTTCTATTGCATCAAATATTTTAAAATTAAAACATTATTCCAGATTTTAATAGATATTTTAGTTAATATTCATATTAAATGAATTTAATCTGCTCTACTGGTAATATTCTGATGGAGGAATGTTGTCCATTATAAAACTTTAGTTGTAAAGTTTCATCTACTGACTATATTAATTTAGTATTAACGATCCTTTTTGGCAAAAACGATAACGCGATTATATTAGCATAAGATATGTATATCATGCCGACTAGTTTCCTTGAAAATTGAATGCGGATTTAATTTTTTTTACGATAATACATTTCGGTACCGTTAACTTATTTATGTAAATTTTATTTTTATCGATCTTTATTCGAACACAATGTTGTTTGGTATAGAATAAGAGACTACCGACAAAATTGCGAGTTTGATATGCCATTAACCTCAATTTTAAAAAATAGTGACTAATTTTCGTATGTAGAATTTCGATTTCTATTAGTATTTTCACATTTTAATACTCACTTGTTCTCTTAATTTATTAAAAACTAGTAGACAAAAATAATATCGTCAAAATGATGTTTGAAAATGTTTAGATTTATTGAAAATTCTGTAGGTATCTAAATAAATAAACCTATTCTTCAAAAAACTTGAAAAATTTAATTATTTACTCTAAACTTTATCTATCATTTAAAAAGACCAAGATTTCAAAACTTTTTATTAAGTAATCAATAAAAAATTTCAAACTTCTATAGATTGCAACAGACCTAGACAACATTAATTAAAAAATACCAGTTCCGATATCTAATAAATTTCTTCTAATGATACATTTGAGACATTGATTAATTTTCCATCATGCAATTAAAAATTCTTTCACACTACTTTTTTAATTATGAAAATGTTCTAATCGACAAAAAATGTCTAATTTATTGATAAAAGACACCGCGCTATATTTTGCCTCATTATAAGCATTAAATTTTTGTTTACTCATTGACCACATAATTACAGTCTCTATGTTTCAATTTCAAAATTTGAAAACAATAACAAAAAACAAACAAATTAAATAGTACATCATTTACGGTTTTTGATTATAGCTATAACAAACTGAAAAAATAGTATGTACCAAAATATATAATTTTAATAGCAAGGTATGTATAATCTATTAGGACTATTTTTGAATGAAATTAATATTTTTGCACTAATCATTCAATCTGTCAATAATGAAAAGATTACTGGACTCGATTAATTTCTATATTTTTAAACGTAATACTCGTATACGTACATGATTTATGATGAGTGTTCAATCTCCTAAATTATTTCACATACATATATGATATATTTAACTTGACAGATTAAAATTTTCAACATGTTCTCATTTGAACGTAAAAGATATTAAAGTTTTGATTAGTTCTTAGAGTTTTTTGAGGATCAGCTGTCGATCTGAAATATTTATAAAAACCGTCCAGTTTTGGCTGTATTTTATTAGATACAAAATATTTATTGTTTTAATAAGGACACCTTATAAAGTATGATCCAAATGAATGGAATAAATTCATTATTTCGTAAATCGACGATTTAAGGGGAAAATCTTGAAAATCGTCGATTTTTATTTTTAAACGGGGTCTTCGTCAGGTCACCTTTTTATTTTTCATCTCTGTGAGCGTGATGGCGTCATCAAGAAAATTTTTAAATAGAAAAGTGGGTCTTGCAATACATCAATTAAAAGGTCTTTTAAATATCTATTCACCCTTATCAATTATGAATAAGTATTATTGTACAAAAGTAGTATTAGTGACATTCGAACAGATTTCTTAATTTATTAAGTATTGTTATGATGTATTTATTGATACCCAAAAATAAATTTGGTAAAGGCCGTCACTGACGATGAAAATATGTGTAAACAAATTTTTACCTTTTTTCAAAAAAAAACTAGTTACTTTACCAAAATTTCTTTATTGACATTCAACATAATTGTTATTGTCAAGTGGTTAATGATATTGTAGTAGACGGAATCAAAAACTTTTTGACTCTTTTATCAACATGAAGCTGACTGAAAGGGAAAGAATTGAAATTATAATTTTAATTGGTTGTGGAGATGAAACACGTACGCAGAAAAAAGTATGTACGTTATTCAATAATAAATATCCGAACGGAGAACCAATTACACTGTCCACAGTAAGCAAAATTGAGAAAAAATTTAGAGAAACGGATCATGTAAAAGACCTCCCTAAAGGTAGTAGAAAACAAGAAACTAAACGTTCTGTGAATCGTCAGGCTTTCCGGTATTGGGCTACAGAAAATCCATACTACAATCGCCGATTTACGAAATAATTCATTTTTTCCTTTCATTTAGACCATACTGTATATTTTTACATTACTAAATTTTTCTGATTAAGCTATTTATGAAAACGCTTCCTTTAACATACCACATTATTATTGTTATTCCTTGTATGTGAATTATGCAGGTCATTATTAAGAAATATTTGTTAGAAATTTTTATTGATTTCTTTGCTAATCCGTTATTTTTAAATAAATTGCAGAAATTTTCGAATAAATATTATCAAAATTTACCTGTATATATTTAAAATATGTAATCTCAATCACAGACCGATTAGTACGACCTTAAAATTTAATGATACGACAGTAAAAATATTAATAAATAAATCTAAAATTCAAAGAGAAATTTAGGAATTATGGAGGTCGCAAAACGTAAAATATTATCATTTTAACTTGTAATATAATTAATTGACCCCGTGACACAAAAATAGTAGTTTAAAAGTGTTTAGTTTTTACATGTAGGAAAAAAAGAAGGTGGTTTTAAACGATGTTATCAAATATACATTTCCAGAGAAAGAATTTGAAACAATATTGAATATTTTAGACCTATTAACATAAACAACTTCAATAAATTAATAGAGAAAACTTGGTTTCTCTCAGATGCTTTGGGTAGACACCAGAAAATTATATGAATTGATATTTTTTTTTAATTCAAAAACCAAATGGTAATTCTACTAAATCCGTGATTTAAGACTTTCTGAGGGAGAATGATGATTTGATTTTAAACCGTAACATATATAACATCGCAATAAATAATAGATTTAAAATTTTACATGATTAAAAATCAAATTGGATTTCAAATTTTTAATCTCTCTGTATCGAATATTTTTTAATGTCATAGCATAGAACTTGAAAAGTTAGGACAGGGACCTGTAAGCGGTTTTTATTGATTTTCAACGGTTTGGCTGCTACATACATCTAAATTCAAAAAAAATTTATTTTCAGTGTTATACATCGTTGAAATTACCTCGGCAAGATGTTTATAAATATGTAAAAATATACGGGGTATTCCATTAAAAAAAAACATTTTCCCCGGATGTTCTAGAAGAAACCTATTCTAAGATTTTAACCAATCACTCCGTATATCTCGAAAACCTATAATTACAGACTTCATATTTATGGTATTAAAAGATAAAATTTGAATATTCAAGCTTTTTTCTAAAATATTATTCATTCAAAATACGGCATTTCCATACCTTTTCTATACATCTTCCTTTAGCCAATCTCTCCATATATTAGAAAATGTAAAATTCTAGATCTCAGATATAGAATATTGCAGAACTCAGAGAAAAGTCAACTTGATATAAAAAATATCACATTTGAAAATATGATTCGTCATTTGTATCATATTGGCGAAGATCATAATGATTCTCTTTGTTAAAAAGGTATCCAATTAAAAAACGAGCTTGAGCTTTTTTTCTAAACAATTATTAATTTTACTTTCCAAAATTACGCGCGCACACTCTATTTAAATAAACTAATAAACATGACAACACTATTCTTATCATTTTAACTATGAAGATACTTCAATGTTGATATAGTTTCTGCATTTATTTATTTTAATTCCCATTTTTCACATAACTTGGTTGATTCTTTTCGTTTTTTATTATCCTGACATTCTAAAAATGTAACTTGTATATAATAGTCCTCGAAACCAGTTTTAATACCAATTAAAAGTTTTAAATTAGAAAACACATTTTTTTGTAAACGTTAAAGACATTAAAAGTTATATTTACCTGTATATAAAGGTAAAATATATTTATTTTTAGATGCAAATCCGACAAAAAAGTACCAATTTAGTGTAAATGGGAATTTGTTACAACAAGTTGACCTTACTTCCCTAATAATTTCAACTATTCAGACTACTGGTAAATTCCACGAATAAACTAATGAGATTGCTTTTAAAAATAAAGAGGTAGCTATAATTGTAAAAAAATACATCAACTGCTTGATGTTATTATTTGCTTCAAACTTAATAACAATAACAAAATAGCTTCAAATTAATAATTTCAAACATTTTATTTTCAAATACTATAATGACGTGACTCATGTTTTTACTAACTACTCTATTAGTTTTTACTGGGAATTTTTCATTTAAACAAAATCTCTGTTATACCATTTTGTTGATTTATTGTTTGCTATTATTATTATTATTATTTAAATTATCTCTATTATTATTATTGTTATAAGACTGAAAACATGTACACTCATAAATGATTTAGATGTCATAACATCTTCAAATATGAAACTTAAAGCTTGCTTCTTTACACTTCGTAATAAAAGTCGCATTGCAATAAATGTTTATTATTATATGAGTGTGCTTTATAAATTAGAAATTATAGGTACTCGTAAAAAAATAAATATATTTCAATCTTATAAATGTGTGCAATATTAAAAGATAAAGTTTCGTCTTCAACTAATTCCATCTGTCTTTTAGTGAAGCTTCGGTGATAAATCGACCATTTCGCTTGCTGGTAGCTATATGGAGTGACCAGTTTCTTAAGCTATATAATCTTCTAGCTACATAGCGTACAATAATTTCATTTTAGCCCACTTTTGTAAGTCGATTTTTTTTTACATTCTAGAGAAATATTTTAAACATTAAAGTAGCCGAGAGACCTTAAAAAAACACAATATATCCTAATTTATACTAGACAGTTAGTGCTCTATAAATAGAGAAAAGAGGTATATGGGCTACCATTTTATATATGCAATCTTAAAAAAAATATATACATGGTGTGTCATTTAAAAAAATTGTCGATGACATAGTTACTCACAAATGGTTTACCCTGTATATTTCATTGTTATGTAAAAATACATTAAATTCAAATCAAAAACTGACCTATCTCAGGATTTTTCCTCAAAATTGTTTATTTAGCTTAAAATGAATTTATTCCATACTTTATGTATTTATTAAGGATAACTTTGTTAAAAAAATATAAAAAATGTTACACAATAGTTGCAGATGACAAATGTCATTTAATATGAAAGATGTACTAACCATGGGCAGCCTACAAAGAAAAGCTAAAGAATCAATGAAAATAAGAGTCACGAATGAAATGAAGAAAAATGTTCATAGAAAAACTCAGCTACATAAAGAAGGATTATTTTTAACTAAATTCGTTTACAGAAGTCACATACATAAGTCATCTGTTTTAACACTGCACAATCATTGTGAGCCCACATATTGAAAATAACTCTTCACAGAATATTCAGATCGTATCAACCTCATTAGATTGGCTGTTATCCAACTTGTAATTCGATATCATGTCTTCATCATCATACTTTGGGGCATTTTCATAATCAGAGCTGTTTTTGCTACGAAGGCTTGGATATGTTCTTTCTCTTTTTTATTATTTCCAACATTGTCCAAAAGAATATTTCCTTTCACCTATTTAACGTTATTTTCCTTAATTTTGGTCTTCTCAATAGCGTTCTCCAATTTATTTTTATAAGGTGAATATGTTATCACTGATCATTTACTGTTCTTTGCCCCCAATTGGAGGATTTATTTTTGATACAAGGTATGGGAGAAATGTCAAACACTTTACAAAAGAAATTACTTGGTTTTGTTTTTTGGATGAACCATAAAACCTAGCTGCTGGAATCGTCTGTTTAGGATGATGGATCAGAATTTTGGTAAGAGGCAGATGGAATGAGATTTGGATGTGACGCTGATGGAATTAGATTTTAATAAGAGGTTGATGTAATGTGTCTTTAGTAAGAGATTGATGGAACTGGATATTCAAGTGAAGTATTTACTTATATTACCAACAACTATTTCTTCTATTGACTCATTTTCGCCGGAATATTCAGAATGAACATAGTTGCTGCAATTTTTTTCATGTTGAATTTCAGCTGCTATATAATGAGCTTCTGTAAATATGTTCCGATTGAAGTGATAAATACCATTCACTTTGAACCCTTTTACTGCCATTTCTCCAATTTATGATTTTAAATACGCTTTTCCAAAAAGTTCAGCTACATCAAAAGCGTTAAATGGGCGTTTATTGTGACTATCCATACCCTGATTTCTTCACTATAGTGTCTTAAGAACACCCCCATGAACGTTTTATTTCAAGGCTGTCATTTGTGTGTACAGTGTGGGGGCAACGAACTAATAGCAATATTGTTATTTTTAGCCGTATCTGCAAGATCTATATTTCTGCTTTGACTATAATGATCCTCTAGAATAAATACCACTGGGGTGGATTCTGTTGGTGTCACTATGTAGATTAAATTTTGGATCAACTGATTGAATAGATGAGCTTGGTCCTAGGCACTTGAATATACAGCACCAATTGCACCTGGTGGTTGATCCTTTCGTTAACTGGGTATTCATGTTTATTTTTGGAAAAATCATTGGTCGGAGGTATTGACCATCGACACCCATTGCTGCTATTAAGTTTATAAGTAAACTTTTTTTGGCAAATCTCAAAGAGGAAATATGTCTTTTGCCTTTTCGGTCTGAGCCACTGCCAGCCCTTTCTCATTGAGATTAAATATACGGTCAGATGTATAATTTTCCTTATTATATTCCATTTCCAAGATATTATGAAGAGTTATAATTAGTTTCATCGAAATATTTTGCTCAAGCGAATGAGGTTTCGGTATATAGGTTTTCGTATTGACAGAATTTGTTTATGGTGATGTAAAAAGAGTCTTAACAAACATCGGCCAGCTTCTTGGGATTTTTGAAATGGATGTTTGAGATTGTTTTCCCTTGCTAGTATATAGGGCATTCTTCTTAAATCCATTCTACTTACCTATAAAATTTATGTTCCATTAGGATATATTTTACCAACTCAACCTCTAGTATAGATTTTCATCCTAATTTCAGTTGTGCAACTAATTTTGGTTTAACATTTTTTCTTGCACAACGCTGCGTTAAAGTCCCCATTTTCTTATCTCTAATTGTTTTGAATGCTCTCTCCATGTTCCTCTTTCCATAATTTACTTTTTTTTATTACTTATTTAGTGTTTTTGCTCATTCTGACACAATTTTACGAGTTTGTACTGCACAGTTTAACGAAAGTGATCTAAATAGGGGGAACCAGCCTATATTTAGAATGGGGTGGTGCCCATACTACGAATAAGATTAGTTACAATTCAAATATAGATTAATTTTTAAAGCTAGTAATAAAAGAAAAATTTCGAGGCAGATATTAATAAATTATCTATGCGCTATCGATTTATACAAAGAACGTTTTCAGTTTTATATTTATTGCCATATTATAAGACACTAATCATATATACTGACAAAGTTTTCGAACCACTTAATAAACAAAACCTTCGACAATTACCTAAAGTTGTATATTAATACCATCATAATTTGACTGTAATTATTTCTAAATTTTGAACAGTTTTCAATAGACACCAGCATCACTTTACACAAATATAGCGGTAGCCCGTTTTAAAGTGGTAGCCCATATTTAGCTCTTTTCCTCTATCTATTATTCAATCTGTTATATAACGTACCAGTTATTGTAGTATCTCCGATCGTTTTCTGGTGAATTTTTTCTCCAAAACCATCCTATTTTACATAAAAACTTTTATTATTTTAAAGAAAGATAAAATTTATAGAAAATTGCGGATATGGCTCTATATTATTCTAATCCCTGTACATAATTCTTTTGTAATTACACCTAAAAGTTTATTAATGTAATAACCGTTTTATCCATTACATTATTAGTTTTATGTCTTATTGTGCATCCAAAATGTATTTTCTGAAAATGTTTCATTTTATTCTTTTGTCCTATCTATTTGTATTTCGTATTATTAATGAATAAAAATATAAATTTAAATTTTTCGTGTTACTTACTCCTCCAGAAATATATTTTATTTTTTCAGGACACATTTTCTGAAATGTGCGGCTGCAACAGCAACTCCAGCGCACATTATGCAGCTATGCGAAGAATTCCGCCCAGTATGCGAGACATACCCAGGTCCGTCTCAGACAACGTGACAAACAATCCGAATTTAAAAAGGACCGGTCTAGGAAAAAATGAGCGATGTGGTTCAAAAATTTCAGACTGCACTCGAAGCAGTTTTTTATCGAACTCAAGTAGAAGCACGTCCTTGTACGACAGGAATAAATCGATAGCATGTGAACAAGAGGCTCTACAGGGCGGAAAGAAGTATTTTATTTTACCACTGCGATTCAGTAAGATGTTTGGTCGTAAGGAGTCTGATCCGTTTAATAGCACCATCAGTAATTCTAGCCTTAAGGATACAGATGTTACCGAATTCACTCAATGTGATCTTGTTAAGAATATGATTAAAATAAATGATAATATTAAGTAAATAAGTTGTTTTTCGCTTCATTAAAAACCAGAAACCAGTGAAAATAATTAAACTGGATTGAGAGTGAGTGACGCTATTTTAGTGGAACGATCCAATGTTAAATGGTAAGTCTTGTCTTTGGGGTTTCAGATGGTTGCTCCTCGGCAATAATAGATAAAAGATATTTTTAAATATTTAGACATTCAAAAGCAAAGAAAACGCTTATTTATCTTTTGGGTTATTCTCAAAACTCTAGCTTTTTCGCTTAAATAGAAATCTTTGTTTCCTTTTTCTCTTGTTACTTTAGCAACAGTTTAAAAAAACAGGGCTTTGTTTAAACTAAATTGAATGTGGTACAAATTATTAAGTAAAAAAGTAAATATAAGTAGAAAATATATATAAAATTTTATTAACAATACTTTTAGAAAAGTAGTAACGATAAACAGGGTGTCCGCAAAAATGCATTTTTTTAAATGGTATGTAGAACGTGTCATTGACAATAAAATATTGTAATAATTTTTTTTAATATCAATAGTTTTCACAAAAATTCAATTTAAACTTTTACTCGAAAATTTATACTTGGCTACACCTCCCATTTTTTTATAAAAATATGTGTCATGTAACCAAGGAAGATCTAGCTGATGAATCATAAAATTGTGTTAGTTTATAAATGTTTCGGGTCATTTAATCCTCTAAGTTTATCGTTTGGTAAAGTACTTTGAAAATTTAATAAAAGATGGCATTTTATTTGAATCAAGAATATTACGCCATATTAATTAATCTAATCCATGATGTTTTGTATCAGTGTCCCAAAGATTGTTGGTAACGTGTAGTGTATTAGCTAAAAAAAGTAGTGGCAGAAATCGTTTGAATCTTGTAGAATACATTTTTCATTCTTCTACATCCCTATAATGGACCATTCTAAAAATCTAGGTGTACTAAAATAAAAACTTATTTTTAGAACCTTTAAAAAGCCACTGTTTATACTTGACTGAGTTATCGGTGTTGTCGGATTTAGTATCGGTAAATAATATTTGGATAAATGTAAAATACTAATATTTATTTCTTTGAAGACGGCTGACTTTAAAAAAAAAATTTATAAGATATATTATTCTATATACCTTATCCATAAAAATGTGTATTATTTTCGCGGACACCCTGTAGAGTCCCTCATTTAGATTAAAAGACGTATCGTCAATAGTCAATATGGAAAGTATCAGAAGTTATAATTCTGCCAAAACCGTGTAATCTAGTAATCAATCTTAAAGTTGATTGATAACTACTAATAACATCCTCATTAAATGAAATGAACAAGTTGTTGCTTAAACGATTAAAACCAGAGGTGTAGCTAAAATTTTATTAGTTGCCAATAAATCAAAAACAAAAATTAACGGACAGAAAAAATATTTAATACGTTTATCTTAATTTTGGGAGGAAAAAATATCCTTTATAAAAATTCAACTATATATCCTTATTTGGACCAAACTTAAATGGCCAGAACATATTAGGAAAAGATGGGATGAATCTGATGTTAAGCTGACAACTCTTATCCACTGTTATTTACTGTATTTTTTTAATGTTGTGCCTTTTTTAATATGAAGACGTATAAAGAATATCTCTAGCTCATTAAACAATACGAAACCAAACTGTTTTTAAGGAATGAACACACAAGTAGAGATTGAAATTAGTATTACGGATCCGAATGTTGAGGGTTCAGATTTATAGTTAGTACCTCCGGGAGTAAAGAAGTGTTTATAAAACCTTGAAAACCAACAGATAATTAAACAGAAATATATGCGCAAAAAAGTTAATGCTCAAGAAAATAATAACCTGTGAAACGGGAAGTTTCAATAACGAAGCATACAAAATATTTCGCAGAGAAGCTAAATCAATGTGACTAACGAAGTAAATGTTGATATACAAATTTAACAATTTCGTTTTTGAAGTTGAAATGAAAATGTATTCAGGTGTTCCTCAAACTTCTGCTAGTCGAATCTAAAATCAACAACTCTGTTCGGTCAGTTCTGATTCTACAAGTACTCATATCCTGATATTGGCTGTGAAAGTCCAGCCTCGTGAATTATTTACCTTCGTCTTTATTTTGTAAAAATAATAACCGACTTTTACTTACCGTAGTGTAATCCTTCAAACTTACAGATTGGGCTTTACAAAATTTAATAAGAAAATAAAAAATGACTAAAGCCTCTAATATGAATCTAATGTTACTAGAAATCAACGTTTTTGCTAATTTTTCCTCTCATATGTAGATTCTCTAAATTTAGATCTCTGTTTTTCAACTTTTGATCCAATCAAGTTAATAAAGCGTTCAAAATCTTGAAACGATTATTACTTTCATCTAAACCTAAAATATTTTTCCCTCATTAACTCAGGCTTGATCAATAAAAGTAGAAGAAGTGGATACAGGTTAAGTTTCAAATAAATTTATATTTTTTTCACAGAAAGCCTTTACACTAACGTCGTTTCAAATAGTCACAAGAGGAGGTTTTTTTTAAAAGAATGTTTGAGAAATTTTTATCTCATTATGTTTAGAAGCGAAAAATAAAAGATAAAAAAAATCGCATCGTTAACCATTGAACTTAGTCTGTACTCATAACGGTAGTGCAGATTTGTTTACAACACCAGTAAGTGTGCATTTACGGTATCAATAATTTTGTATTCATTTCAAATAAGTAGTTTAATAATTATAAATAAACAACCATTTTTAATTTCTGACTTTAGAACCCTATAGTTCGTTAAAGAAGGGCAAGAGACAAATTTTATAGTACTATCATTATTTTTAACTCCTCTATCATCTCCCAAGTTTTTGGTACGAACTCCTGGGACATCGTATATAATAAATACTAATACAAACTAGGCTGGCCAATTGGAACAAGTCTAAGATCATCAAATCTAAATACAGATACATACGCCAAAACCAGATAATTACAACTTCTTTACAACAACAATCTGCAGAGGAGGCTCAAGAGGAAAAATTCTTTTTTGGTATCCTACGTAAGTACTAAGAAAATAGTGCAAGTAAAACGTGTAAGTATGTACGAATACAGAAAACTAATAAAAGAAACTATTAGGTGATTCAGAGATTAAAGTTTATTTAGGTGATCCGTTAAAAATGACAAAATTAATTGTTTTAAAAACTCCAAACTGAAGGGTGTATGTACAAAATTAAATCAAAATTAAAAATACAAAATTAGCAGGTATCTGATTATTACCAAAACTATCTTCTTCTATTCCATACCGACGAGCTTGAATAAAATAACAATACATGAAAATCAAAATTACGAAATAATTATTTACCTCTATCCAAATGCACATAAAATATTTACCAACTTGAAACTGAGTTCGGGAATAGCTTGTTGTATAATTATATGTATTTATACATATTTGCTACATCAAGACCATGTATTCCTCTAATTAAATAAGACGAAAATATTAATGAACTTTAACCTTTAAATCTCCTCGACAGGTGCATTAGACTCTAATTTAGAAATACGTGTTTACTTTAGTGCCATTTCTGCTTGATTAAATTTTGTTAGATATAGACAGGTCTGGCTTCAATATAAGATATATTTATAATAGGAAAGTATTCCTAGTTATACACAACCAGATATTAAAAATATTACTAAATTGTACAAAATGTTTATTGATACTATAATCTAGATACTCCTTTAAAATTTAATAAAATATCGATAGTTAACAAAAAACAATTTAACATACTGAACACCGAGACATGCAGGAATCTAATTGTTCACAATGATAAATTAATTCTCATATTGTCACATACGAAATGGGCATTAGATTTAGTTAGTTAACCCGTTCAATAGTTCACAGACGTATTTATATTTAGTAATCGTTTCGTATAGTAAACATTATTTTACATTCTTAAAAGAGCGTTATACTTTTACTACGTGAGGTTACTTTTCAAGATCATAAACATTATTTAATATAAATACCAGACGATTACTTTGGCGAGAGTTTAGTTGCCCAAGTGGTCCAAGACTAGGGACGATATTCCTCCTCCCCCACCCCTCTGGGGACTCAAGCGGTCCTCAGACCGTGTGGGGAAAGTTTACAGCGTGCCATGAGCGTCACTCAAGAGCATCATCCCCTTAGTAAGATCTGTTTTTATCATTTGTAAATATTTGTTAACGATTATTGAGCACTTTTGTTATCTTTAATAAACCTGTGATTGTTGTTGAACTTTGCGTTTCATGGTGGAGGTTGCATTATTGTTATTAACCCCTTTTATTACCGCATATCCAAGAGTCGTGCTGCGACATCCAAGAATCTTTGCTTGACAATATCCCCAATATCCCCTTGATAAAACAGTGTTGGGCTCTAATGAACAGTGGTGTTTTTTAAATGGTGCTAAGAAACAGTATCCAAACCTTTACAAAGCACGAGACTAACAACTATAGCAGTTGAATTAATCTATGATAATAGAGTAGAAAAGTTGTCTAAAAATGGTCTATGACGACTCTTAAGCCCTGGCATATGATCCAGAAAAATTGATTGTTTAAAACGAGCTAGATTTTCGTACAGTAAACAGCCGAAAATATGGATACAATTTAAGGCATATTATATTATCTAACCTTCCAATTGACCTAAAGCAAATATGCCATTAAAAATTTCATAAAAATCATAGTAAACAGGATATCATAAAAGGGTTCCCGAATACATAAATATTTTCCACTAACTATTTTGATAAAGTATATTTCTTCTAAGTAATACTTAAACTGGAATATTTATGGAAATTGTAAGAAACCAAAATAACATTTTCATGAAACGTTTCACTATAATTAAGAATTTATCAAGCAAGTTTATGATGATGTTTTTTCCTTTTTTTATACAATTTTACATAGCTTACGTAGTTGAAAACGAAAACCAGATGGCCCTCGATTTAATGAAGCATCTAATAATGTTACGAATTAATATTACGCAGAAAAGGTAATATAGACGAAAATAATCATAATTGGGGTTCTGTTACGCCTTAAACTTTCCAGAAGGGCACACAAAAGTATTTTGTTCGTTTTGCTGCTAATAAATTTACTGGAAGGAAGACTTTTTAATTACTCCGCTGTTAACTTCAGATATTTCTAAAGGAATCCTTACAATTTCAATGTTATCAATAATTTGCGTACCTACGGATATGTATTTGAATGACGTTGATTTGGAAAGAAACAAAGTAAACCAACGCAATGCTATATATAGATAGAGCAAAGCAAAACTCTAATTTACATTTTTTCTAAAAGGAATTAATTTGAGATGAAAAAGTTTATAACATGACCAACGGTGTTTGATATATGTATTTTGAATTAGTCAGTCGGTAATGTTTTATTATCTATGTCACAGGTTCCGAAACATGGGGCGCGCTAAAAATAAAAAAAATAAAAGATCTCTATTGAAATTTTATTTAACATACACAGAAATTTATTCTATCTAAAGACTAATGACTAATGATATGCCCTTGGTTTAAGGAAAACAACCTCTTCAAAATCGGTCCTAAGTTTGAGATTTTTTAATAAAATTAGATTTTTGCAGGTACTTGACAAAATATCTATCAGTTTTTGTTCTTCTTGTAGTCATAGCATGACAGGTGAACTGTAAAATGGATTTAAAACTCAGTTTCAATGGACAACCATCTTCTGCAAAGAAGTACTTCTGAAATTCTTTACAAATGACTACTCACGATTTTTAGCATCACAATTTTGTGATTCTCTTCTAAAGGGAAATTCTGCATAGATTCAAACAATGGTGGAGACATTTCAAGACAGGTTTCTTTGAATTTGTTATATAACTGCATTTTCTTATAAAAGGAGAATAGTTTCACTCAAATCAAATATATTTCTCTATAATTGAAGGTTTTTAAAAATGCCTACTATATAAGAAATCTTCGTTAAAAATAATCTGTCCTCGAATTCTGCTGAATGCTTTCCCTCCTCACTCAAAAAAACTGGTAACCTGTAGGAAAGGTGGCAAGTTACAAAAGTAAATGGTGTGCTTTCAATTCCAGTAAATACAAAGTTTTGTTCCCTCAGGGAAGTGTGATAGGACCCATATAGTTTTAATCTCTATTAATGATATAAGATTATTATCGTGATTTTATTAACTTATTTGCTGGTGATACAACAAATATAACAATATATTCGCGAAATAAAAAACTTACTACGATTTATATGGTGGTAGATACATAAGAGGTTGATTTTTCTCGGTAAAATTTCAATTAACAATGAAACCTTGTCTTCATGAAAGTGTATAAAACAATTTTTAGTGAGAATCACTCGTCCTACGCGCTCGTAGTTTTGTCAAAACAATGAATTCATGAATTTTTATGAAACCTTGTCTTCATGGTTACTTGAAATTAGACTGGAAAAATATTGTAAATATTTGTAGTAGCGTTTAAATTTTTATTACCATTAACTTTGTGATTATTGATCCATTCTTGAAAACTTTCTCTTTAAATCAGTTTCAATGTACTTCTCTATAAATTTAAGTCACCGGTAACGTATATTTTATAGCCCAAGCATTCGTATGTGCGACAAAAAATTGAACCATTTTCTACAAGAACCGGGCCTGTGCAGTACTCTATAGTGATAAATGTAACTTTGGTTTGTGGTACTATTCTTCAACATTGTTCAGAAACCATATTTCCAACGTCACATCTTAGTTACGCAATGAGTACATTGTCTCTACTACATAAATTTTTCAAAGATCCTTTGTAAACCTTGTTATAACTCATGGAGCACCCTGTATATTTTCTGAAGATTGAAATACATGTTTTCCTTCCATCTCAAGAAACTTATAAAACTTGGTAAATGTCAATACAATACAATCTTATACTTATTCCCACATAAACAATTATGCTTCCGAACAGAAACGACTTTTTTTTTACTTTTAGTTTTCTTTTATGTAAGCTCTGAATGCTGAACTCATTAAGTTTTCAATTAAAAACGGATCCATTCTATAATTGAACTGGTGTAAGTTTGTGGATTAAGTGACAAATAATACGTAGAAATTTCCTCTTGGAATGGATAAAGTATTAAGTGTTTCTGTATTATATTTCTGCAAGGTATCGAATTTACTCATGTTTCCTAAAAATAATTCCACACTCGGTACGGCAAAAGAATTTCTTTGATTTACAGATTCCCGACTATATCAAGAAAATTCTTTTTATATAGCATCCCATTTTTCTTAATGACGGGCAGAATATAACAAAATGTAAACTGTTGCCTGTTTAATAATTTAATTATATTGTGAATCCTATGAATTTAATTTTCTAAAATATTTTTATTATCTTAAAAATTGACGCACTGATTTTGAACGTGGATTTTTTATTTATAATAGATTTGATTGCGGTAGTGGTGCATCTTTTATGAAATAAAGAATGTAAATTCAAATAATGTACCTAAATGATGTAAGTTTAATTTGAACTATTTGTTGTTTTTTCCATTTTTGAATTCTCTATTAAGAAGTTTTAAAAACATTTAAGAAAACGTTACAAGGCTCTAATTGTAGGCAACAGACCGTTTTCCAATTTTATTTTAATTAAATGTTAATATTGGCATTGGCAAAAGCTCTTTCAGTAAAAACTGTGCTTGTGAAAATAGCCGTTATTGAAAGAGATTTATTCTTTTTTTTAAATTGTAATCAAGACAATATTAAATCACGTTGATTACATATTGAGATTAATTAATTTTTCCATTAAGCGATTTATTATAAAAACCAGCTATTTAAAGAAGACTTGAAAAAATTAAATTTTAATTTAATAAAATTAGTTACTGAATTTTTTTTAGATTTTTCCAACGATTTTCCTACAAAATCTCATGCCACCTGCGAATTCGATTCCTTTTTTATACTTAAAGTTCTACACAAGAACAAATGGTTTCATTAATTCGAATTTAAATACCCTCTCATTTAGTAAATAAGGCTTGTTTTGGAAAATTAATACTTTAATATCTTAATTTCTCCTGTTTATTATGTAAGAAATTCGTTAAACATTTTACTCGAACAAACTTTTGCTAAAACGATTTTCCTTAAAATTTCACGTTTCATTAAACTAATTTTCAGTTTTTTGTTTACACCTACTCCTTCCCAGATTGAAACGTCCTACAGTTATTTGTTTATGCTGTAACCATAACCTTTAAAGCAATTTTTTTACAAAACATTTTACGATTTTTCAACTTGCCAAATGAATTTTAATTCTTACATATAATTTAAAAAACTTTTTGAACTAAAATCATATATAATTTATAACTATTTTAAAAAGTTCGAATTTTTTGTTGTTTTTGTTATGTCTAATTAAGATTCATTAATATTGTTGATTTAGTTAATTATTTAAAATTTAATTTGTATATATCTAATAAGCTTTTTTATATTGAACAATTAGAGAAGGAAATAAAAGCTGTTATATTTTTGTTCATCTTAAAGAATAAGGAAAAATAAACTTACCACTTCTGTATACAGTGTGTCCCAAAATTCGACTGGCAACGCTCTAACTCCTTGTGACAAAATAATCCCTTATGGCTACTTATATCCTTAAATGCACCCTTTCCAAAATACAGGGTGTTAAAGTTTAAAAAGTAAAATAGTTTTTCATCAATATATAAACTTTAGGAGGATAATCATGTTAGTAAAATACTTCTTTTAACATAAATACGTGATTTCCAGTTTTTTCTAGAGGCGTACAGAAGGGGCCAGGGACCCTTTTTCCATCCTGGAATTTTCCGCCACCGAATAAAATATTGACTTCTTTTAATTTTTCAATTTTACCTACATTCCTTAATCAAAAATTAATAACATTTTTCTATGCTAAAATTAACTGTTTTCGAGAAAACATAATTTTTTATGACCACTCATGTGGTTATTTAATAAAATAACAAACCAATTTTTTCCGAAGCAACTTACCCGTGGTTAAAGCTTTGTATTTTTACTAAATAATCTTTTACCATTTAACAGGTAAAAATTCCTTAATAAAAATATAAATTTCTCAGACATTCAACAACACATTTCACAACATTCAATAGCGTAGTAATAGGAACCTACAGGGTGTCACAAAAGAAAACTGTAAATTCTATAGCTCATTTTATGTCGATTTAATGTAAAATATGTTCAATACCATGGAGTGAATATAATTGTATTTATAAGTGGCTCATTTGAATTTTGAAAACAAAAAAGGCCCATACCCCTCTTCCAAACGAGTAAAGAATTTTATCACTTTAGAGTAAACCGCCTTCAACATATTTCAATAAAATTAGCAAGCATTTTTTAATAAGATTATTAAATGAGTTCTAGAATTACCAGTTTTCTTTTATGAAGAGAGCTTCTGGAGAACCTGTATAAAAAATAGGCCATATAGCTAAAAAAGCTGTAAGTAACAAAATGAAAGTAATATTTATCCTTAAACTTAGAAACATTAATGTTGGGATTTTCATATTTCTGCAGTAAAAATAGGTTGTTTCAAAAATTTAATATATTTTGTCAAAAAGTATTTATATCTTAAAAATGGTATATTTACTTATTAAATAAATTAATTATTGTTTTAAAAAATCTCGAACATTTTTCCTAGTTAAAAGTGTTTGAAATAAGTTATTTTTTGTCCTGTTTATTTAAATTACCATTAAATTAAGTAACTGAATTTATACCCACATTTAATTTAAACGCCAAAAATAAAAAAAACAATAACACTTGAATTAAAATATTTATATTTTGCTGGATTTAATAATTTATAATAAAATTCCTATAAAACACTAAACAACAAATCCATTAATAAACTGCTCAACAATTGAAATGATCCATGTGACTAAACTGGTATTAAAAGGAAACGATTGATATAATTATTTTATGTGTTTACTGAATTGTAGTGTATACCTTTATGTATAAAAGGACCCACAACATTCAACGAATGGACTGGCCCGCAAATTCTCCTGACCTGATCCCAATCGAGCATGTTTGGTTACGTCTCAAACTACAGGTATTTCAACGAAATCATGATTTGGAGAACGTCGGAGCTCTAACAAATGTCGTTTTAGAAGAATGGAAGAGGATTCCTCAAGATTTCATAAATACTCTGATAAGAAGTATGCCAGATAGATGTAGAACTGTCCTTAGAGTTCGTAGGGATTTAACGAACTACTAATGTTACATAATGCATCTTTTTGACACTTTTTTTGACAGATTTTTTCGAGACGGTTTACTTGGTTTTGTGTTTTTTACATTTCTGCAAAATTTTTGGAACGTTCGAACACAATTGTTTAATTTTCTGTATTTAGTCTCGCATAAGTAAATTTTTTTATGGTGCCTTTTTTTTATTTACGGTAGTTTACGCGCAACCACTAAAAATTAAGAGTGGATCATTTCAATTGTTGAGCAGTTTATTTACAATGCAACAAATAATATTATTTTACAAAAATTCCACATTTCTGTTTAGAGGACAAATATGGGTGGGTTGTAAACTTTGTACTTCCATAAAACTGCATTTTTGTTCCATTTCTAAATATTCCATTCTATCAAAATCCTTCTGGCAATTACTTAACACTCCAATTTCATCAGTCTTTTCCTCAAATCGAACCGTATCTAAATTTGAACTACTCGGTTTGAATCTAGAGCAGGAATCATATCCTTGTCCATTTCTAAGAAAATGTAAATCTACCTGAATATCCGAGTTGTATCCGTACATATCAGATCGACTTCGGTTTTTCTCTTGAGGTGAATCAAAAATCATGTGTATATTCGAATCACAAATAGCGTGGTCATCGGCGTTACATCGGGAACGTGAATTGTTTCTAAATGTTTCTCCAATTCCAGATTTGTAATTAGGTGAGTACTTTTTCCTTCGGAAAGAAACAACTAGGGGACGTTTATTTTGGTGTAATTGGGCCATTTCTTCTTCTAAGTATCGGAGAGTACTTTGAATTTGGGAATCTGTGCTGTGGCTGTTTACTTGAGATGATCGGGCTGAGAGGGAAGAGTAGCATTTTCCGCCTGGCAAGCGTTGGCGCTTTTTACAACATTGTTTGTAAGTTACCTGAAACAATTTTTTTTTTCAATTTAAATAATTATTCATTTTAATGGGTACTGAAGTTAAGAGGTGGTGGGTTTCCAACGCAATGCTTATGATCTGGTTATTGCAATGGCAAATTTGAAACAATAATTTCGTATATCTTTCAAGATATTCTACAAAAAGTTATATTGTGAGGGGGAACAGTTACCAATGGAGCCTCTCAAAATGTAAATATTTTTTCTTTAAATAGGAGATACAAATAGTGGAAATACCATATTGTAACAGAGTCGTCTCTAAAGGCAAGATTAATTCTATATATAAATTTAGTAATTTTGATTTTTCTAAGAATATATCAATAAAAGTACTTAGAGTTATTTCCACAAATTTACTAGTGAAAAAATAAGCTTTCATGAGAATTATAAATGCTTCTCAAAGGTTCTTTTGGGAAACATATACAAAGAGTTAAAATTCATTTTTAAAGGCATATTACTGAAATAAAAGTTGACGCTTCAAATAACATCACAGATGAGGTTGTAATTGTATAAGAAAAATGGGCATAGCTGGAGAAACTGGGCTGCATCTTGATTTTTCCTTCCATAAAAAAGGTGTCGTTCAAATTCTTGTCCCATCACATAATTAATAATTAATAATTGATTAATTCTGTAAGAGCCCAAGACATTTAATAAACCGAAAGTCATAAAAAATGTCTGTAAAAGCAAAAGTAGGGCTAGAAATTCAGAATATGAAGCTAAACGAATTCGAAAATCAGTTGTAGTTTAACACTCGTCTGGAACAGTACTTCGTGGTCACATGTCATTAGTCTTGTTAAATTTTGAAAATTATAATTTGCCGATACTGTTTTTGAATTAGTTAATAGAATACAACGGTTTATTAAACTAGCTCTGCTAGGTTTAATACTTATTTAATTAGTAATTTAATTGGATCCATTGTTAACTTCACTCGTTGCTTTCTTTATGTAATTTTAATTGTAATTTTCACATATTCCTAGCAATAAATAAGTTAGAAAAAGTTCAGTTAGTTTCTTTGTAAGTTGAGTGACCTGTATAGCTATATAGCTATATACCTACATACTGAGCGTTCCCCAGAATCAGAGCTCCAGATTGAAGAATCTAGTAAGTGCCAATTTTCCTCAGTAATAGAGAATCGCTATCGACTAATTAATCCAACCTGTTTTGTTAATAAATCTATTGTAAGAACTTCGTTTTGCTTCTCCTCAGCAAAACCAATACAATATCATGTGTGGTATCACACATGTATTTATAAACATCCAACTATCCAATCATAAACATTACGATTAGTAGCAACAACCAATATATAATACAGATAAAAGTCCAAGCAATATTTCAGGTCTTTTTAATAATAATAATACAAGTTTTCTACTGTTGCTATAGAGTTGTCAGAATTTCCGTCATGACTTAACAACCTCCATTATGATTCTTATAGGTCTTAAAAAGTTTAATCTGATAGAGCGTAATATTGTTACATAAATGTTGTTAAAAACTTGTGTAAACAATTGAAAAACCCTCAAAATGACTTAATCGTTTTCAAATTTGAACGCAAAATGATCATAAAGAGGTTGTGAAACAGTTATATTAATTATGATACAATGATACGAGTTTTTGTATGTGCTTTGTTCAATTCATTTAGTATGATAGAAAAAAAAACAAATCAGTACGTATCGCATATCTTCTAATTTGATGATTTACATTACTACGATTATACCAAATAAAAACCCCTGAATGAAATCTTACAGGATATTTATAAAACTTTTAGTAAGGAATCTACATTCTTATACCATTTGGAGAATGTAATATGTCAGTTGAAGGTCATATTTCCACCAATACAAATTCTTTTACGATTTCTAATAATAAACTGAAATCAAATTACCTTATTTTCACGACGCTTTTACAACAATGTTTCAATAAAAAGTCATATAAACCAAATGTTAGAAGTCATATTAGGAGTTGTATTTTGGAACATCACAACCTTTTTGCTTCTTTTAATAACCACTTTAAAACTCGTTCCTAGTTTACATTTATTTAGTCGTTTCGTAAGTCAAAAAAGCCTTTTCAAAACAAACCATATTAAAAGTTATATCCGTAATCTTAATTCACGGTTTACAGTTATGAAAAAATCCATAATAACTATCTTGCGACCTGTATATAACTTAGTGGGCATAAACGCAGAATGTATGACTAAAAATGTTACTACTATTGGAAATACCTAATAAAATAAAATATCTGGATGTTTATTAACGTCAAAATAAAAAATAATTTGTAATACAGCAAGTAAGCATAAAACAAATTAATTACAAACTAATAAAGGAAATCTTCTGAAAAATATTACACCGGTCATAAGAAATATTTCTAAATTGAACTGGGTTGAGAGCCCAGGGAAACGCTTCATTCTAGCTTTCAGAATTTCCAGTCCCTTTTGTCTCATTTCAGTAAGTTTTTCGACACTTATTATGTAGCAGCTCTATATAAAAAATATAAATTCTTGAATATAATGAAATATAAAGGAAAATGGAAATATATCATGTTCCCCAAATTGTTTAATAAAAAACCGGGAAAAGAGGATACTGGGTACTTCTAGTATTATATGAATTAATCTACGTACAGGTTGATGCGATACTCGATTAACAATAATATCCATCGATAATTATTTGATAAAAATTAATTATAAATATAAAGTGCCTAATTGTCCTTAAACATTGTATTTAAATTTGAAAGCAAAAACTTTTTTCCGGAAAAAGTCCAATATTTTGGAAAAAATACTACAATAATTTCCCGGTAGCGCATCGCTAATAAATAAGGATAACTTTAGCCTCCACATTTGTAAACAAATAAGTACAACTTTCTTAATGAATAAATTTACTTACCTTAAAGGCTTCTCTGAACTTGTGCGACATTATGTGATATAGAAGAGGGTTAATAGTCGTGGACAGATAATAGAAAACGCCACTGATGTATGTCAAAACTTGAAAGGATGTAATCATGGGCCGTGAAGTAGGACTAGCATAAATAGCAAACAGCCTTTGAGCATGAAAAGGAGCCCAACAAATGAAGAAAGCAATTACTACTGCAACTGAAAAAAAAACACGACATTTTTTGCAACTAGAGACAATAAATAGATGGTAAAAGTAATTTCATTATTTTCTCATAATTTTCTCAGTCAAGTAGTACTAGCGGGTTTCTTTAGTTTTCAATGATTAAATTGATATTAAATTAACTGTTTCTAACCTTGTTTTGTTGAATCTATGCATTATAAATGCAAAAGATAACATAGATTCATTTTTGTTAAATTTAAAACCCAAAATTCCTAAATTAAAAAAATCAGGTATTTACAAGTTAAATTGTCCGGTTTGTATGCAATTTATATTGGCCAGATCCTTAGAAATTTTGAAATAAGATGCAGTGAACACTTACGCCCTCATTGATACTCAACACAAACCTACAATGAACAACACAATTGAAACAAATATCTAGAATGGGAAGTTTAATTATTTTATTTATATTTAATATTTAATTTATAATAAAAAATCATACTGTGTAGATGTATTGCCTGATACTGATTGATTCGAATGTTTATAATAGGAAATGAGGCTTGTACATGAAAAATCTGCCAATTTCAGTTAAATGTCAAACGATACATGAAAGTGCAAAACTCGAGTCACATAATTTTTACAAAAGTCTTAAAAACTGAGGAAATACAATATAAGTATAATTTATCTTTTATATTTATATTGAACTGGTACTTTAGTCTATGTAATGGTTCAATAAAATAGCATTTTTAATCCGTAAAATACAAATTTTGATTTTGAAAATCGATTATAGATTACTGTGACTGGGTAGATATTTAGACGTTATAGCTTATATAACTTTTGAAGATATAGGATAAACTATTTGAAACAATTTTTAGTTGTTTTTTAAAACTAAGCTAGTAATATATTTACTTTTTAAAATACAACACCGCTTATTTGGAGCGTCCTATATTAAAATACACTTTACATTGAGGCACTTAAACTAATTAAAAAGCTACAAACGAAAATATAAAACTTCCAATAATCTTATCGTACTGAGATTATTATTATTGAATATATTTTGAAATTATATTCGTTATTCATTTATTCATGAATTTATAAAAGTTTCGTTTAAATTACGACTCGGGAGAATATGTAAAGCGGTAACGAAACATTACTTTTATGAAGTTTCAATAAGGGATTTTCCAAATGGATGGATTCTATCAAAAACATATTTATGTTTTGATCCAGTTATATGTAGGAGTAACACGAATGAGCACTATAAAGTCATAAATGTTACTGCCATTAAATTCCGAGTTTTATTATAGGATAAACAAGCAAAGATAATATTACTTTTTTCTCGCATAAAAATGGTTATATTTTCTAAATTAGTCGAGATGTTAAGAAAACCATTTAATTACTATTATTTTGTTTAAAATTAATCATTTGTTAAATAGGCAACCTTGGGTGGATTTACAGCGGCAGTCTATCTAGACTGCTGAACAAATTTATAATTATTTAATATTAATTCGTGCCATTTATAGTCAAAAAGTAGTAGGGGTCTCGTTTACAAAATATAGCTAACTAAAAATGAAAATTAAACCAGTCAATAAATCTGCATTTTTCAAATAGTAATATTGGCATATTTTAGCAACTACTAAGGTCGTGTGTCACTACCCTTTTCTTGTGAAAAGAGATACAAGTAGCCCCGATTTTCAACTGCAAGTACACTAATTGTAGGAATACCTCTGATCTCAAGATGAAAGTAGATAAAACGTGCGTTTCACAAAAAAAAATTTACATTTCAAATAAAATTAATTGTTTCAATCATTACTTTGTGGAATTTATCCATAATAAATATAAAAGTTAAATTTCCACAATATTTCAAAGCTATTTTAATAATATCTTTCTCTGAATCGAATTTCGCCATTGTTAAGGAGTGAAATAAAATTAACAGATTTCCTATATATGTGCTTGACTTCATATCATAAACATTTAAACCAATCATTATAGATATGTTGATGATGTTTTGGCTGGTTTTCTTTAACAATTTACATCCAAAAATAAAATTTACTGTTGAAATTGAAGAGAACAGTTCTTAAATTTTTTAGATATAACTATCAAAAGAGTAAACTGTAATCTTCAATATTCAATTTATTGTAAACCAACTCATACAAATATGACTATCCCTTATAACTCAAATCAACCTACGTCACATAAATTAGCAACTCACATTCGAATGATACATAGAACTTTTTCAGTACGAATGAGTGGGTATAATTTTAAAAGAGAAATTAATATAATAAAACAAATCGCTACCTCTAATAATTATCTTTTACATCTAATAAATAGTTTGATTATTATATCTGCTATCTTTTAAAGTAAGAAATCATGTAGGTTCATTTTTATTGAATGTAAAACCTAAAATTGATAATATTTAAAAAAACATGTAGTTACAAACTTATTTGTCCGGTTTGTAATACCATTTATCTTGGCCAAACCCTTCGAAATTTTGAAATAAGGTACAGTGAACACTTTCGGTCTTACAGATTAAAACAAAGATAAGTCGTTACGCAAAACACCTCATTGTCACTAAACACAAACCTACACTTGAACTACAATTGAAATAACAGTGGAGATCCTTTATATAAGTGACAAAAAAGAAGAACTTGATTTTTTGGAGGAATTTTAAATTAAGAAATATCTAAAATGTCCTCAGTCTAGAGTATTGAATGAACTTATAAACCTGGGAAGTTCAATTATTTTAGATTACCTTTTGGACTAAATATAAATTAACCAAATTGTTTAGTAAAAGAAAAATACTATAACAAAAACTGTATAGATATATTGCTTGATAATGATTGGTTGAAATGTTTATGGTATGAAGTCCAGTTCGCATATAAGAACTCTGTCAATCTACTGTCACTGACAATGCATTTTCTCGAAACCAATATTTCTAATTTCGTTGTGTGCATTTCAAAAACATTTCTACGGTTGGTGAGTTGTATACTAATTCTACGTTTTAATTAAGAGACAAGCAAATAGGGACTAACTATTATTAAAAACATGTATCATGAAACTTATTGCAATCAGTAATATCTAATAAATCTACATAAAAGAAACCTTTGATATTCTTTGACTGACATGGAATCTTTCAAATCTAACTCAATATTTTAAAGTTAAATCACAACCATTACAATTAAACGTTTTCAACAAAACATCGTCAAATACCTATTCTATGACTTACCTAACATTTTAACGACATGTTTGGCGGCGCAAGCATTCTTAGCATAAATCTTCCTTCCTTCCTCTTCCATCCCATTTCTGTAATGAAGTCCTTTCACATCCTCATTAATAACATTATTAACCCCAAAATTAACCACATGCTTGTAAACTCTATGCCTCATTTTAACGCTGTCGTCGTGTCTAGGCTTCAAAGATTTGTGTAATTGGACTCCTATCAGCACGTACAGCACCGTGATCAAAGACATCGGTGCTATAAAAAACACAAATGTGGATATTTCGAAAGCATGTGGTATGACGTTCCTTTTTGGGATGCAGACGCAGTGTTCATCCACTTTATGGCCGTTTACGATCTCGCAAACGATACCAAACGCTAAAGCCTGCGGTATGGCTAAGGAAATGGCGAAAAGCCATATGTATATTATATATTTAATAGCTCTATTGAGATTAGAAAGCGTATGGGATAGAAATGGATAACAAATAGCCACGTATCTTTCTATTGTAAAGGCCGTTATAGTCAATACTGTTGCATTAGCTGAGGCTTCTGCAGCGAAACCCTAAAATGTACAAAATTGTGTTATTGATGTTACAAAAATATGTAATGTATTCATATTTTATTTATTTATATAATAAAATTGTAACAATAAAATTGTAAATACTATTTTCCAAGATACCGAAACCTAGATAGACTAGATTACGTATTAAAACGCTTTAGAAGACTGTGGAAATTCAGCATAATTATTATTTATCCTTCCATATTTATTATGAATAATTTGCATAAAGTAAGAGTTGAAACAATTAATTTAACAATAAAATTGGTCTCAAAATAAAATAATAAAATATAAAACACTTCATCAATAAAAATTTTAAATAGAAAAGTATGTCTCGCAATACATCATTTGAAAAGTCTTTTAAATATCTATTCACTCAATCAATTATGTCTAAGTAATTAATTTTTGTATGTTGTCAAAAAAATGTTTAATGTTACAATAAATATTATAACTAAGTACAATCAAATTTAAAGCAAGCGTTTAGAAAAACAAATAATTTTAAAAATAAAACATTTCATTCATTAATAACATTTAAAAGTGGATTATAATGATACACTATGTACAGGGTCTCTCTTTTATTATTTACATGAATATCAAATTTACTTAAGCACCTACGCTTTGTTTCTTGGATTTTTTTGAGCTCTTTTTAAGGTTTTGCAATTTAGAATAGATATACTATATTTACGATTTCATCAAATTTAAAAAATCTCGAATCGATAGAAAACAGTCAAGAACGTTTTGGAAAGTATTAGCTAATTTGAAAATTCTAGGAATGAATAAGTTACTACATTTGTTTGTGCGTGGAAAAATGTTAACCTCAAATTTCTAGTTGAGGCTACTAAGTTAATAGAATTTAACAGGGTTAAACAATCCATAGAAGAGTTTAAAAGTTCCAAGTCGTGTTTATCTCTTCTTCTCTTTAAGGAATCGAGCTGGAATCTACATTGTAGTAAATTAAAATCATGTCTGTAACTTGTTCAATGTTTGTGATAAGAGAAACAAAAAAAGTATCGATGAGAACCAGAAGATCTTTTATAATAAAGACCTAGGGAATAAGAACATTATCGATGGTATACTGAACAAAAGAGGTCCCAAATGAGATCTCTGGGGTACACCGGATGAAACACTGTCTTCGCAGGATCTAAACTTATTAATCTTGAGATCTATTCAATGTATAAGTTATCAGGAGATTGTATTAGTTTTTTAAATTTCACATATATGCTGATTTCTTTATTGTCTAGTAATATCAAATGAATTGTTTCAACTCTTACTTTATGAAAATTATTCATAATAAATATGGAAAGATAAATGATACTTATCTAGAGTTTAAACAGTCTTCCAAAGCCAGGTCTACCTAGGTTTCGGTATTTGACAATATACCATTTTCCAAGACAGATAGAAATTTGACAGATCTCTTTTAAAAACGTAGGAAAAAAAGAATATTGCTTAATACTGACTGGATGTCAGGTTTATAACATGAAATTTATTTACGTTTTTAAAAAAGATCTGTCAAACTTCTAACTGTCTTGGAAAATGGTATATTGTCAGATACCGAAACCTAGGTAGACTTTAATACATATTAAAACGCTTTGGAAAACCATGGAAATTCAAGATAAGTACATATTATTTATCGTTCCACATTGAGTATACTAATATTTTAACTTTAGAAACCATAACGGATACAAAGTTGATTAAATAGTATAATAGCGGTGATTACTAAACCGGGACCCAACCTAAATCAGCACAAAAATCAGATACGCCATAAGTAAGAAAATTTGTGGGGACTAATTGAATATTTTTGGGGATATTAAAGAAAAGTCCATTAGTTTCATAAATCACTTGCTCAAACGTATGGTAGAATCTTATAGTGTTAATTAGATTTCAACAAGGTAACCCAAAAATTATCATTTTCTGATTTTATACTTGTATGTATGTGGATTTCATTTAAACTAGTAAGAACTCGATTTTCCAAGCGTATGTATAAAAGATTTGCATTTGTCCTTAATGCATCTCCATTTTGTTTCTCCTGAAGCCATTATCCGGTTATATTGTTTTTCTTCTTTGACTAATTACTTCTGATAACTTTTTAGAATCTTCACTTGCTATCATCATTTTCACAATTAATATTTTAAAACGTTGTACACCTTCCAGCGTACTTGTAATTTCATTTTTAAATTGAATTAAAATATTTAGTAGGCAAAGCAGGGACCCAAAGATCTTAATCCATGAGGACAAGTAGCCATAACTTTGTTCTCAAATGTGAATAAACGTCATTAAAAAAGGGTTTACCAATTTCGTACCTGCAGATTTTGTGCCGAAATGAGCTATGCCCAATAAAAATTTTACATTTACAAGCCTATAAAAATTTTATAATTAAAATGTCGCATTAAACTTTCAGGGGCCTCCTAAATCTAAAAGTTCAGGGTGACAATTTTAATTTATTTTAAGATCACAGATCTATTAGGATTTTTGAACATTTTAAATCACTTTAATTTTGATTTTTGTGCCCAGTGGTAATCAATTGAAACGTATATTAACTCCATTGCAGTCCTAAGTTGGATAATAATAAAAAACATTCTGGCATGCAAAACAGATTTTTCCAAAATGTTTTTAAAAATATTTCCATATGTCTCGTTCATTCATATCAAAATAGGTCCTATTTGTGAATACCAAGAGAAGTCGCCCTTCTAACTTGGTTTGCAGTCCAGACTTTCGTCTTCATCTACTACAACATTCTTGTTATTTTTCAAAAAACTTTGTCGTTTTTAATAAAAATCCTAATAACTAAAAACACTTGCAGCTGTGTTATTTAAAATCATCGGAAATCGAAAGTTAGCTATGAAATTAAACGTCAAACTTGACGATCAGGAAAAAAGTTGAAATAATAATTTAATAGTAAAACAGGCAACTTAATTAAGAGAAATAGCGTACAATTTGCACTGATAAATGTTCATGAAAAACTTGCCTGTTTTCAAAACACACACTCAGCAAGCAGATATTAAAATTAAATAACTTTTTATCTTAATCGTCAACATTGACGTTTTATTTCATAGCCTACTTTTGAATTTCGGATGATTTTAAATAACACAGCTGCAATAAGTATTTTTAGTTATTCGGGTTTTTGTTGAAAACAACAAAGTTTTTCCTCACTGGGTATTGCAGGCTCCAAAGACACCTGTCCTTGTTTGGGGCAGTGGAGGACCCAGACTGCCAGAAATGTGGAGGAGAGGAGGAAACCGCCCTCCACTATCTGTGCAACTGTGAGGTCTACCGGCATCTGAGGAAACAAATCTTTGATGTCGAATAGATGGAAGCGGAAGATCTACACGACCTCTCATGGAACGACATCCTAACCTCTATTAGAAGGTCGAGGCGTTTTGAGGAGGGGCAAACGTAAAGAAGAAAGGAGGGGAAAGATTGGGGATGGCAAAAAGGGCCTAAACAGGCCTACTTGCCAGGCATCAGCCTCCCCGCCCTTATACAACTACTACTACTACTAGTCTCTTTGTTACATTGTCTGTCCAGTAATTCCTATGTACGGTCCTATTTTGTCCTCATGGATAAATATCAGTATAGTAGTGCGTTCTTGGTTCCTGCTATTTAAAAACAATTTATCAGCTGCAATTTCTTTACCAATTTTTGGTCTGTTTTGATATTCCACCTAATGCGGACAGCTTATTCGTTCAAACATAATTGACTTCTAGTTTAATTTATAGAGATGATGATCTATCACTTCTATGCTGTGGTTACTTTTACATTTTCAGTGGATCATTTATGTCTAGATGCCCATTATTCATTTCACTTGTTCTTGGACTTTGAACAGAACAAGAATTGATTCGGACGAACATATGGTGCAATCATAGAACTATAGTCTGGGTGTTATTTTTCAGTTACTTAAAGCTCCAGAAGCTGCCAGTTTATGTGTTGATCCACTCTTTTTCGCTTGGCCTCAAGTTCTTTATTCTGTTAAATATAAAAACGTAGGCACAAACAAATTTTCATCATTTACCAGAAACGCAGACATAAAAAAAATATCCCTTATCCACCCTAATCTAAGGGAATGAAAACGAGAGACGCCCCAAACACAAACAAGAACAAAATCTTATCAAATGTTAATTAGACAAAAACTACTCCACTTCTTAATTGTACTTTTTCTTGTATTTATATACGCCATTATTGGCTCGTAAAATATATGATTTTATTTGCAAAAATAAATTGTTTTTAAAAGATAGTGCTCGTGCTGTGAAATATAATTATATATATCTTCCAAGCGGAGATATACATACATTTCAGCATGCAGTTGAGATTCTATTGGATACAACCTTTTGCTGTAAATATTGAAAATTCATATACTCCGAATATTAACAAAAAAGGATTTGTATTTATGACCTAAAATAACATTTATTTTCTTGGAAAAACAATCAACACAAAATCGTTACCACAAAAATTTCTTTAATAAATTGAAGCATAAAAAATTGTTGACGACTGTCGTCAAAAAGCCATCATCAGACCTAAAAGATTAAATACAAAAAAAATTAAATTACAAACTCCAATAATATTACATGTGAACAAGTGAAACAAATAACATTAAGTGGTAAACATTTTTGGTGGAGATTAAAGTAAATTGGATTAATTGAACCGTATTAAAAATTAAAATACAAGAAACTAGACCTGATCATGGCTTGTTGCCGAAACTTTTTTATGTGTTGATTGTTTTTCCAATCTCAAATACCACATCTTCATCAATTTATTTTCTTGACGGCCATATTTTTCCTGATAATATGTCTCAAAATTTTGTCTTACCTGTAAAACGCAAAATTCTTCCCCAAAAATGTATGGATATCTGGACCAAATGGCGTAAATTTCCGGAGGCAACCCAGACGTTAATAACAAGAGATCACTAATGGCCAAACTGAATAGATAGTAATTAGTTGCAGTATGCAGACACTTATTTCTGGCAATTACTATGCAAGTACTGATGTTTCCCAATACACCACTTATAAATATTGAAATATATATAACACTTATTGGGAAAACGATATACAGAGGATCCCTCTTGGGACCCCAGTCGCTTTTAAGTTGATTAGAAATATTCGTGCTATTTGATTCGAAATAAAAGCTGCCATTTGGACGGTAAACGCTATCGTTCATTTTAATTTAGGTTTCAGTAATCATGGACATTTTTAACAGATCTGAAAAACTGACACAAGTTAATAATCGCTGTTGGAGAAACATTTTTTTATAAAATTCTAAATTAACATCACTATTCGAAATATCTCTAATTAGCAATCATTAAAATTGAATTTACTATTGATTTTCTGAACATTTATTAATTTAAATTAAATGCCCTGTAAATAAAGTTTAATTCTTTGGTATTTAAATATGTATATATCGTAATGATTATTTCTACCTTATTTTGTGGAATCTATCCATTATAAATGTAAAAGATAAAATTCCATGATTTTCCAAAAGGTGAAACAACTGTTATAAAAATATTTAAAGTTTTTAGAAAATCGTGGAAATTTATAATCTTGCATAACAAATTTGTTCAGAAAAAGTCATTTTTTTCAGAAAAACTCAAATTTTATTTTTGACGAAACCACCGTATAAAAATCGTTTTCCTGAAAAACTTTTTCTCAACAAAATTTATAGGTAATATTATTATTTTTTTGATATTAAGTGCTAAGCTCCTCTATCAAAAATCAGAGAAAAATTAAGAGTAGAAAAAAATGAATTATGATGTAACTAAGGATGTCACAACTTAAATTTTGCTTGTCAATAGTCTCATTTAAAAAACTAAAATTAAACTGACCGAGGAATTGGTTCCAAACTTTATCATCACACCGTATAATTTTAGATTGACTGGCCAATAAAAATCAATAAATTTTTTTTTTAATGTCTAACAGCTCAAGTAGAGGCCACCGATATTTATAAGAGGAGTTTTATTGTTATAAGCAAACCAAGTTTATTCTCATTAGAAATGCGCGTACATGTCTGGCATTACTGCGCTTAATCAGAGAGTCTGATTATTAGACACACTTTTATGAAAATGTATTTTATTTGTGTTAAAGTATAGATGTTTATTTAATCATTACTGGTGGTTGAGCGCAGAAAATAGCCAAAAGTTTAATTCGTAGAGTTTCAAAATATTTATACAACATTTTATTCAGCTCTGCAATTTCGGAATAAATGCAGGAACGAGTTAAAATATAATTTTATTTAAATGTTATATATTACTGGTTTTTGTTTTTAACGCTTTATTATTTCACCTCCCAACGAATTTTTGCACATTGATAGACAAGATCGTTATCGAGAGCAAATTTAGATCTTTTGAAACGAAATGCTGGGTAATTTCCATCCAAGAAGGAAAAATACTCAAAAAAATCGCAAATTTTCTGAGAACAAGAATTCAGAGTCAGAAATTCCAATAATAATCCAAAATTAACCAACGGAAATCGATTCCCCAATATCGCTGCAGGCACTTGAGGACCTCTCTGAATTTCTAATAATTTCAAGTTTTCTAGCGAGTCTGTCTAGTAAAAAATGTCATCTTATTTAAGAGTTATTATAATTATAAGGATAAAATAATATTTGTACAAAAATGAATGTTTGTTTAAAGTTCAACACCATCTGCGTGATCATAGGCACATCTTCCAAAAAAGCATGGCAGTTCATTATTCTAAAATTCTTCGGTTAGATTTCAAATGACCAATTAATTAGCCGTTTAGTTTGCTATTCCCAAATTTGTTTCAAAGCGCTACCATGGCCTATCTTCTACCATTAATTATTAATAAAATTCATATTTTTTCAATATGCCTTTGTCTGACCACAAAATTTTTATTAAGAACTTTTGATCCTCCATATGTTTTCCAGCATTTTTCGACAAAATTGGACGTCTTTTGACATAGTCAGGTGGAAATAAGATTGGCATACATTGTATACTTTTCCTTATCTCTATATTGCTTTCAATTACTGGAGGCAGTTTAAATACTTGCTTTGATATTATTTCTTTTTTATTCTAAATCTAATTTCACAATGGGTTCTCTTTGGAACTAAAAAGGTGGTATATTTTTTTCAAATTAAAAAAATAGTAAACCTTCTAAAAACTAGATTACATTTTTTTTACAATAAGTTGCCAAGCTAGACTAGGACATTTTTTTACAATATGAAAAGACAGAAATTAGCTTGTACATTTTTAGCTCATGAGTTGGGTGAAAATGATTTTTTCTTCCAAAATTATTAGTTTTAATTTAAGCTATGATCATGATCAACAATAGTTATTCAGTAACAAATACTAGAATCTTATAGGTGCAGATTTTCACAAAATTCATAAAATCGCCATTATCTCAAAAACTATTAATTTTTCATTGATATTATATTTAAATATTCTGTTCTGAGCTGGACTATTGATCCTCAAAGAAATAACTTTTAAATTTTGGGACACTCTATATATTACAAAATTTGGAAATCACATTTATGTAATGTATCTAAATAAATCAGGTCTTAAATTATTATATTGATTACATAAATATGTATTTAATTTTTATCTAGTTCTTATTCGATTAAAATAAATTTGAATTATTGACGTTTTAATGTGTCTCATTTCCAGTAAGTTATGATACAACGCAATAAATCTATTCAGCTATTTAGTTTATTCAGAAACATAATTTCATTATGAATAAACTTACTTTACATTTATTTAAAGAAATGATAAAAATAAGATGGGAGATTCAAGTATGAAAATTGCCGGTAACATTTTAAAACATCTAGAATAGTATTTACAAAAGTGTTCCAGAAAGAGGAATGAAAATAATTCAAATGTTGAAGTGTTTTAGAAAGAAAAGACTCCTTTCAGGTTAAATTGTTTTATTGTTAAGTATTAATTAAATTAAGGATTCGCAGTTGCTTTCATATACTTATTTTGTGGTGTGTTAGTTTGGAATAGTCATGAAATATAAAAAAAGAAGAGAGAGTCGATGAATAGAGGTGATGATAATAATAAGTATCAATTGAAATACCTTTTTTAATATGCGATTTGGTAAAATTTATATTATCTCCCATCTCCGACGCTTTCTGTCTATTTCATAGGATTTTCATTATTGTCTTAACTCGTATAACTTGCCCCAATCTTTAATATATTTCATTATTTAGTATGGGTATGGTGTAATTTGGTTTAATAATTATTCTTATACTAATTCTTATGTATTCATTTTTTTAATAAAAACTTTTTTAATAGGAACATTGAGAGCTTAAACAGTATTAAAATTTCATAAAATATTCATTACCAACTTTATTAGCACACACATAGCAGCTAATCAATTATTACTGTAAATATTGTCATAAAATTGGGAAAAGTCTGCTTCGGTACCATAATGGAGAATTATTTATTTCTCAAACAGAATTGAAGTAGAAGGAAAATTCTGCTTATCAAAATTTTAACTTAATGATATTGTCTTAGATGATATTTAAATAAAATGTGAACTGTTAGGTAGTATATAGAATTAGTACACACTTATAAAAATTGGACCCACCATTGACTATAGACTCATTAACTTTAATCCTAAGTATACAATTTATTAAATATACCAATTTATCAAAAGTAATACATGTGAAATATGGATCAAAATCTAATTAATAAAATAATTTATTAATATTTTTTTCATGCTCTCTCTCTTTGAATTCTTATTTGTTTAAAGATATTATTTGTTCGGTTTAATTATTTATTAATAGACCTTAATTATATAAGCTATTTTGTTATTAATTTTACAAAATATTTTTTTATTTTTGTTTAATTCAGTTTTTAAAATAATGTGTTAAAAATTACTTAAAACCAATACACCACTTTTTGTTTTTCTACTTAAAACCTGAAACAATGTTACATGTATTGTTTAATAAACATTATTATTATTACTGTTTATTAACACATATTCATGAAAGGTAGATCCACGATTTAAATATTTTAATGATTACTAAATAATTTAGAAATAATAACAACAATAGATAGTTATCTATAGATTTTAAAATTGCTTTCGACAGAACTTACCAGAAGCTTTTGTTAAATAAAGTTTATTCTGTGAGAATTATTTTGTTTGTAGTTACAAATTTTGGGGAAAAATTTCAGATAAAAAAAGCTGTTCTATCTCCAGGGGTCCAAGAGTCACAGGGGGGCATGTGGAAATCGACAAATTTTAAGAAATTTGTTAAAAAAAGTTTCACTACTTTTGAAATTAAACTACGTTTTAAATATGTAGAGTCTCCCAATTTTGAAAGGCTAAATGTTTTTAATTGGATACATTCCAAATTTAAAATGGCATTATGTAAATTATAAAGACCTAAACCATTTCATTGATAGCATCAATTTTCAACTACTTTTCTTCGCCAAAAACAAAATATTACGCAATATTATCAACGAGTTAAAATTTTGTACGACCCGGTATATCAATTCTTCTAACATTAACGAAATTACTACTCAATAATTGAGTAATCTCACGAAACTTTGCTAGACTGAAATGGTTAAGTCAAGCTTTGTGTACCATATTATTAGTTTAACTGTGGGAATTAGTTCCTGACCTGCGATTACCCAGTACGGGAGCAGTGTAATTATTTAATTAATTATAAATCCAACTGTGGAATGTCGGGGTCCAAATGCGTCCACTGATCACCCCCGATTAAGTCTTTCAATGGAATGGATGATTGTTTTTCAAACAAATAAATCGACAAAAACGGGCATTATCTATATTTTTTTTATTTCACAAAATTAAAACTACATATATTTAGAGTTATGATATCAAATGCCAAAAACAAAATATGTTTCAGGATTGGCTTCTAAAATTGAAATATTTTCAATATTAAGAAGATAAGACTGGTCCTTGTCTCTGAAAGTTCACACTAAGACACTGACCAATATACAGGGTCTCCGCATATTTGTAAATGGGATGAAGAAAGTGTCATTTGCAACAAAATATTCTAATAATAAAATTTCTTTATAACATTAGATTTTTCACAAAAATTCACTTTAAAC
The DNA here is from genome assembly GCA_951812935.1 of Hermaeophaga mercurialis. Taxonomy (NCBI): domain Eukaryota; kingdom Metazoa; phylum Arthropoda; class Insecta; order Coleoptera; family Chrysomelidae; genus Hermaeophaga; species Hermaeophaga mercurialis. Next base: position 10,488,990 of record OX638362.1, read on the forward strand.
ATTTACTAGAAAATTTGTACATGGCAACGCTTTTAATAAAAATATGTACCGTGTAACCAAGGAATAAATACTTAATGAATCATAATATTGTATTAGTTTGCAGAAAATTCGGATAGTGTAATCGTTTTAAGTTTATCGTTTGATAAAGTAGTTTCAATAATTCAATGAAAAATGGCATTCTATTCAAATCAAGAATTTGACGATATGTTAATTAATCTAATCCGCGATGTTTCTTTGAAAACGGCTGACTTTAGAAAAAAATTTAACACATTTTTATTCATTATACGTTTTTAGTCCTAATTCAAAAATAGGTGCATTTTTTTCGCGGGCACCCTGTACTTCATTCTTCGAATATTTTTACTATTTACTATTAATTTTTTTTAAATGTACGAATTTCAACTGAATACTGAAAGGTGATAGATATTATTTACGTAGATGGCTTACCAAATATTTAAATTACTAGATAATTATGCAAAAATCTCTCCTCGGGAACTCAACTATTATTAGAACTCAATAATATTTTTATCTCAAACATTAATAGAACCATACATTACTATAGCGGTTTTCAGAAGTAAATGAACACTTAAATTACATCATTAAATAGAACATATTTGTCACTGTCACAGCTCCAACAGTAAAAGTTTTGTTACGAATTATTTACAGAAAACAATTTTATTTTTTACAGTTGGTTATAAAGTTTGCATGCACCACGTCAGTATTAGTGTCTTTATCGTACTCGCCTGTTACTTGCCTCGTTCACTTTATCGCTCGGCTAATAATCTAGTTCCATAAAGAATCGCTTTATTGACTTTGTACATAAATAACTATTTCTAGACAGCTATAAACTGCATCTAGCATATACAAAATGAGAATAAAAATAAAACAAAATGTAAAAAATATCTAGTTATTTTCATAGAAAATCTATTATATAAACCACCTTACAAGTTCCATGAAAAAATAACAGCGTCGTATGTTGAACACATACAACAACACAAAGCACTTCTAATTATTATACCTTGACTATATACAGGGTGTTCTAGGAGTTCGCACCCAAAACTTGGGAAATACGATTGCAGGAAACATCCCGTGTTACTATTAAATCATTAATAAATGTGATCAATTTTAATGTAATTATCTGTATTTACTTGTTATATAATTTACAATAGTGATATAAGAGAAATTTAATGAAAACGAATACGCCTTAATTCAACAAATGTAAAAATACGAAAACAACAATTAAAACCTTAAAAAAGATATTCGATGTAACTTAAGAATTCTATTACAATAAATCAAAGTAGCAAGTACTGAAAATATTAAGAAAAATAAAAAAATGGAAAACAGTAAAATAAAGTTGCAACAAATGTTCAATATGGCTTCCTTTAATTCTACATATTTTCTAAGTCTTTTAAGATTATATCTTTGCACTTATAATAATATTCTAGGGTTATTTCCTACATTGGGATGATTTTTATTATTGTTTTCGTATTTTTACTTTTGTTGAATTAAGGTGTATTCGTTTTCATTAAATTTTTCTTAAATCACCATTATAATTATAAATCAGAATGTTTCGATTCATTAATAAGTTAATACAAGGTGTTTTCCTTTAATCGTATCTTTTAAAAAATGGTGAATGCGTAATTGATGTGCAGGGCGATAATTAAAATTTCATCTTTTAAACCATTAAATTTATCACAAGAGGACATTTTTCTTTTAAAAATGTTTGAGGAATTTAGGTCGAATGTTTAAAAGTAAAAAAATTAGAGATTTGCCTGATTTACCATAAATTGTCACTTTACGTCTACTTTTATTTTTTTTTAATTACGTGGTTCTAACCTTATTCAAATTAACAAAAATGATGCAGAATTAACAAGTAACTATTCATTTTTCAAAAAAAGTGTTTCCGTTTCAATTGAAACTCACTATTGAAACTATTTCAAGTACTAGTAAAATGATAAACATAGAAATTTCCTTAGTCCCTAAATAAAGCAGTAATTTTTTATATTCTAATTTCTAATATCACTACATGCTCCCTAAACAATCTGTTTAGTCAATATTTTAAATTTTTACATCAGATGATTTAATATAACCAACCCGAAACTATAACTTTATAACTAGCTTTCTGCTTCCATACAAAATTGTTGGAATCTTTTTTTATTAAAAGGCTTTTATATCATATATATAGGACAAGATTGCTTATAGAATTTTCATAGTTTCTTAAGAATTCCGTGGTCTTAATTTTCACAACGTTGTCAAAATTAAGACAATGGAAGCCAGAAAAAATAGTTAAATTTCATCATCAACACGGTTTATTAACTACAAGCAATGGGTTTTAAATTTTAATTCGCGATTACCCAGAAAAATTTTCTCATTAAAACCTAAAAACTTTTCTTTGAAATAAAAATTTACAAACCATGCTTTATGCATGCGAAAAACTAAAATAAGTGAGAGAATATATGACTAATGGGAGTTTCTAACAAGCTTTTACCTCTTAGAGGAAAAATAAGAGTTTTACAGAGAACTGAAGGAAACTTTCATGTATATTATGTAATCTCAAAGAACAGAAGGACATTATATCTAGAAACATAAGAATTGATTTACCCTGGATACAACCAAAATTAAGGGAAATGAAAATTTTTTTTCTTTTTCTTTGCTATTATCATTTTTTTCAGAACAATTGATAACATCTTTCAACCATAAAATCATAAAAAATTTAAACTTTTTCAACAATGATACCTATTCTCAACAAGCAATTTTGCTTTGTAAATTTTTTTGGTTCAAATATAATAAAGGAAATGTTGGGCGAACTAATAAAACTCATAATATAAGACTTTTTTATAATCGGTTACATTTTTCAGAATCATTGATCTGATATTAAAAAGATATGGCCCAGTTTTTGACAAAAAGCTTGAATTATTGAAATGGGCAACCAGTTTTTTTTCGATTCTGGCTACATATTACTAACAACACAAAGAATGACGGGTCAGAAAATCAGAAATAATATTTTTAGGAACCAATGAAATATTAACTATTCTAGTAAATTTTTCATTAAGTAACTTAAACATTTTTATAGGTAATTTTCTCCTTGCTAGGTAATAAACAATAAAGAAGAGGGACACTTGTATAATTAATAATAATTCTTCATGGATTGTAAACAGTTGCGTCAAAAATTTTGTACAATAAAAATGTGTACCATCAATTTACATTATCTCTACATCTGCAAATTATTTTTTCATTAGAGTATTAAAATGTTATGTTCTTTATCATTTACAATAACAAAATCTTCTTTTTTATTTTGTTTGTTCCAACTATTTTAGAAGTGGTGGCAACATTTTTAGTGCTGAAGATGTTCTGAGTGAAGAAACAACCTCCTTCTTTATTATTTTTGTTAGTTTTTTCCTGATTCAATTTTTGCATTGCCTAAGATTAGATGATTATATTTTTCATGTTGGCGAACCACCAAATTATCATGTTGCTTTGTATAATCTGCAACTTTACAATTTTTTATATAAAATCGCGAACGATTTTCTCCTGTCAATAAAACACTTACTATCCTAATTTTTTTTTTTTTTTAAATAACATCACCCCCTTTTCACTAGCAATGCTTTTTTTTAGTGAATTCATCGTTCTTATATGAAAACTTCTCAACAAATGAAAATTTCAGAAAAAATAACTTTATAAAAATATGGATGTAAAATGTGCATTTGAATTAGATTCAAAAGTTATTCAATTTACAAAAAGGATTAGTATAGGTGCATATTATTATATCCACCGGTTTGCTATGTATGTGTGTCTAGTATAATTGGATATAATTAATTTGTAAGTTAAATATTTCATTTAGAATACTTGGAAATAAATGTATTTTTATACTCGACTCTCATATTTTCATTCGTTCCCATCAATTATTCCTTAAAATACTTTTAGAGATTAGAAAATGCATTTTTTCAGTTATTATGTTTTTTTATGCAAAAAGCAGGACATTTATATAAAGGTGGCAGTTGTCATGGCAAAAATACCTAAACTTTGTAATTTACGGCAAAATAAACACAAAATGGTCTTATTTGTTTTTATCAGAAGTACATATAATAAAAATCACTACGAATACTAACAATGATGTGTCCATTAACAATGATTTAAAGAAAATTCTATGCTGAAGCCTTAATGAATTGATATTACCAAAACTAATTTGTGATTAAGACTTTAATTTAGCTTTTAAATTGAATAAAAATAATTATTTCTGAGGATGGTGCTAGGGACCTCATCGTTTTTGTTAATTTTAAATCGGAAATAGAAATCACTTCACTTGGCGTAAATCTGAAATCTCTAATTAACGAAAATATTTTTTTTATTTAAGCAAATATTGATTTTAATGTTTCAAAAAAGTCTTCTAAAGGAACGTCACCAACCTCTTGTAAATAATATATAATTTACATTTTCAGATTGAAATCGCACTACCATTTTTGACGAGTCATATTCGGATTAACATTTATAATTATTTGTTGCAATTTATCTAAATAGTTGGTTTTGTCTAATTTAACCGTTGTTTATACATACGAGGATGGGTTGATTAATTCGCAGCCATGGTTTTTCTTTTTAATTTTTATGTTTGCATCTAGTAACAGTAAGATGATAATTATTATTTTTTAGAACATTTTATTTTTAATAAAACTTAGTACTTCGAAACACAATATTATTACACAAAAAAAGCTTAAAAAATAGATGCTTGTTCAAATGCAAATATTATCTTTATTTATGAGAATAAACTTGAAAAACTATTTAGAAATATACATAATTTATAAAAATCATACAATCGCAATCATTTATCTCAATAGTTAAAATTAAGTATACTATTACTTACTTCATAGACATATTTGGCTTTGGTACTATAAGTCTGCTAAATTAAATTACTGTCATTCGTTTACGGTCTAAAATTGTAAAAAGGTAATTACATGAAAAGCTATCAAAAATCCTATCGTATGTTAAATTTAAATATATTTTGTAAAAGGATTCATACGTAATTAGATATTTTCATTAAATATCGAAAAGCTGCACGTTATGCACATTAAATAATTCATTACTTTCACTTTACATAAAATCATAATGCAGAAATATGTAAATAATTGTTTACAAACAATTTATAGAAGGTCGTAATTATTAATTTACAAGAGTGGTTGCTACAATGCTATTAGTTAATGCAGTTTAATCCCTCTAATAATGTTAATTACCATATACAATCACATTTTTAATATCCACAATTTTGGAGTGATGTCCGGAATCACTTGTACTGATTTTTTAATGTCTATATGCGGCTAACAATATCAGTGTTTATAAAATATAAAAAAATGTAATGATTATGAATAATTTAGTTTATTATCCAAATTTGAATTTAAATTATAAATTTTATTTTTATGAAACATAACTTTCAATAATATCAAAATTGCTTTCCTGCAATATCATAAAGGTGTGATTCGGAAGCGGGCTAAACCAGAATGATTGAGGATTTTTTTTTATGAATCTATAAATTCCCGGCAAAGCTATTTAGCATCAAAAAGAAAATAAAACACTATTATCTTTTAACCCTACTCAGTGTTTCCCATTAAATTAGAGTTAAAATTAACGTTTTTACTAACTGTGAAATTACATTAACCATAATGTTTGAGAAATTGTCACTACATTTTTTATGCATAATCCTTTTTAAACCATTTCGACATCCTCCCTAGTCCCGGTTAAAATCCCGATACCACAGAAGATATATGGACCAGAGAAAATCCAAACACCCCGAAAAGATTTATGAAGGGAAAATTACAATTAGATTATTGAAAACAGACCTCAGAAATAAATGACTGCAAAATCGGACATGTGTTTAAAAGTGAAAAACGAAAACCGGACATAATTTTTTATGAAAAAAATTAGTAAAATATACTTGGAAAAAGTACAGAAATGCTAATGTGAACGTTACACTTTTTATAATTGACCTATTATATACAAATGTTACCTATATTTAGTAAATAATAAGTTTGTGAAAAAACGTTCAAATCATAATTAAAATTAAATAAATATATATATAATATATGTTCATTATACGATTTAATATTTACAGGGTATTTCATTCAAAATATTGTCAACAATAAAAGCTTTCTCTAAAAAAATCGACAAAATTATTAAAGCATAAATATCTATTTATAAAATTAATATTTCAATTAAAAATTCAAATATTACCTAATACTGTGAGATATAAAATAAAATCAAATTTATTATATAAAAAAAATGATTAAGTTAAAAATTTCTGCTTCAATATTTTTATAAAAAAATTCATATTACCTTAATCGTGGAAGAGCAAGTTCTTTGCCGAAAGTAAAAACGTCCCACCAAAGCAACCGTGTCAAAAAGGCAGTAGCGTTGAACTGAAGAGAAAACGCGGGGCAAGGGCGCAACTCGAGGTCCAACCATTCATTCCCCCTTTCGGAAAATACTTTCCCGCAAAATTATTGGAATGTTTTTTGGTGCAGTAATTTTTAAACGATTCACCACCGAAATTAAAACTTGAACCAATTTATTATCTGCCGTTTTAGAAAGAGTGTTGAAGTATCTTTCCATTTGCGTGGGAAAGAAAAGTCATTAATCTTGTTTCTTCAGCAATTTTTAGAAATTTAATATTATATAATTTCTTAGTTATTTTAATATTATGATTGATCAAAAACTACAAACTACCTTGTACAATTTTTTCGTATCTAACATTAGTTTTTTACAAAAGTAGACAAATCCCTATGGTAGCAAAATAAACAATGTATCGAAAAAAATGTATCCCTATAACAAACTGAGTCAATCAGGGAATTCACGAATTAAAATTATTATCAGTAATTTCGCTATAAATATGGTCACATTCTATAAACTTTGACGACGTGACGTATAGACCCAGATCTATTAAAATTTGAGCTCAAATATTAAACATCTAAAATGTCCAGTACTCCACTACCCAAAGTATGCATTTCTTTACCTAATTGTACATTTTTTAACAATATTAAAAGGGTAAATGTTAGAGTAAGTTTCCTTCTAAGGGCTGTAAAAATGTATCTTCTATCTGCAAACCATCTCATTGACATTAAACACAAACTTACACTTAACAACACAATTGAAACAACAGTGGTGGTACATCATACAAGTAACAAAAAGGAAGAACTCTATATTTTGGAAAAGAAGAATATTGTAGCAAAAAATCATACTGTAGATATTACACCTATAAGAAATCCATCAATCTTATGTTACTTTTTGATTATGCAAATTAGCGAAATCACGGTCATAGAATATCTAAAAATAACTTTGAAATACTGTAGAAATTCAAGATAAGTATAATTTATCTCTTTTATATTTAAAGATAGGAATTGTGCACTAAGTCTTCTAAGCTAAAGTACTGTAGAAGAGATAATTAAACTGAAATGAGATTATCAAATAGCATTATCAGCTTTAGTTCCTAAGTCTTCAAAAAGCACTTTGCTTTTTTTGTCAAATTTTAGTTTTAACTACAAATTTTTAACAGTTTATTTTCGTTTTTCCCTAATTTTACTTTGTCTTTCAATTCAATGCTAGTAATTCATTCGTCAGTTGCCCGATTTAAAAAGGAAACACTGGATTGTGTATGGAAGTACAATTCTTTAACTTGTAAATTATGTGAATCTATAATGTCATTACAGATCTTCTACAGCTTAGAGATGCTAAGTTAACTAGGTAAAGTTCATTTCAAGATATTTCGTCGAGCTGCCACTTGCATTCAGAGAACTATTAGAAAATCCCTCGGTAAGTGGTCGTTAATCTGAGCAAATTAGTACAGGATAGTATTTAAACCCTTAATAATTGTATTGCTCGAAGAGAAAGTTGGGGTTACTGGAGAATTATTTTGAAACTGAATTTTAGTTTATTGTAAACATTTTATTGTGAAAATAATTCATTTTGTATTTATTACGTTTTATTTTGCAAAAATCTTTTGAAAAATTAAATATCAGCGCTTGAGCCTCACTAGTCACTAAATTCCTGCAAGACATTCAAGTACGACCCTGTTGTTCTTCTAAGAATTTACAAGATTAAATTAAATTTTAAATATTCCCAATATTCAACAAAAAACGCCAATAATAGTGTTTTTTGTTTCACAGAAAATCAGCTCTTGTATCTATAGCGTAAAATTCCTGGTGAAATTTTTTGTATATCGGCAAGTTTTAGAAATTTCCTTTATGATTACATGTTTGCGCTTCAAGTATCCCACTTGGAGCGCAATTAAAAGATAATGAAGCCAGTTCATAATAAAATTCCATTGATAGACAATGATTTAATTAAAAATTATTTGTTAATAAACTTTAAACTAACAAACTGGTAACATTTACTAACTTCAAAGTTTTTGCAAAATTGAATTTCCCTTTCTGAGGTTGTACTCTGTTATTGAACACTCAGGAGTTATCTCTTAGAAATGATTCTCCAGTATGAAAATTTAAATCAATATCAACGTAAGTGATAATATTTTATAATAAAATTTGTAATAACAAAACTCCAAGAGAAAAAAATCAATTCAACAAAAGTTAACCAAAGAGAAGATTTGTATGTCGAATTTTCTAATTGGTTGGTTGGGATACCTGAATTGAACAAATTTATTTGTCTATTTTTGTAGACAACTATAAGAAAATATGTGCGTTTTTGTAAAATATTCCACTTTTTAAACTTAGTTTTAGGCCAACTAAGAATTTACCACCATCTCAAAATGTCTAAAAGGTTAGTTTATTTGCAAACATTTTATAGATTGATAAAAATTAAAAGGATAAAAAGCCTGAATAGAATTATGTAAATGAAATTTTCAGATAGTACTTCGTATTTAACTGATAAATTAATTGTTTAGAGTTCATAAGTTTTTATATAATATTATTATAATATCCACTCAATATAAGGCCAAAAATTATAGAATCACTACCCCCTTTAAAAATTGCATTTCTTTTCTTTTCATTGAAATACAGAATACTAAAAAAATCACACAAAAATATGTAATTTAATATTACACTAAATTTCTAAAACGGAATATGTATTTTAATTTGACGTCGCAACACGGCGCTTGCACAGAATTTGCAAAAAAATTTGTAGGTGGGCATGATAGAACGTAAAATATAAAAAATAAAAGAAAAATCAATCTGTAGTAGAGCTTCCCCAAATATGGATTCAAAGGACACGTGTAATAACGATTTTCCAGAGGCGCATTTGGTTCATTATTATTGCATTTCTTTTATCATAAACTAGCAATTAAATATCTGTTTCTCTCATTTTAATCTTTATATTGTAAGAGGATTTTTACTTTTCAAGCAATTTGAAAAAATGATAAGCCAGATTGATTTCATATGATTATTATAATTCAAAATAAAGGATTTCTGATTGGGCAGTAGTTTTTTTATTATCATACGGTTGTTTGGAACAAATTATAGTAAATAGAATATAACAATAGGAATAAATATTAATTTAAATAGAAAATTTTTAGATTAATCGAAGAAATAATCAAAATGATTTTATTTATTTTTTTTGTATGGGGATACAGAAAAACAAATACTGGGGACTTGTAATATAACATTCAATATTAAGTACGGAAAAATGTATTTTAACATTATTTTAACCTACAAAATGTCATAAATATCGTCCGTTTCGTTTTAAAGATATTTACTTGGTTCCATACTTTATCGCAACCCCGTATAACGGCAATCATTGCAATTCTGGAATTGATTTGCTGATCCATTTTAAAGTCACAAATTTAAAAATACCTACACAATAACCAAACCGAAATACGAATGAACCTGAAAATCGGTGAATTTCCTACTGACGCTGTACTGTTCGGTGATTCTATATTTCATTTAATTCTTGAGTGTGAATTAAAATCTTAAATGAAGCGTGTATGGATGGTATGAATAAATTCATTAATATATTTATATTTTGTAGGTTTTTTATTGATATGGAAAGCACTTTCTCAAAAGCCATTTTTGTTCAGTTTTCATGCAGCGTTCTAGTTATGTACCTGACAGGATTTCAAATGTTGGTAGTAAGTTAAAAATGTTTGTATTTAAAATTTATTCCGAAGTAACTATTTTATATTTTTGATTTCATTTAACAGCATGCAATTTATACCTTTTATTACTTATTTCAGTTACATGCTGTGCCAGATTATTATGTACTGTTGGTACGGAAATTTGCTGATGGAAAGTGTAAGTAGGTGACTTTATACAAATTTTTGAATATCAACTACACAAATTAGTTCAGCGGTATTTTATCGTCCTGAAAAACTCAATATTGAAATATTGGGTGTCAAATTAGTATGCATACCAAGTTACCAAATTTCTACTAATTAGTGTAGATTATTTTTACCATTCCACAAAGGAAATGTGATAACTCAGACCTTTCATAGGGATTAGTTAGAAAAAAAATAAAATTAGATTGACCATATCGGTGTCATTAAATAAAATTCTATAGACCTTCCTGACCAAAAAAAGAACTCCAGTCATCAAATTGTGACTATCCATCGACCCAAAAAGTTTCTATGCGCTACAAGATGTGAAATATCACAAATAACAGTTTTTTCTAACCTTATTCCCAATAACAAACCTAGTTTACTCAAGTTTTTTGTAAAAAAGATACTGTATTGTTTTGTAGCATTAAAAAGCACTATTTTTTTTCCAATACTTCTCAGCCAACCAAATAAATTATTCCTTTGTTATATTAGAAAAAAATTAATTTGGAATTCAACAAACCCATCTACTATTGAAAGATTGAAAAATGAAGTTACGAAAATTAAGAAAACTGACGGTTGTAAATTCCATGAAAAGCGCAAATTTTGTTGCAGAAAAAAAACTGCCAATACATCTTTTAACGGCAATGACTAAGGTCATAAATAATTGTATAAAAAAGATTTCAAGTTATTCTTAATTTAATTATATATACATATAATTCATCTAAATTTACATCATCGTAGGCGAACTAAATGTAAAAATTTGCATACAAATTTTCATTACAAAAAAGTGACCAAACATACAGAGCAATTCTACCATGGTTTCTTGAATTGTTTCGTTTCGTTGTAGTTCTGAACAAGTTGGATATTGGCACAATTAGACATTTTTCTATTGTTCTGGAAAATTATTTTTTACATTTTTGATAGTAACATTTCCCAATCCCAAAATATTAGATCTGAATTTCCTGAAACCATACTTTCTTATTCTACTTTGATTGTCACTTTCGTTTCCTCACTTATTGTTTTATTGGTATTCTTAGGTACTAGATATTCACATTTTTGATGGCTAGACATCATATCTTTTTTTATTCACTTGTATCGTACAACAAAGTTTTGTAGAACCTTGTGCAACAATTTATAAATGAAGTAGGTTTGCATTCAAAAGGTCCTTTGAGAGACCTTAATTACATATGTCAAAGAAGGGAAATTTTAATTGTGTTGTAGATTAAAAGCATATTATGACTGATATTATTGTACTGTCACTATTATTTGGGGAACTTGCTTACTGTAAATATACGTTTTAAAACGTAGCTATCTGGTTATTTAATTGTAACCGATATGATCATTCTTGTTATTTGTCCATCTAAGCGGTCAAATAGTCACTCCGATTTCAAAATATTTTTGTAAAATCACCAGAATATATATAAGATTAGCTGACGAAAAATTGGGTATTAACTTATATTCGACCTTACCTATTTCTAGCTAAATTTTGTGTTTATTTAAAAATTGCAATGGGGTGTTAAGAGCCACTTCGTTTATTTCTTAAAATTCCGTTGGAACATAAAAAATATCCGCACTTTTATAACGTACAGCTAAACATTTAATATTATATGAAAGTAAACAAAGCAATAAACGATGAAGGAAGAAATAATTATAATTGAAATAAAAACATTTTAAGTCGAGTCAAAACCTAAATAAAGCTACAGTTCTTTAATAATAATACTTTTTGAGAGAATTGAATGGTGTGTAAAGAAATTAATGGAAAACGATTAGTGAGAAGAAATTTACTCCAAGAGATGTTTGTTAAAATTTTCTTGATATTAATAGAATATTTTACATGATAAAATTGAAAGGATCAGTATTTATTTTACAGAAAATGTTAGTGGTAATGTACATTCAGAAATTAATATTAATAATTGTTTTACAAAAATCACCCTGTATACTATTATAAGAAATTTAATTATAAAAACCTTTAATATAATATAGGAACATCGTAATAATTTTAATTCATGCTAATAGCTAAAAATATTTATCCATTGGCGAAGAAAAATGATTTATAGAATGAATGAATTTGGTAATTTGGAAATGACGATTTCTAACTAAAACGTGTTTTTTTAATATATATATACTGCGTGTCATAGAAATTTGTGCTAGAAACATAGGAACTTATAAAAGGTTTAAAAACGACAATTGCCAGTTTTATTATTTATGTATATAAAATTGTATTTTCCTTTTAAATATGCATAACAAAAAATATTTAGGTTTTATATTACAATACTAAAGTGCTAACAAGTTAATTAAAAACATATTTATAAATCAAGTAGTTGACTCCTTTTCTAGAATTTCAAGATAATTTTGAGAATTTGTCTATTGTTAAATTTTTAACGGTTCCAAATAAAATTACTGCCACAAATTATTATAAAGCTTTTTACACTTTAAATAACTATTTGCTATTGGAAAAACTCTCCAACTTCGGTCTAAGCCCCTTCCTTTTTCAGTCTTTTCTTAAAGAACGCAAACAATATGTTGAATACAAATGTTTTAAATTATCTGATATAACTGTTACGTCTGGAGCACCCCAGGGCTCTGTTCTAGGACCTTTTTGTTTCCTCGTATTTATTAATTATACAACTGAAGAATTAGATTGTAAAAATCTTCTTTGTGCTGACGACCTAAAGTTGTATGCTGAAATAAATATCGTAAAAGACGCAAATAAACTACAACGGGACTTAAACATTGTAAATAACTGGTGCAATAAAATTTTTTTAAATCTAAATATAAACAAGTGCTCCACACTATGCTTCTTTAATCTGGCATCCAGAATATAGTACTTGCTCAGAATGGTTGGAACATGTACAGAGAAGATTTAAAAAAGGGTACTCCACATGATGAACTGCTCAACAGATTCTCTTTCAGCTCATTGGAAAATTGTAAAATATTAAACTCTCTTATATTCCTTCATAAAGTAGTGAATTCATATATCAATTGTAATGAAATTTTAAACTTATTGAAGTTTCGGGTGCCTAGAGTCAATTCAAGATATTCAGCCACTCTTTACTTACCCACTCCCAAGACTAATATTTTAAAATTCTCTCCTCTACATTTTATGTGCAAAAATTATAATCTCCTGGAAGATAGCCCGACATATTTCGACATTTTTAATTGTAGTAATAATCTTGTAAAGAATAATTTCAGATAAATTTCATTTCTATTTTTCTTTTGTATTTTATGACTTACCTACTTTGTGTTTGTTAGTAATTTATTATTTAATTTCCAATGTATTTATGTATTTTTTGAAATGTATTGTTAACTTTTTCCCACTCTGTAAATGGTTTCTTAACAGTAGAATGGTGTATGGAAAATATATAAATAAATTAAATAAATTAATAAATCATAAATGGGTATCCTTACTTCAAATAAGTAAATGTTTTCCTTTTGTCAAAAGTAAGAATATACATTTTTTAGAGCGACAAAATAACAGAAGCCTGTTATTCTGTAAATTGGTTTGAATGCAATGTAAAAATACAAAAATCTTTTATTACCATAATGGAAAGATCAAAGGTGTCAGTAAAATTGAAAGCTGCTAATTTCTTCACTTTGAATCTGCCAACTCTAATGGCTGTAAGTAAATTATTACCTAGAGGTAAATAAAATTCAAATAGAATTGTTTTATCTAAATTTAACTTAATACCAAATTAAAGTTGAGTTCGACTCTTTTTGACCAATCCTTTAGTTACAGATCAACTATAATGGGATTTAAACTTTAATTATATGATATACGATATAACAAGGTTATTCATGCTAATATTTTGCGATAGTTATAGACCGTTAATTTTTAAATTGATAAAAAATAAATAAAATTTCAGATTCTGCGATCATCATATTCCTATTTTGTAGTTTCACAACACATTTACTGCAATTGAATCCGCGCTAATAATATTTAAGTAGAATGGCTTGCAATAAATATTTATTAGATTTACTTGCGTCTTAGAATTAAGTTAAACATTCTTATAGTTACTACACAATATATCACACTGCATATGTTATTCCTGTGTTTCATTAATTTACAGTGTTTTGCCAACAATCACAGTATCACCCTCTATATTCCTTTTTTATTCTGGCTTGATAGATGAATATCAAACAAGAAATTGCCCAGATTCAACCTGACGTGCTATTTATACGGAAATAGCTCTCACTTGAGCAATGTTATTTTTAAATAGTTTAAAAAAAAATTATAAAAAAAATGGGTACTTCTAATTTTCCTTATTTACTGCCGGACTCAGTACAATGGTTGAGGAGCTCCACGTCAAATCCAACTTTATCCATTTTTTTGTCAAAAATCAAGATTTTGTGTCGAAATTGATATTATGATGATTATGATTTGGACGATCGGGATTCGTGAGTCAAGAGAATAATAGGAACAGAAAAGAAACAAAAGATACTAACAAAACGTAAAATACCAAAGAGAAGTTTATCCTTAGTGCAGTTGAAAATATAAATTTAAAAGATTTGATTCCTTTACGGTAAGGCCAGTGGACGTTTGGTGCTCAACTTTATGAAACCTCCAATAAAATTGTGCAGTACAAACTTATTGCTTCGCATATTCAAAACGCTAAGCTGGTCAAATACATGCACTTAATAGAAACCTATCATCTAAAGAGAATCATGAAGAAAACACACTTGGAGGATCAAAATCAAAGAAAGGACATAATACGCGCATAGGCATTATGCAAGGAAAAGTCAAAAAGGTTGTACCTTCATCTCAATTTTAACATGTATAATTAATCTGGTGATCCAACTCTCCGGATCAAGAGAGCCAAGAGTTTTTATCAGCGAAAAAATTAAAAACAGTCTAAAGGCTCTTCTGAAGTAGCAACTTTCATAACGAAAAAACCAATAAACACGTTGGAAGGCGTAGCTTTTTTATTAACTTCTAAAAAAAACAAATGATACATATTTTTTTCCACATTCTGGCAAACTTGTTTTATAGCTTTTTTGTTCAAAAACCAATCTTCATCCAGTATGTTTACTTCCTCGAATTCCTACACAGCAATGTATATTTTTGTTAAAATGATGGTTGATTTTTTCCCATTTCCTTTTCAAAACTTTCAAAAACGTACAGGGAATAAAAAATTATTTGCTTCAGTTATTCCGCGTTGCTTTTGTTGTAAAAAAACATAATACAGCGTAAGCACATTTTATTTTGGGCAATGCACCAATTTGAAAATAATTGCAATGTTTTTTTTTTTGGAGTAATAATTCAGTTGTTTTCAGGAAGTGTAGTAGTAAAGCATTGGAATTTTTAATACTTACTTTGCTGGCTAAATTCTCGGTCTATACATGAAAATGAGGATTCATCCCAATTTGCTGACGATACAAAGCTGTCAAAATTATTAGATCAATAAAAAACATTGCAATTATTTTCAAATTGGTGCATTGCCTAAAATAAAATGTGCTTACGCAGTATTATGTTTTCTTACAACAAAAGCAACGCGGAGTAACTGAGGCAAATAATTTTTTATTCCCTGTTCGGAACACAATTTTCTACGTTTTTACCTGTTACCTGTTGATCGTATTTACGGCCGTTTTAAAAAGGAAATGGGACAAAATCAACCATAATTTTAACACAAATATACATTGCTGTATAGGAATTCGAGGAAATAAACATACTGGATGAAGATTGGTTTTTGTACAAAAAGGCTATAAAACAAGTTTACCAGAATGTGGAAAAATATAAGAACTATGAAAAGAATTATCTTAAAAAAGTTTAAGTCAATATCTGAATATTTCTCTGCATATAAGCTATCTAAACATTGAAGGAATTGTCTTCAAATTTCAATTAAATGTGGTTTTGGTAGAAGACCAAGTACTCGGCCTTTTTATCTTTCACAACTAATTTCTTATAAAAAAATGGGCGATGTCAAATCTTACTGTTACATTTAACCAAAAAAGAGAGTGAAGAATAACAAATCACTAATTGGTCTAGGCATGTTTTGAAGCGACAACCAGCAAGTTTACCTGAAAAAGAATCAACCACTGTGTAGTTCCAAATATCTGATCCACTTTTAATTTTAAATAGGTACTTTTCTAATATAATGAAACATTTCTTATTTACATCAAAAATAATTTCATGATTCACTTTTTGCTTTTATTATTACATTTTTGGTACGTTTTTGTACGTTTCTATTAAACTATCATTAACTTTTGGCCAAGGTTGTGAAAAAATATTCTAAGTTGTTATTCATTTATGCAAAACTTTATCCAAAATAAATTAGCAAATAACTAGGAAACGGTTTAATATTTTCTAATTTTTAGTCTTAGTCTTAGTTTAACGAAATCGACCAAAAAGGAAAACAAAACTGAGCTCTAAAAGCTAATTTGCTAAACGTTTTTTTATTACTCTAAAATTTGATCTGATGGATACAGACTGAAAAATCGCAAATATTTAACAGATAAATAATTGCAAAATACGCAACCTCAAATATCAAATATAAACAAATAAAAAGATTACTTTCGGCATATACATTCGTTCTACGAGCGAGGCGACCATTACTAAGCAACGAATATTTTTTTTCTCTTGAGCAAGGTATCACTTCTTTAGCCATCCACAAAAATTACTACACACCTCTAAAGCGACGAAGATAAAAAAGAAAATTTGCTTACTGTGCATGTTGTGCAAGTATGCCCTTTACAAGTGAAATGGACTCTATTGAATACGTGATAATGAAAGATTTCAATTCTAAATTTGTACTGACTTTTACTTTCGGTTTCTAGATGGTGCTAACTGTACATTTTCAATATATTATTTTTGCAATTATTTTGCGTTATTGCCATATTCGAATTACAATTTCCTCTACTCTATACTACTTCAAATATGTAGTATACTTTGTTTTAAAATTATAAAAAATGAAATTACTAATTACTGTCGACTTTTAAAATATATCTACTGAAATATTTCGTATTATGTAAATTATTCTCAACAAAGACGCAAAAATAAAACTAAATTTAAAAAAATGTTCCGGAAACCTCTTCGCGAACTAATTATTAAACCTTCCTTAATTTTATTGATGTTATTTAAAAGAAATGATTATGATTTTCAACATAAATTTATAGTTTATCTATAGTATAAATTATCCTTGAAAAATTTTGAATTTGGCAATACTGTTACGAAATACAAATAAAACTAGTGATAAAAAGATAAACTATTTCCAATCCTTATTTAGTAGTTTACGACCGGTTACTTTTGTTTTTAATATTTCAAGCTCCTGCGCTCTTCATTGAGGTTAGGTTGAGTTGAACAGGGCGTTTTAATATATTTTTTTAATATTAAAATGTTGCGAGTAGTAAGGAACGCACTTAGTCAAATACAAAAATGCAATTACAGTGCTCAAGCGTTACCAAAACCTCACCAACCTCCAAATGTGCTGTACTCTGGAGTAAGTAATTTTTTTCTATTTTTAGTTGTTTGTTTTAAAAAACTGATAAAACTACAATTGTACGTTGATAAAAATTGTAAGTAATCAAGTGCTTAATAACATACTGCAAAATCTTCGGAATTTAAAAGTTAATCCACCAAGGACACAATTCTGTTTACTTTTTAATATCTGCATTGTAAACAAATACTTATCGATATTAGTCAATATTGGTCTAGGTAATATCAGCTATGTGATAAAACAGAAAAAGGGTGATTGTCAACATTTATACAAAGCTTGTGTAATGAAATAAGTGACTTCTCTATACCTATATGACATGTGGAAAACGGAAGCATAACATTATTTTCATGATAAAAAAAGCAAACAAAAATTTGCAGTTTCAGACGTTATAATTAAAATTATTTAAACTTAAATAGGTACCTATTTTAAAAACAACTATATACAATTTGCCATCTAGGTATTTAGTTTACAGAAGGGGAAATATCTTTATTTTTTACTTTTATTAAAAGCAGTCATTCTTCATTAAAAGTTTTGCTTACTTATTGTAAAAGTTTAAGACCACTCCAATACAATGATAGTAGAAAGATATGAATATAAACAGTATCCCTGTTGACACTCTTATAATTGCTTTAAATAACATCTATTAAAATCAGTATATCCTTCACTGCTGGATAAGTACAAGTGTCAGAAATAAATAAGCTGGAGTCACATTTTCAAACTACAAAAGGCACCAAAAAAGTATGGCTGTAATATACTGTATCTAAAAATATTGTTCAATTATGATTCCAAATTTTGTTATATTTACACACATTTCCACAAAGGATGATCCTCAGTATAGCAACTTCCCCCATACATAAATATAAACTGCATAAAAAATAAATAACGATCCTGATTCTTATCTTTTTGTTTTGACTTAACATATATTAGGAATTATATTTTATTGTAAATTTGATTTCATCTATGTACTGTATGTCCAAATAACAGCACCACGCTCTGCTACAATATAAAAATTAAGTAAAACAGCGCAGAAAATATACTTATAAAACATATATTAAATGAAAAAACTCACTTGGCAATGATAAATCTCGATTATATCTTTATAGTACCATTTAACAGTTTATCACTAAACTATTAACATTGAATTCTAAATTAACTGCATTCCAAGCTAAAACCGCATTTTCTTAATAAGCGGACATAATATCATTCATTAATTTATGAAATTATTGGATTTGACTCTTACCGCATTGTTGAAGGATATTTAGATAGTCTTTGGCTACTTCATATTTGTATCACGACCCTATTTGGGCACCACCACATACTGTTCCTCTAATGAAACAATAACTTTAGTATTACTTAATTCAATAAAAACATTTTTATTTGTAAAAATAAACAATTGTGCATTTCTTCTTACTGAATAAACTTGTTTATTATTATATTATATCCCGGATTTGACCCCACCCTTCACCATTATTTGTTAAATTCTAATTAATAGTACTGATCTTAAAGTGGCGATGGGAAAATATCTTAACAAAGCTTACACTAAACATACAGCTAATGACCACAGAGGTTGGTGTCGATGACACAAAAATTAAAAAAATATACCAACCAGTAAAATTTTACAAATTCAACGCTTGGATATTAAATTAGTATTTTGACATGACAATCTTAAATATATTGCTTTTCAACTGGTATCAAATTAATAAATCAATAATAATTGCAACTAAGATGACACTCACAAATATATTACTTCCAAAATCATATCAAAATAATGTTTTAATAACAACTAGAACTAAAATGTCACCTCACTATACATAAAACAATTGAATCAAAAAATTAATATTTTGGGATCTTGCAATAAGCAAAATTTTAAGAAAGTTATTTTTTTATAAAAATGTTTTACCTCTTGTAAACTAAATACTTGGACACGTTGTATACATTATAATAGAAAGCATTAAATATTTGGATCTTAAATTATTTTTGGGCAAAAATATACTAAAAATTCCAGTGACCCCACTAATACAGCTTCTCGGTTTCATTGTAGATATATAGAAAAAAAAATCATGTAGAATGAGAGAAGATGTTGCAGACAAGATTCAACACACTGACATAGTCTAAAGAAACGACATATAATTTTGTGAATATTAAACATTTAATAACACACAAAAATCAGAAAATTCTCATATTACTATATAATATAAATATTTATATATAAATTACGAATCTGTTTATTTAGATTTTCATTAACAATGAATGGCACAAATCAAAATCCGGCAAAACATTTGAAACATTAAATCCCACCTCTGGCAAACCCATAACCGAAGTACAACAAGGAGGTAAAGCAGACATAGATCTGGCTGTCGAAGCAGCCAATGAAGCCTTCAAATTTGGATCAAAATGGCGTACCATGGATGCTTCAGATAGAGGCCGTTTACTTTTTAAATTGGCCGACCTTATCGAAAGAGACGCTGCTTACATTGCGGTAAGTTAATAAAAAATGTATAATCTTTCAAATAGAACAAACATATTTTGCAATAAATGTAATCCTATCTTTTTTTTTTCATTTTTCTTTGGCAGCTGGAAGTATGCTAATTCAAATTATAACAATTGTTTAGTTTTTACTTATTTCATAAGCATTTTGTATGGTATTAAGTGGTATAAAAATAATGTACGTCAATAATTATTTATCAATGCCTTGTTAGGAATGTACATTAATATTTTATATTCTTATTTAAACAATGAATTAAAGTCATGATACATTTTTATATATTTTTAATTAATTTATTACAAGGAAGCAATAAATTTAACTATATCTAAATTAAATTATCTAGATTTTCAATAAGTCGATACAATGGAGTTGATGAATGAAATTTTAATTACATCATGTAAAATATATCGTAAATTATCTAATTATATGTGAAAAATAACAATTAGGATTATATTAAAGATTAGGAGTACTTAAAAACTTAATTGATTTTTAAATTTACTCAAGATAACAAGTCACATTTATGGTTTCTAAGATTTCTCAGGACAGAAACTGGTTAACATTAAAATACAATAACAACATAAAAATGTGTACCGTCTCTGAAATCTGATTATACATTGATTAGTTGGTAGGTAACCAACAGTATAATGTTTTCTGTCCACCTAAAGGTTTTTTTATTAAATAATTATTAATAGTATATGAAAACCAAACAAAAAAGCATAAATTCGAAGAAAGATCGTAAGATTAATGCTATACTATGAGTTCCCAAAGTATTTGTTGCTTTCGAATTAGAAGAGAAAAATGTAGATCTATCGACATTCTACCTTTGTTTATGAATTTATAGAAGTAGATATTAAAGGTCAACTGCAATAATTATTTTAACCTAATATTATTAAGTTTACAGTGTGACCTAAAAGATCTCTTCCACTGATGATATTGCTTTGATAACAATAACAATTTTTCTAATCCTAACTCCGTCAAGAATTTATTCTTCCTATGAACCAAGCTTCTAAAAATGACTTATTGGCTTGCTCTGATTTATTAGAATTCCTGTTATTACAAAAAGCTTATTATTTACGGTATTTGGACTGACAAATGTTTTCGATCTTTTTTAGGACCACCATTTATCTCACAAAAACGTTGTTGTCCTTGTCTCTCAAATTGATCTATTATTTCTATTGACTAATTAGTGTTCAGAAAACTATATGTCAACCTAGTATCAATATTGCTTTTGTCTAATTCGATTACTTTTTCTCGGCTTTCTTACACTAGAGCCAGGTGCTTAAGTGGTAACTTATCATCTGACATTCTCAAATAAATAATTTATCTGCGAAAGTTTTTATCTATATTGAACTATACACATTTTCTAATTGTGCGACATTTAGATTTTCCAATTTAGATAATTCCAATGAGTTGGTAGTGTAGCTTTTTTGTTCCACTTGGCTTCAGCTAGTCATCACGATATCTCTTTAATATTAATAAATGTATTCTTCTTTTTTCGGAACTAAAGTAACATCATGTTCTTTGTAACTCATGTAAAAATATTAAGACGGACTAAACAGTGTATCAAGTTGCTTATATTACTTTCTAAGAAAATCTTCCAAGTAAACTAGTAATAAGAAATTATAGTAAATTAAAGGAAAAAATAACAGTAATAGAGTAGTTTATTGGAAATAAATATTTTATATTAGGTGATATCATTACACATTCATTTAAAGTTTTATTTGTATTTGATTATCATATATGTATAATGTTACAGTATTTTTGTAGAACAAATCGATAAGGATTATCTTATTGAAATGAATGCTAATTACAAGATTTGAAGTGAATATGGTTTAGCTTAGTTATTAATATTTATAATAAATAATATCCAGGAGTCAGGAAACATAATATTTTTATGTAATATAGTGATTCCATATTATTATATAATATTTTTACATGCATGATGTAAAGTTTTACAAAATGGTTGATGTATGGCTCATACAAAAATTCGTAAATATATTTGGCTTTTTGAAGTAAAGTCGAAGTAACAAAAGCAATAGTTCCAAATGTATTAGATTAGTTTTCACATCTTTTTTGTCTAATATTTTTTAAAGATATGTAACAAATGCTATTAAGCACATAATTATATAAATAAATAAATATATTTTTATAGAGTCTTGAAACTTTGGATAATGGCAAACCGTTTGCACACGCTTGGGGCGATGTAATGTTATCCTTGAAAACAATTCGGTACTACGCTGGATACGCTGATAAACAACATGGAAAGGTTGTACCATTGGATGGAAAATTCTTCGCCTACACCCGTCATGAGCCCGTTGGTGTTTGTGGTCAAATTATCCCTTGGAACTTCCCACTTCTTATGTTTTCATGGAAAATTGCACCCGCCTTGTGTATGGGAAATACCGTTGTACTTAAACCGGCGGAACAAACTCCTTTGACTGCCCTCTACGTTGCTGAACTATCTAAAGAGGCAGGTTTACCCGCTGGTGTTCTCAATATTGTGCCTGGATTTGGAGACGCTGGAGCAGCTTTGGTTGAAAACCCGAAAGTGAGTAAGATGAAAAAATTTCTAAAAAATAATTAACAATGAACTGTTTTGTGTGAAAGTTTACCCTTTATTTCAGATTTTTGTTTCTAATTGAGAAATTTAATAAAATGTTTTAGGTCAATATTCATGAAATATCATTTTTTATTGCCTGGTTTTCTACAGAATTGAAAAACATTGTTAAGTTACTTTTTAAATACTCAACCAATGTTTTTATATTAAATTTGTTTATCATTCATATTACAGAGGTGTCGACACGGTGTGTTTATTTGACTCATATGCTATAGGTCTTGGGTTTGAGTCAGAGACACAATAACGTGGAAATTTTAATTTCGCTACTTTCTTGCTTTTTTTGATAAATGACAAAAAAATATCTATAGCAGAGTTATTTACAATTTATCATTTTCAAAGTATTTCAAAATAGGATATAAACCTTAAAAAAGAAAATATATTTTATGTGAAACATTATTTTTTTTACAGCCCTGTTTGAATTTATAAGAAATAGAAATATCAAGTAATTTTGGTATCTTCAATTTTCCTTATACTTCTTCTAACAATTAAGTTTAGTTGCCCGATGACCTTTTATTAAGATATGAATGATATTCTTATAGTATCTCTTTCGAAAACGTTAAATATTCATTTTCTAACATTGCTTTTTTAAATTTATATTTTATTCAACCTTGAAGGCAACTGTTTGATAACGTTAGCAAATAATTATTCTAATAATATTTTTTTCGGTAGAAATATATAATTATGTGAAATATCATTTTTTTAAATGTTATAGAACTGTTGAAAAGTAAATAAATTTTATACTCATACCATTAAAATTCTATTACTTTGTACAATTACTCGGATTTGATATGGACTCATAAATGTATACATGTTTTGTTTTTGAGTGGTTTTAAGTCTATATAGATAATGAAATTTCCTAGTAGATTTTTATTTTCTTTTGCTGTTGAAACTGTGAGACATCTAAAATTTGTTAATATAAATAAAGAACATACCACTGTAGCTAAGAAGTCAGATGGAAAACTTCCAATTCAGCGGAATGAAACAATTAAGTAACGAATTGTAGGTAAGACCTCATTCCACAAAGAAAGGGATAACAGAGTGGTAAAATTAAGATTTCTTTTGCTAGTCTAAACTGTTCCAGAAATGATATCTCAGACGTAGGAGTTAAGAGAAGACTTGGGGGGTGCAACCTAGTTTTTGTCTCTAGGAACATTAAAATTAGGTTTTCTAAATTCGAGAAAGTAGAGAGTGTTGAAAATGAAGATATTGCATATATTTTGCATTTGCTAGGACAGTCAAGTGGTCCTCAGACTAGTCTGTTGTACCAAAACAAGAATGGTTTTTATGCAGGAGCGCAAAGAGATTAGAGAAGTTAAGCATTATTAGGGATTTATCGCTGTCAGTAATTTTGATGTGATTTAACAGACACATATAGTAGCAAAAGAAAATTATATGTTTGTAAAATATGAAGGAGACTTTATGCGTTGAATTCAATTTAATAATAAGAGTTTACCAACTAGAGTATTTATGCAAATTAATTTTTTAAGTTACATTAAAAATGAAAATAAATTTGTTAAACTCTTAAACATGACTTACAAAATTTCGATAAGGTATTTTAAAAAAAATGTTTAATCAATTTTTCACATGCTGTATGTCGATAAGGCGGCCTCGAAACAAATATTTAGTCATTGTTTATTTTTTATAATTAATAACGTTATTTTTTGCCCGAAATTGTATTTTATCGCCATTTCAAATTCATGAAATCTATGGACTAATATAATGTTGACATTGACCTTGCTGTTGAATAAATGCTTGATCTAACTTGATTTGAGAATATGTTTATATATTTTGTATATCAGTTTGTTTTACAAGCTTTAATAAATGATTTTAATAATTGATAACAACAGTAAAACAACTTGTTTTTCCATAAAGCTATCAATATCTTGTTAAGGATTGTAATAATTTCAAAAAAGTAATTTTTTTGAACCGGTTACATTTGCAGTGTTAAATTATTTTTTAAGGTGGACAAAATAGCATTCACTGGATCCACAGAAGTAGGAAAGCTAATCCATTCCAATTCTGGCAAATATAACTTGAAGAGAACCACACTCGAATTGGGGGGTAAAAGCCCCAACATTATTTTAGCTGACGTTGATATGAACGTGGCTGTTGAAACGTCACACCAAGCTGTGTTCTTTAATGCTGGACAAGTTTGCTGCGCTGGATCTAGAACCTACATCGAAGATAAAATTTATGATGAATTTGTCGAAAGATCTGCAGAGCGTGCCAAGAATCGTATTGTAGGTAATAATACTTTTGAATATTTGAATATTTGAATGGACGTTAACCTTTATATTATTCAGAGGTATTCATCTCTTTGACGGTCCTCCTCAAGGGTGGAAGTTAAAACAATTTTCTATTGAGAAGATCAAGAAGCAACAACACAATATATAAAAATACAAATACTTGATCTGTCATTTTAGGTGATCCATTTGACCCCAAAACTGAACAAGGTCCTCAAGTGGATGAAGCTCAATTTAATAAAATTCTTGGTCTCATCAAAGAAGGTGAAAAGCAAGGAGCTAAGCTGTTGACTGGTGGAGGACGGCATGGCGACCAAGGATACTTTGTACAACCAACTGTATTTGCCGATGTTAAAGATGACAATATCATCGCAAAAGAAGAGGTAACAATAAAATCTTTAGTGTTACAAAGCCATCTTAAGTTAAGTTTGGTGGTAATGAGCGAAACAAAATAAAATATATTTCTAGATCTTTGGCCCAGTGCAGCAACTTCTACGTTTTAAAAATATGGATGAATTAATTGAAAGAGCTAATAATACTGATTATGGTCTCGCTGCTGCTGTTTTCTCTAAAAATGTTGACAAAATAAATTACCTCACTCAAGGTAGGTTTTATTTCTTTACTATAAATCAAAAAATCAAAAATAATAACAATTAAGAAACCTGTGTTCATTTTACTATTCATTGTCATTGAAAAGTTTATCTAAATCACGTAAAGAGAAACATCTAATTTCGTATTTCTTTATTTTTATATTCTGCAACATTAATAACATATTTTTCTAGGTCTTAGGGCTGGTACCGTATGGGTAAATTGTTACAATGTTTTTGGAGCTCAAGTTCCATTTGGAGGTTACAAAGATTCAGGATTTGGTAGAGAATTAAGTGAATATGGATTACAACAATATACAGAAGTTAAATCAGTAATCCAAAGTATACCTGTAAAGAACTCATAAATATGTTTACAATACTTAAAAATACTTATGTTACCTTCTGTTTCAATTTAAATGTTGAATATTACGTTATATGTGTTAAGATTTAGCTTAATTTCATTAAGTCATTTTTATTAATTCTCATTAAATGAGTATAAAATAAATATATTTTCTCATTTCGTTGTATTACTTACCACCTTTTAAATATGATACCTACTTGGTTAAATATTAATATTCGAAATATATATACAGGATACAGGTTCAGAGATAAAGTTTACTCCTTTAGGCAGAAATCTTAAGGAGAAAAAGAATACGAATAATAATAATAAATGACCAGATAACTGAGAGTGACGCAATAATATTTCCCTTCCATTAATCCTACTTTCTTTAAGATATGAGAGAAGAAATAATGGATTTTCGCTTCTTAATAACGCATTTTCTAACACTCGCATGAATTCGTTTATAAGATCTTATATTTGCTATGAATCTGTATAGCTTATTGCTGCACTACGAGATCAAAACTTTAACGGCGACTAGGAAAAATAGCATGCTCCGCAAATACAACATATCCTACCAATTATAAATACTATATATGAGCATTACAATTTCTTTTTTAATTTAACGACGGCCTAATTATATAAAAAATAAATGGAGAATCGCCTCAAAAGCCTTACACGAAGTGTACATAGTTTCTTTAAAAAGGATTTTCATACTAAGGACAAATTGAACTACAGACTGATAAACAATTTTGAGTCGAGCCGGTCCTGTACTTTGTTTACAGATAAGCATGGAACAGCAGCGTTGTCGATATGCAAGCACATTTTCTATTCCTCAGAAAGTTGAAAGAAAAATGTATGACTAATGCAATGCAATTTGTATTTTAACTTTTAACACATTTTTTCTACAACCATAATGAAAGACATTTTTTCCGTGACTCGACTAAACCCGCAAATTCTTTTCGAAATTTATTACCTAAACATTCAAGACACGAAAGTAGGCGAATATCTAACGTCTGTGTCTATACCAGTGCAAAAATCACCTTACGCACTTGTTCTACAAATAACAAACTATTATTGTTATTTATCAAAAATGTTTCTGACATTTTTGGAGGATTTCGAAGATTTCATAAACGAATTTTGTTCATTTGAATTGGCAACCATGCAGAACAGAGTTGTGTGTCTTTAACATTATTTTGGCAGATGCCACATGTGAGAAATAAATTTGAATAAGCATTTGTTTCTTTTCTTCTAATGTAATCTCCTTTTTATGAAGAATCTCAAAGAGAATCTAATGTTATTTCTATATCAAATATCTACCCTATTGCACCATATCATGACAAACGAACAGACTAAAAAATAACCTTTGATCACTACCAGCAATCATCATATTGTGATCATCTGGTAATTTTAAAATAACAAAATCATGTATTTGTCATTTAAAAATAATGTATTGAATGGAGTTCTGAATAAACAAACTTCTAAGTTAACATACAAAGTATTCACTAAATACTTTTCCGATGAGAGTGTAAGCTTTGGAAATATTGTTAAAGAAGTAACAACAGTTAAACATCCTGAATATGTGCCGAGAAAATATTGTAAGTTACAATGAATGAAAGTTTAATTTTTTGTGTAATGTTATTTTTCTAAACTTCAACTTATTCCTCCTGTTAAACAGAATGTTATTAGATAGACAAGAATTTATATTAAACGATTATTTTTAGATCGAGACAACATTCCTCAAAGTACCTTGCATCATTTAAAATGGATGATGCAAAAAGATCTTTTAAACCAAGATATATTTTTGTTAGGACCACCGGGTTTAAGAAAAAGGCATTTGGCTATGCAATATGTAGAGTTGATAAATAGAGAACACGAGTATGTTGCTTTAAGTAGAGACACTACTGAATCTGATTTAAAACAAAGAAGAGAAATAGTTAAAGGGACCGCTAAATATTTTGACCAGGTAAAAATAAAGTCTATTACAAAAAATATTTGTGTGTAATTATATTTCTCTTGGGTTTATTTTAGAGTGCTGTAAAAGCAGCGAAAGAAGGGCGAATTCTAATATTGGATGGTATAGAAAAAGCTGAACGAAATGTTTTACCTGTACTAAACAATCTTTTAGAAAACAGAGAAATGCATTTAGAAGATGGAAGGCTATTAATTCCAGCATCTAGATATGATAAATTACTAAAAGTTGGTGAATTATTTATAATATTGATTTAAGTGACTGTTAGATTGTTGAAATATTTTTTTAGGAAAATGGTTTAGAAGAATTACAGAAATGGAAATTAATAAGAGTTGATGAACATTTTAGAGTTATAGCACTTGGTTTACCTGTTCCAAAGTAAGACATTCATTAAGATCAGTTATTTTTAAATAACTATTATTCATAAAGTTTCAAAATATAAATATTTTCCAAAACATTGAAATTATACAAGTTATTTTGAAAGAGGCTAATCTTATTAAATATATTGCATCAATACATTATTTAAAAAAGGTATCATAATTTAAAAGAAAGCATTGCAAAAGTTTATTTAATGAAAATTTGATATTTTGATTATATTTCTAGGTACAGAGGAAATCCTTTAGATCCACCTTTAAGATCCAGATTTCAATCCAGAGATGTATTTACAAGTAGTTATAAGGTAAGAAAATAGACATAATAAAAAAATGTTTTTTATTTAACAAGTATCTATATTGTTCTAAAAATGCGAAGATTTGTTTGGTCGTTACACTTCCCTTTTTCTTAGGTTGACTCATAGGAGAGTTACTTACAGTGAGAGTATTATTATTGTCTTTACCTGTGCGTCAAAAATCTCTAATAATATAAAACACATATTTCTTTATATAGCATCATTTTTTACCATGTGAAAATAATAGAAAATTAATTAATATCTGTCTTTTAAAGAAAGAAGTGTATTCTGATTACTGACTACACTCAATAAACTGAAAAGATAATTATATTCATACAAAGAGTAGTGTTTTATCGATACATAGTACTCAGTACTGTATTGTGGTACTTTCTGTATAGTTAGTTCTGGTTGATACTGTAATCAGTTTAGATTTTTATTAATGAAGTTTGAGGTATCTTGTGCATGTCATAAAAATTATTTTTCAAACTAATATTTAAGTGACAACTAATTTTTACTCCCAAGTACGTACTTACCTTTATTTATTTATTTTTATTAAAAAATTGTTATCCAGTGCAAAAATGATAAATATCAGCATACAGTGGCATTGTCTACCACTGAGGTTTAATATCTGTACATGTTCTGTATCTAAAACTGCAATTTCTCAATATTTTTAAAAGAGTTAGTAGTTAAATTATTACTTTTAGAAAATCCTATAGTATATTTAAATCCTCGTTTATAGAATACCACTATTAATTGGTTTAAAAAATGGGCCGTTGACTTTATGGACATAGCATAAACAGATTTGACTTGAATATATGAAAGAGAAGAATGTATTATTAATATCTTGAAGTAGGGATATATCGAGATGGGACTATCATTCCAGTCAATTCGATTTTAAAAATAAAAGTAACAATTGCAATTAAAAAACCTCGTTCATGTCATAGCTGAGATATTTGTGAAGATATTTTTATTAGTTTAATTTGACTGCGGGAATTGAGTTACTCGCCAAAGCATCAATGTTATTTAAATATTTGTGAACTTCTCAGGATAATACGCTCATGACTAGACATTTCTACCAATATCGTCTTATAATAGTACTTAAAATTATTACTCATTTTTATTTATTTATGTTTGAAATATTTATTTGGGATACTTTTTCACGCCTAACGATCTTTCTATTTAAACATGTACAGAAGGACCACAAAAAATGGGAAAGTTATAAAAACAGGAAAGACAAAAGGAAACTCTTAAATTAGTTATACAATACAAGTTAGAGTTGTACAATATTTTACTTATAATTTTAATTTTAGAGATGCATTATGTTTATATATAAATATAAAATATTTGGAATTTCATAATTCTAACATTTGAACTGAATTATAAGGGTTAAAAATATCTGAAACTTGATAAATTATTTTATTAAATATGTCGACCTTTTCATTTATGAACTGGCATCCTAACATGTTCTATTATTCCTATTTGTCCATACTCACCTAATAGATTGGTGATTAAATCGTAGTCTACAAATGTGAATACATGTGTTTTGTTAAAAAAGTATATAGTCAAAATTATAAGTTACTTGTTCGAGCCTTTTTCTGAACTATTATTAATTCAGAAGAAATTAAGGCGTAAATCTTGAAAACTCATATATGACGGTTTACAGAATTTAGGAAATCGTCAACTTATTATTTTTGTTATTAAAGAGTAGCTATCGCAAAAAACACTTTGATGTTATAGCATACATTTTTGTGGGTATTTTTATGCTGTTTTTTAGTTTTAGATTTAATTTGACTCTGTAAACTGAGCCACTCGCCAATCCACTAATTTTATTTAAATATGAACTTTAGGATAATACGCTCATAACAATACAATTGTACTAAAATATTTACAATTTCGTTTATTTTACTTTTTTTAATATATATACATCCGGTGCCTGCAGTGCTTTAGCCTAATATGCGACTTTATTGTCGAATTGAACCGAGGAAAAAAAAACAAACTAAAACTGCGCGGGTGCCATGTGGTCCCACCGCAATAATTTTATATGACGGGTGTCGTTCTCTCGAACATCGACTCCAGAGTTTTACCTTTCCCGTTTGTTCCTCATTTATTTCCAGGGCAAATGTCCTGGGATGCGGTCGTGCCTGTCAGTGTCCCTACAGGTCTGTTCTTCGATCAAGAATCGCGTGTCACCAATATGCGGCCCATCTCGCCACCCCGTCTCCTCAAATACTGGAAGTGTCTCCTTAACTACGACAAAGGTAAATATTTTTTTAGTCTACGTTTTCTTTATATTTGTTTTTATTTAAAAAAAATTATGTATCTCGGATTATTAAAACAATAAGAATATTAATAGATTTATACATACATGTATTTAAATCGACTAAAATATGTTTTAGAGTCGATTTTCAATATTTTATTTTGAAATTTTATAACCAAAAAAATATTACAATATTGCTAAATATTAAATTTCAAGTTAACGTTCTCTTGTATAAAACGAGAGAGTAGTTCAGAATAACGTACAACAAAAAAGCAAAAAGTACATTAGTAGAAACTTAATAAAAACCACATTAATTAATAAAGGGTTTATAGATTAGAATTTTTTTAAGAATATTTTAAAGTTTTCGGAAGGGGAATTACCATGAAACCAATTCTGGTTGCAATAAAATTTTTTTAAATTGCGCGGTAAACCCCCTATCGCGCACTCAGTACATGGTATATTTTCGGTTTTTGTTTATTTCAGGTCTATAATTTGTAGAAACACTTAGAAAATATGGTGACCCACTGGGAATCTAGCAAAAGACCTCTCTATGTCAAAACTATATGGAGAGAAGGCCAACATCACGTATTATTAAACAATCAAGATTCGCCAAAACAACCAAGAAATCACCAAAAAAAAATTTCAAACCAGACCAGATCCGTAAAATCTGCTCCTATAAATAACTATTCTAATTTAAACGTGTCTTCTGTAAGACTATTAAATTCTGAAGAAACCAACACTAAAAGAAGATGTAAGACTAGCAAGAGAAATCGTTGTAAAATCGCTAAAAAATGTGTAGATCAAGAACAACCTTTCATTGAAGATCAGCATTTAACAATAAAATCGAATGTGTTAAACATTGATATAAAAGAGAAATATGCCTGCAATAAAGAAGAAAAATTTAATGACGCGTGTTTGAGCTTCACTCATTTTGAGGAACCACAATCCAGCAGTTCTTTGACTGAAAGAGTTCTTATGTGGCTAGATTTGGCCATACAGAATGGTGAATATTCAAATTACGTAACTCTCACACCCCCCGAGGCAAATATTAATTCCCAACCGACTTTTAGAAAAAGACAGCTTTTCTCCAAACATCGATGCTACTCCTCTTACCATACAAATTGCGAATACGAAGTCAATAAATTGTCTTTTCAAGTCGAAGGTACATCGCAGGCTTTACAAGTGGCAAATACCGTGAAGAATCAAAGTAAAGCTTTTCAAGAAGATATTATCAAAACGGAAGAAACCAAAATTGACGAAGAAGCTATTGTTTCATCCCGTTTAGAAGAAAATTTAGTGCAAGAAAATATTGTACTTCAGAGTGAGCCAAAAATAAAATATGGTGTAAAGAGACAGTTGCATATATTTTTGCCCGATCTGCAAAAGAAAATCGGTTTTTGTGATAGTGAATTAAGTAGTCAACTGAGTACTTGTTCTCTTCAAAAAACAGATAACTCCAGGGAGATTTGAAATTTTGTAAATAATTATCTTTAAATAAAATTTCCCGAAAAAGTTTGTTCTATTTGTACTTTTTTCACGAACAGTTGGAAACGTATTATTAATTTTCCAGAAAATATTTTTTTTTAATTTTTGGTTTAACTCGTAAATCAAATTTCAAACTTTGCTTGTCGTATATGAGGTAAGCCCAAAAATTTAAAATAATTGCGCTCATACTTATACGTTAAAAACACTTTTGTATACCGTGTGTTTTAAGAGAACTTGCACAAAACACTTCCATTCCTCTTCTAGGTATAAGGGATTTTCAATATTTTGCCAAATTTTTACTGTTTAGAAATTACTCTGATACTAACATCGGCATAACGGATACCGATATTTTTGTAAAATATTTTTAGTTTATATGAAATTTATAATACGGGGTTGAGTTGAAAAGTAATGCACAGGCAGGAGATGATACCAAATCAATTGAACGATATTTATGAGGACTTTGCAACTTCGATATCAACAATAAAATATTGCTGAATTTAAATGCAATCATAAGAGCGTTCTTGTTGAGCATTAAAAAACTAGAGAATCGTTGGAAGAAGTGTATCAAGTACAAAGAGACTGTGTTAAAAAATAAATTGTTTTGTCGAAAAAAATTGTGTTTTCTTGCATAGGCTGATTACTTTTCAGCTCAGTCTAATACAATTTTTAATTTGGAAATTGAAAAAAAAATCATTGCGGACACATGAGGTTAGTATAGATAATGAAAAAATAGCATTTTTTGTTAGTTCAATTTACAATAAAAAATGAGAAAAATTGAAAAAACAAAAACATTTTCAAAATTCAAAATAATTTTTAAGATTAAAAAATAATTCTTCTAGAGATACCATTTGGTACAAAGCTGGCGAATATAAATATATTTCTATTAATAAGCTACGTTTTATTTTAATTATATAATTTTTCGCAGTAATATTCATCACGACGGTCCGTAATCAGATAAAGCACACGAAAATAGGTTAAACTTCTACCCTAAGAATTTCTGGGTTAACAGTGACAAAATAGCTTGCATGATTTATGATCAAAACCATTAACACTTTACTTGTTAACAATAACCTATAGCATGATCGTCATTTTCCAGATTATATTTTTCTTAATAATAATTGATGTATAAAATAATTTGAGTGAAACGGAAAAATCGATAGATTGGCTTCGCCTTTGTTTTTGGTTTCAATTTTTATTTTTCTAACTCTTACGCTAAACTCAATAACTCTAATCGCATGAAAACAGGCAATATACAATTCTATCAAAATTCCGTGTGAATGGGTCTCTATGCAATGCAAACACATCCAATCTAAACTTGTTAAATTGGGAGAGAATTCAATCAAACATAATGGTAATAATTTGATCGGTATACAGATACGACAGTAACTAAATCTTACAAAAGCGTTGCAATAAAATCTATAAAAATTTGTTTTCATACAAAAAAGAAAAATTTAACTTTAAAATAATATTTGCAAGTTTTATTTGATTACTTAAAATGTCTTTCCATGTTGTTTTTTTATTTTAATGTGACGATGTCGTGTATACGATGTTGTAAACCCCATCAATTTAAGTTTCAGTTTAATTGCAACGATTTGCCAACTTGCGTGAATTTTGTTAGCTTTTCCAGGTCTGACAATTTAAATAGTGACTAATGAATGAACTTCCAGCGCAATAGACTAACTTTTATTTTGTAATAAATTTTATTCTTTTTATTTATGGCTTACATCAACACACTACAAGTCAAATATGATTCAGCTTTATTTTCAAATCTAATATTTCTTAAAAACGACCTCAGAATATGTACTTGTGACATCCATTTTCACGCACCACATTGTGCCTAAAGTCGAAAATGCAGTTTTGTTGTTGTACATATTCATGTTAATAAACCTTTGTATCTCCGAACTGAAAGTACCGACCAAGGAGCATGTCTGGAGTATTTTTACTGCGAAGGAGCATTCCAGAAATTGGATGAAAAATATTCCAAGTTTTAGGATTTGTTTGTATAAGAAAAGTTTATTAAAATTTTTCCAGCGGATCTGTACTCTTTTGTCATAAGAATCTACCATTTTGAATTTAAATGTGACGAACTTATAAAAAGTACATTATAATGTTAATCTGATCAATGTTTACATTAATTATAAGTATAGAAATAACTACTTTTTAATATTATTGCTTAGTACATATTTAAACTCTAATGATGAAAACGGCAAATATTCCATTGTTTCCACTGTTTGAAATAGAATTCAGAATAAAATATCTTCTTATTGCAAAAAGTGCCAAAAACACAGAAAATACCTAAAACTCGATAATAAAAAACCAAACTTACAGTGACAACCACGAATTATTTAGTACTGACATACTAGACAGTACTACACTAGTAAAGTTGGAACTTTAAATGAAATGCATCGATTAAACACTATTTGCTAAAGGACATATATTATGATATTATCTTGCTTTTTACAATTCGTAAAAAATAAAGCGTTTTATATTGTCCACTGCACAAGCCGTACTACTACTACTACATACTAACATTTTCATTAATTAATATCATATTTTAGCTCATTTAGCTTCATTTTCCATAGTCTTATGCATTCTTAGATCTTCTTGCTATTTACTTATTCGCGATTTGTTCTACTTGTGGCCTAATGAGCAAATGTTGCTTAGTTTAAGTAGTTCACTTGTGTAAATCAGGAACAAGATAAGTTCCAATACACTTCCGTTCTCTGGGGACTGGCTCCTGTTGAAGGTTTATTTTAAAATATCGCAGAACATTAGAAGTTTTACAATTTTATTTTTTACTTTCGTGTTCAGTTTAATTTTGCATTGTGAACCGTAATAGAGGCAAACATAAATTGATAAGAAATTTAATTCTTTTTGAAATCCCAAAATGGTGATTAAAAAACAAAAGGTCTAGCCACTTTAAATTTTTTTCAGAAAAATATATTGTTTTCGTTTTGGAGAACAGTTTATTCATTCGAAAATATTTCAGGAATTGTACGATGAGTTAAGAGATGTGGCACCTAACGCTCCTATTGACAAATTAGAAAAAATTATTTCTTGTGGTTTTGCACTTATTAGCAAAGAAAGTTCTGCTTTAAGTTTACCAGATTTTCCCATTGATAATTTACGTCTAGCAGCTTTAATTTTGGTAAGCAAATGAAATGAAATAATGTAGTACTTAATGATTAAAATATAAAATATATATTTTTGTTTTGATTTAGGAACAAAATCCACATTTAACACCATACGAAATAATTTACCGGTTATACCCCTACAAAATATTTGTAAAAGATGGAATCCAGAACGTAGAAAATCTTTTAACTAAACTAGATGTATTTCCAACACAAGAGGAAAATTTGGATTCTAATGTTTTGAAGAAAATATCAAAGCTAATAAAATCTACCCCACCTTCATCTAACATAAATTCTTATATCGAAACGGCGTACCAAAACAATCTCCTAAACGACATTATCCAAAGTATTAAAGTATCCGATGTTTGTATTGTTGGCACGAGTGGATGCGGAAAGAGTATGATAGTCAATAAAGTTGCAGAAACTTTAGGAAAGGAAGTGGAAAATATTGTTTTGTACCAAGATATGACTTCGAGAGATTTAATTCAACAAAGAACAACGTTAGATAATGGGGATACTATTTGGAAGTTTTCGCCACTTATAGAAGCAGCTTTGAAAGGAAAAATTGCCGTTTTGGACGGCATTAATAGAATACATCCGAGTACTTTAACTGTATTGCACAGGTAAAATAATGAAGATTCTGGTTTACTTTCATATAGCATAGGAGCATCGTTTCATCCTCCATTTGTATATACTACTTCTTCATTTACGAAATTTTAGCAGAATTCTTATCGATTCGGTAATGTTTTAGATTGGTACAAGACAGAGAACTGCAACTATATGATGGGAAACGTCTTATAAGTAAAGAACGGTATACATTTTTACAGGAACACTTTAATTTAACTAAAGTACAGTTAAGTGAGAGTGAAGTATTTGAAATACATCCCGATTTTAGAATAGTGGCCATAGGAGAACCACGTAACTTGCAATCAACCACAGGAAATTGGTTATCACCTGAAGTTTTGAGTCTCTTTATGTTTCACGAAATGAGAACTTTAAGTATAGGACAAGAAATGCATGTGATTATGACAAAAGTAAGTCAAAAAATTTTGTTCAAGATTTAGACCCTATAATTTCTACCATAACCATTAGGGATCGTAAAACGATTTATCTTCTGTCAAAAACGTATTGAGTTCGTCTGAATTCAATGTGAATATTTGTATAAAAACCTACTAATGAAGCACTATCTATCGATGTCTAAAAAAAAACGTCAAATGAAAACAGTAAGACAGAAATTTGTGTTGAAACTTAAATTTATTTTAAGGATTTTTGTTACGTTATTTTTATATTTTTTTTATAAAACAACTATTTGTTTTAAATTTTCATATGATGTTTATTCCGTAAAAATTACATTTTTTTCTAAATTAACAGTCGTTAGTTTATCCCTCCTTTTATTAAAAATCGATTTATAAGTAGAAAACTACCTCTTACAATCGACAGACTTAAGGGTACATACATATTTAAAATAACCGAATATCGTATTACAGGAACTAATTTTAACAGAACATTTCCATTTTGTTGTATGCAAAAATATATTGAAAAAATATAAATATAATTATATTTAAACAATTCAATATTTTACTTAATTTCAGTTTGGTACCATTTCAAAACCATTAAAAAAAATAATAGATCTAGCTCATATTTTACGAAATAGTGCTGATGTGGCTTTAAAAGATCTCTCCGGTCATTTGTCAACACGTAAACTAATAAAAATTGCATCCAGGATGAAAAAATACCCAACGGATAATATTTACGACATAATGGAAGAAACGTTTATGATCAAATTTTTACCTCCACTTACGCGCCAATCTCTTGAAAAAACGATGGAAAAAATTGGAATAGTTCCCAATGAAACAAAACCGGAAATAAAAATTAAATGCGAAGTTAAAGATGGTCATCTCACCATAGGAAATACCACTGTAGATGTATATAAAACAGATCATTTAACTAAAGTTCCAGATACTTTATTTTACGACGTACCACAACACATTTCTTTAATGGAAAAATTGCTACAAGATTTCGAACTAGGATATCACTTATTGTTAGTTGGTAATCAGGGTGTAGGAAAAAACAAAATAATTGACAGATTTTTAAAACTTTTAAATAGACCTAGGGAATATATTCAGTTACATAGAGATACAACAGTGCAAACTTTAACTATTCAACCAACTATTAGGAACGGAATTTTAGTACACGAAGATTCGCCTCTTGTTAAAGCTATCAAATATGGACATGTTTTGGTCATTGATGAGGCAGACAAGGCCCCTACACACGTTACCTGTATTCTTAAAACACTTGTTGAATCTGGCCAAATGATCCTAAGCGACGGTAGAAAGGTTTTACCAATAGGAAAACAGAATACTATCTCTGATAATATTATTGAAACCCATCCAGACTTTAGAATCATCGTTCTGGCAAATAGGCCTGGATTTCCATTTTTAGGTAATGATTTCTTCAGTGCTTTGGGAGATCTTTTCAGTAGCCATTCAGTGGATAACCCTAACAGAAAATCTGAAATAGAATTATTGAAACAGTACGGACCCAATGTTGATCTTTCAATTATCGAAAAGTTAGTTAATATATTTGGAGATTTGAGGACTATGGCCGACCAAGGATTGGTTAATTATCCTTATTCCACGAGAGAGGTTGTAAATATAGTTAAACATTTACAAGTAAGAAATTTTATTAGCGGTTTTAAGGACTTGTTTAATGTTTTCTTTTATTTTAGAAATATCCGAACACCGATTTAGAAGATGTGATATTTAATGTTTTTGACTTCGATCGGTACAGTCCTGAAATGTTAGAAATTATAGGTGAAGTATTGGTAAAATACGGATTTTCGGATAAAAATATGATTACATCTGAGTACATAGCAGCTAAGAGAGCCAAAGAGAATATTCAGCTGACAATTAACAGACAAAGCGGGTAAGTATGAAACTAACTACTAAAGGTTATATTTATTTTTAATTTTTCCTTAATTGAATTTAGCTTAGATACTAAAGGACCTAAACATGGAAAAGAAGATCCAGAAAATCAGCCACACATCGGTGGCAACACATGGGCAGGAGGCACAGGAGGAAGGGATACCGCGGGTCTTGGTGGTAAAGGAGGACCTTATCGATTGGACAAAGGTCATACAGTACACCAAGTATGTCTTCTTTTTTGTGTTACTTTTTTTTATAATTAATATGCACAATTGGCAGCTACAACTTCTCCTCAGTACTCAATCTTTCACATAAATCATTCATTCACAGGGTATGAATATGTGCGATACATCTCTTTTGTAGAGATCATTCTATAAGAACCCAGATAAAGTGAAATTTATTCAATATGTTTATTTGAACTTATAGGTAGGAGAACTTCTAGATTTAATAGATGTGGTTGTCCAACTATTTGCTTATTTTTCTCCGTGTAGATCTCCTGGTAACTCGAGAAATTCCTCCTAGTATACAATATATTAAAGGAAGCTCCATACATAATACTTATTAGATATTTTTTATTGATTTTATTAAAGTACTCAAGAGTAATTTTGTCATTAGCTTTCAGATGAAGAAAAAAATGCGGTTCCAGAACACATCCAGAGAGCCGCCAGAGAAATGGGCCGAAAGGCGTTTCAAGAAAAATTAAAGGAAATAGGAATGAGCGGGTATGACGCTTCAATTTATTCCCAATTTTCTAATGCTGTTCAGTATCAGGTTCAATCTTTGAAGGTTATTTTAGGAAATTTACAAGCTAAGAATAAGGAAAGGCAGTGGTATAGACACCAGACTTCTGGAGAATTAGATGATATTAAATTAATTGATGGTAAGAACAATATTTATTCTAATATTTAAATAAACTGGCTGATTCTTTATCTTGTATTAACACCTTGATATCTAAAATCATATATGAGAGTTGTTTAAATTAGAAATAAGTTTCATATTTACAAAAGTAAACACTAAGTTTAATCACATATCAGATTGTTACACAACAAATCTTAATAAAATTTTGATAAATGCTACAATTTAAGAAAAAAGTGACTTATCATTATGTATTAGTTTAAAAAGAGTTTTTATGTGCCCTTGCTTAATCCTATTTACAGTTCGGGCCCATAGAATTCGCTGTGGCTATCTCCACTGTCCGCTCATTCTTCTATGACCCAGTACCTAATCTAAACCCTTCTGGGCTTGCTCTGCATACCCATGTACCCGAGCTATTTTGATTATGGGGCAGTAGATTGCTTTGAAGAGCGCCTGATTATCTGAGCAAATAAAATTCATTTGGAATTCTTCTATATATCATTGAAGTATATACCATTCATTCTAGCACCCTATGTTTATACTTTGGATCATTTTTAGGCATACTAGGCGAAAAAACGATATTCAGGCGGCGAGCAGAACAAGAACCAGAATTAGGCACTCCCCAACTGAAACCAAAATTCTTTAGAGTGGTTGTTGACGTCTCTGGAAGTATGTACAGATTTAATGGTTATGATGGTCGGTTAGATAGGGAATTGGAAGCTGTCGTACTAGTTATGGAGGCTTTTGAAGGATTTGAAGACAAAATTAAATATGATATTATTGGTCATTCAGGAGAAGACTACAATTTACAGTTTGTTAAAAAGGACAATCCTCCGAAAAATAATATGGAGAGATTGAATATAATTAGGGTAAATACCAGGAAACATTGTGAACGAAAACAAGTTTACATATATAAATAATAAATTTAATTTGCAACTAACTATAAAATATACAATTTATTGACAATTTAAAAAAAAATTATAATTTATAGTTTCTACTGAACTATAACAAAAGCTATTAAATATTTGGCACGTTCGAACTTAACATTGTCATGTTTCTAAGCAGTTATAAATATTTTTTGTAGGTTATGCATGCACATTCTCAGTTTTGTTGGTCAGGGGATAACACTTTGGAGTCAACAAATTGGGCTATTGAGACTATCCCAACCGAAAACCATGATGAATCCATTGTGATTGTACTGTCTGATGCCAATTTACAGAGATATGGAATTCCCCCTGCTGAGCTTGCTAAAGCAATGTCTTCCAAATCCAATGTTAGTGCTTATGTTGTGTTTATAGGAAGTTTAGGAAATCAAGCAGAGAGGTACGTAATTTGCAATTGTTTTGCTCAGTATATAATGAATATTTTTTAATTAAAGTTCGATTTTAGTTTAACATCTAGTCTACCTGCAGGAAGAGCATTTATATGCAATGACACTAGAGAGTTACCACAAATTTTGAAGCAGATATTTTCTTTTTCAATAATCAATAATTAAATTAATTGTAAATATATTTTTATAAGATTTAAAATAGAATATTTTTAAATTTATTATGTACTCCAGTATTTCTTTGTATAAATTATTGAAATTCTAAGAAAATTTTAGTATGATTCCCGAATTTAAAATTATAAAATTAATATGATATACATAACCAATGGTAAAACTAAATTATCAACTTGTGTCGTTTTAGCTTCCACAAAGGATGAAAGTAAAATTGCTGAAAAAATCTTGACACTATCTTTAGAGGACAAAGCTTGAATGCAATCTAAAAAACGCACAATTATTTCCAAACCATGTACCCTTATAAATTAAGAACATACCAAAATATATTAATAAATAAATAACTCCAATTTGAGATAATATGCAAGCAAGAGATCCTTCCAAGGTCTTTTTTGATCCTGAAAATAGAAAAACGCTGTGAGAACTAGTTGTTTAATCATGAATTACAACTATGTAAAAAATGTTCCAATTATATTTCAAAAGCTCTCACAGTCTCACATAATAAAAATGACCGTTTCCGATTTTACCAGAGATACCATTTTGTTTTTCAAATTACATAGAACGGTATAGTCAAATTCATATTTTTCCATAAAAACATTTTTTGGATAGTCTGACGCAGCATATATGTTATACCGAGAGTTTCTATATATTACCTGGCCATTTAAATTTTCCATAATGTGATCCTATAATACTAGCTGCAGTATCGCCCACTCCTACACTCAATAAGCCACTTAATAAGGGAACCAAATTAAAAGAGGCAGAATCGGTAACATCACACGGGGACGGATGAATCCAAATTGGCAGTGAGCAGCCTACTAGCAAGTAAATTGGTGTTAAAGCTAAACTTTCAGTGTCTTTTTCGTCACTAAATACTACAAACCCATCTTGTAGATAAATACCCAAAGGAGGAACTCGCAGACTACGCAGTATCTAAAAATTATATGTGAAAGTAGGTGAATACAAGTTTTATTTCATTTACGGCAATTATTACCTCCAAAGCCAAGAATATTCCCAATACTACACCACTAGCAAGATATAAAAATGAACATCTATATAGTAATCCGGGGATGTAAACTGCTACTGCTAGGGCATGAAAAATTTTTCTCGTACTAGTTGAAGCTTTTTTGGCATAGAAAATTTGATTGCTAACAGCTAATACAGCAACTGCGGTACAAAAAATCCAATAAAGGATCAATTTCACCTAATAAAAATAATATTGAATATGCAAAAATATTTGAATAATTAAAACTAACCATTGACCAATCATCAGTCATTTGATTAACAATCCATAATATAGGACTTCTTTGTAGTAAAATATGTAATGGAATGATAACAATAGAAAGAATTGCTAAGATTGATGTTGAATAAAATGCTCCAATATTCTTTATCTTGAAATAATAGCATGAAAAAGCAATTATTCCAATTGCCAATAGACCTAGCTGAAAAATTAAAACTTTCAATACTAAATGGATTATTAAACTTTTGTAAAGAAAAACACTTTAAATCAGGAAACTATTTTTTCTATACTGCGGGTCAAGTTTTAAGTGTAGTATTGCACATGGAAACGAAAATTGTAACAAACTAAAAATGAGAAAATCTTGAAATTTAAATGTTAGAAAAACTAGTCATGAAGATCAATTTGAAAAATACAAGCAATACAACGACCAGAAGAAATACATAAAATCACAAGTAAATCATTTAAGTCAAACACAAAAGATTAAATATCACTTAGTTCCACAAAAAATAAAAGAACAATAATATATTATATGTGAATTCTTAA
Source organism: Hermaeophaga mercurialis (assembly GCA_951812935.1). NCBI lineage: Eukaryota > Metazoa > Arthropoda > Insecta > Coleoptera > Chrysomelidae > Hermaeophaga > Hermaeophaga mercurialis. The sequence continues at coordinate 10,531,501 of OX638362.1, forward strand.
CAGTCACAATCAGAAAAATAACATGGATTTAATAAGAATAAGATTTTGTAAGTATTAACACAAAAATGAGACAAATAAAAAATAGAGCATACAGACAAAAAGTTTTAAGATAGCGACAATATATAATAAAATAAAAGTACAATTATGATGCATGATGCTTGTCCATACAAAAATTATGAAAAGGCTGGCAGAGTGCAAAGAGAACAAGCGAACAGAGGAAGACCCAATAGGGGTTACATAGAAAGTGGTTTAGCACAGAAAAAGGTTATGGACTTTTTGCAACATTTATCACCCTGTAAATTGATTGTTTTTAAGATTTCGATATAGATTCTTATATCCAATGTTACTTTTTGAAAGATTTTGTAATGTTTGCCTCTTAATTTAGAAATACCCTCTACATATTTGTGGCAGTTCCAAGTATATGGTGTATTTACTGGATCTTACAATCTTATAACTGTTATAGAGAGCGATTTAACAATTGTGCTTTATATCTAGGGTCATAACAGAACACTCTGTGTATTTATTGATATTGTGCTTTTTATTATACCACACATATTTTGACATCATATAAAAAATATTTAATTATTTATCTTAATATAATAATAAAAAGAATTGGAAAAATTACATTAAAGTGTTCTTTTGTTTTTTTTAACATCTATGATTGTTTTAAACAGAATAAAAGCAGTTTAATTATTCATTTTAGAAGATAATTATATATATATATATATATATATATAATAACCAGTATATTTAGAACTACCTAGGTGTGCTCAATAAATATTTTAATACCTAGTGAAATACCCTGTGAAATTCTCATGTATATTCACCTGAATAATTAAAGTTGAAATTTGCATATTGCTTCTAAATGGCACAGTTCTCAAATTATGGTTAATGACATTTAAGACTGTAAAAAAGCTTAAAAGGGTTAAACCCTGGCTTACAACACCCGCCTCCCCTAGTGAGAAGCATTCTTTGAATTTGGTCAATACAAATTTATAAAACTGTAAATAAATCAGAGTTGAAAAGGTTCCTCCAAATAAACATAGTACCCATCCTAAAATATTAAAAATATTTCCAATAAAAACATACATCAAATGAAATGTATAAAAAAATATTTCAATGTTCGAAATTTAAAAAGTTCGCTGCATTTTTTGGCTATAGATAAATATATACCTATTCATATTTTTTGACTAACACTCAAACTAACAGCACGTTATAATACTATGAAACATTACACATAATATACATATAACGTAAACATCTAAATTAATGTAAATTAGTTCATGAGAAAAAAATAATTCTAATCATAATTAAGAATGTTATAAATTATGACTAAACTAAAAGTAACCTCTATGAAAGCAGATGTAAAATAAAGCAGAGGTCGTTAGCAGGGCTGCAGTTGTCCATATATTTAATGTATTCAATTTTTCTTTTCTATATCTCTGTAAAAGTATTATTAAAGAGATCAACACCATGCCTATACATACTAATGAAGCTAATTTATAAGTAGGTGTGCTAGTAATTGAATGTTTGATGGCAGATATTATAATTGAAAGTGGTAATAAGAATAACATCCATATGCCACTGCTGGCGCCAGGCCTATAACAAATAAAAGGTGATATTTTTTTATTAAGATAAATAAATACAAAACAAACCTAAGCTGAAAATCATTTTTTCTTAAAAAGTCTGCAGTGCTTTTCTCAGTTTCCATTTTGTTCAATTATTTTAACTGTCTTTCTATAACTAATATCACATTTTGACTTCCCAGATTTTTGTTTTTAATTCAGATATTGCCTAAAAAAGATCAAAAATCAAGTTATGGACAAATATCCAAATTCGTACATTTAAGAAAATATTTCTATTTGGAAATATACAATTTCTTTAACAATCGTATGTAAATATTACGCCATAATTTTTTTAATAAATGCCTTTTTTTATTTTCCTAAAATTTGGTTTAATTCAGTATTATCCATTAATTATATTAAATATACGAGTCTTTAAATATTAACCACTACCAGCTTGTGTCAAAAATGTCAAGTGGTCAAATTGACAAAATTAATCTAACCTAAAAGTGGCTTTTTGAGTAATTATCAATTTGTTCTTGGTTGGTGATGAACAAGAACAATTTAACTATGGGCTAAGTAAAGTGTAGTTGATGGAATAAAATTATATAAGTTTGGAAATATAAATAAAATGAATGATATAAAGGAGAATTCTGGTTTCAAAAGCTATATTGGGGAATCCGAACTTGAAGTAAGTATTTATATAAAGAAAAGTATTAATTGTTTCAACCTATATTTATTTTAGTCCATAACTTTAGATGATGCACAACGAACAAAGTTCTTGGATGGTAAGTCTAGAAGGAATGTGTTTTTATGTATACATCATTGTTGTGTATCAAACTATTTCAGGAGAAACTATTGTCCATGAAGAATCGAAAGTATTCTTATATACCCCTTTGAGTGATAGACAAAAATATATCACAGGTGTTTTAACAGTTACAACATTTAAATTATCATTTGCCAGCGCAGAAGAACCTGAATCTTCAAATTGTTACCAACAAAATCTTATATTAAATGTAAATGATATATGTCTGTCTTCCATTGACGTAATTTATCAAATTGGTGATAGAACTAAGAAAAAATTGTTACCTGGACAAAGTGTTTCAGGCAAAATCAAAGATATACTTATCATCTGTAAAAATATGAAAAGTTTAGAGTTTAGTTTTAAGAATAGTAGTAAAGATAGTGGAAAGAAAATAGTCAATGCTTTACTACATCATGCTTATCCAAAAAGACATTCTTTATTATTCGCTTATGATTACAAGTAAGTTTGTCTTACATTGGGGGTAAAAATGTATGAAATTATCCTTTATTATTTTTAGGGAACCTTATGTAAATAATACCCTAAGTAAAGAAGCCCGGTTTTTCCATAAAAAAGCTGATTGGGAAAAAGAGTTGAAAAGGACTAAATGTCAAAACTGGAGAATATCCCAAGTGAATTATAATTATCAAATATCTCCTTTGTTAATAGAAACTTTAATTATACCACAAAGTGTTACTGATAATATCATTAAAGAGGCTGTTGAAAAATTCAGAAACCGATTTTGCCCTATTTGGGTAAGTTTTTATTAAGAAATTTTTGCTCAACTAAAATGAAGTTCAAAAGTACTAGTAAAATACATTTTTACATTTTTTAGGTATGGGGTACCCAAAAGGGAGCAGCATTAGTCAGAATGGCTGACCTTTTACCAACTATTTCTGACCGCACAGAAGAAAACAAACTTCTGGAGCATATACGTAAAAGTCATCCTGATAAAAAACCTCCCCACATAATAGATCTCTCTTCACCAACACCCAAAGATATTCAAACTAGTTATTTAAAACTGCGAGATCTGTGTACTCCTGATAATACCAGAATTTTTAAGAATCAGGACTTTAAATTTTATGGGATGCTAGATAGTACAAAATGGCTTTTGTATGTTTCAATATGTTTAACAAAAGCCGTTGAGGCAGCTGATCATCTAAATGTTCAAGAATTATCTGTTGTATTACAAGAAGGTAGTATTAACACTATTAATATTTCTACCATGTTTTAGCGTACAGTTATTCTAATGTAACCAAAAACAATTTCCTGTATTACATATTGATTTAACACTTATTTTATCCTAAAAAGGTTGTGTGTGATTTCTTAATTCTTATTTCTATTCTTTTAGTATGAATATAAGGTGACTGAGGGTATTGGGACTTCTGCCTTTCCTGAAACCTACTGTGTTTCAACTAAATGTTTGTTCTGTAATCCCTCCTTTTTCATCATTTCAATTCCTATCAAATATTTTGTATTTTCCTTTTATGGTTACTTTTAATATTTATAATATTAATAAAGAGGTAAATGTTATTTTTAGGCAATGGACAAGATTTAAATTGTGTAGTTTCAAGTCTGACTCAGCTGATATTAGACCCTTACTTCAGAACAAAATTTGGGTTCCAATCTCTAATTCAGAAAGAATGGGTTGCCCTTGGTCATCCCTTTGCCAACAGACTAGGACATATTTTATGCAAAGAAATTGAACCATCGCCTATATTTTTATTATTTTTGGATTGTGTTTGGCAGCTCTTACAACAGTATCCTCAAGCTTTTCAAATTAGCGAGACTTATCTAACGACTCTTTGGGATTCTGCTCATGTTTCAATTTTTGATACATTTTTATTTAACAGTCATCATGACAGGTTCATGGCAGAAAATGTAAGTAAAAAATGATTTCATTTTTAATTCCCATGGTGTGATGGCTAATACAAAAGCTAATTAACAAATAAGTCTTCATTCAGATTTTTACCCAAAAATCATAACTAAGATATGAAGTAAGTGGAGAAGTTCTTGGTCAATAGGATGTTGAAATTAAAAATAACTTGGCTACTATTCCAATGAACAAATTCTTATTAGTACATCAATTTATTTTTGCTGGTAGCTTTTGGTTCTATGAATTTGTATGACAAACTACTCACGGGCTGTTTGCAATATTGAAAAAGAATAAATTTTAATGAAATAATATCAATATCAATATCAAGTTGTTTATTTAATATACAGGGTGTCTCACGACGATTAAGACAAGTAATATATCAGAATTGGGCAGTAGTAGAGAATTATAATTTTGGGGGTGTAAATTAGAGCAAATGTTGCATCTTTTCTTGTTATTGTGTTACCCAATGAGGTATTTGTTTTTGGTCAAGTGACGTCGCATTCAAAATTATTAATGGGACAACCTATATATTTGTGCCTTTCTGTATTCCTCCCGATAAAACAATTCCAACAAATGCGAAAAATACGCGATGCTTGTAGAACTGTGACACCGGAAATGATTAGGGCAGCATGTAACCGAAATCTATTATCAAGATTTGAGAAATGCATTTACGAAGATGGGCATCAATTTGAACATCTCCTTTAATATTGTAAGTTTTTTTTGTGACAGTCAATTTGAATTTTTATTAAAAATTATAATATTGGTTTGTCTTAATCATTACGTACGAATGTAAGATTGCCGAAAATTACAAGGGATTCAATTATGAATTTTTTAACTTACAATCGTTTAAGTACCTGTAGCTCTTGAATTAATCACTTTAGACCCCAAGTGTGCTAGTTTGTTGGAATTGTTTTATCGGGAGGAATACAGAAAGGCACAAATATACAGGTTGTCCCATTAATAATTTTGAATGCGACGTCACGTAACCAAAAACAAATACCTCATTGGGTAACACAATAACAAGAAAAGATGCAACATTTGCTCTAATTTACACCCCCAAAATTATAATTCTCTACTACTGCCCAAATCTGATATATTACTTGTCTTAATCGTTGTGGGACACCCTGTATATGTAAATTATTTACCTTTATATAGTATTTATTCTTGGAAGGGAATAAATATATTTATCTCAAATAATACTAAGGATTAGAATAACATATTTATTAATATATCAATACATCTGAGTTCTTTAAAATCAATAGAATCTTAATATTCATCATATATAATTTAATAATTATTCAGGATTTTGATTCATAGGGTTCTTTAATTCTACGGAGTATCTGGGACTGGAGAGAACAGTTTGTGGATAAAGACATAGGGCTTTTTTGTAACCCTCTTTATGACGATAGTTTCCGTGAAGCTTTGAGCCCCCATACTGGTTTATCTGGGCTTGAAATTTGGTTGCAGTGTTATTTCAGGTAGAATTTAGTCATAATTAATCGTCTATTTATTGAAATTGAACAATCTTACAGGTGGTTACCTGATTTGGAAATCCGTAATGGAGGTAAGCCCCAAGTGGATTTGTTCAGTCGATATTTAGTTTCTGAGATACTGCAAACTCAACAAAGTCCATCAGATCTTAATGGTAAGCTGCATAGAAATAAGGAGCAGTATTTCGAGTTGATACAAAAAGTGAACAGTTTCTTCCCATTTAGCCATAATTCCGGTTTGGTATCTGGAGACGCCACAAATAGTGTTCTATTGACTGGAGATACTTTGGATTCTCAATCCATTCTTAACTTTAACGACTAAATGTGCCTGTTTGCCAAAAATTAATGCAGCAATTTAAAGACAATGTATTATTTTACAAGTTTTTAAACATATAACAAGTATAAGTAATATGATAATTAATTTTAGAATTTTCGTTTCATTACATTGCTAACATATGACAATGAATGTTATATTGACTTTCAATATCGCTACAATTAATCTGTTTATAATTGTAATAAGGGCTTCTGAAAATAAGTGGTACCTCACCTAAAGTGAAACAAATAAATTTAGAAATTTTGACATTGGTAGGATCTTGATTAGGTTTTATGCATATATTTTAATGTTTTGAGTAACATTTAGTGTCATTCAAGTAAAAAACAAACATTTTTAATTTATTCACTCTTAGTTGAAATGTATCTAATATCGATCTATTCTCTAATAGTTCTTGGAGAAGTGACTAATTGGAATTTATGAATGCTAAAACTTAAAATAATAAAATTTAAGATTGTGAAACCAAATTTCTTATGTGGTCCTCCATAATATCAGATTTTTGGTCTTCCCGTTCTTTTTTGATATCTTCCTTATTAGCATATCACATTCCCTTCTTCTCCATGTATGTAGGAATTAAAATGCTTGTTTGCATAGAAGCCATAGTCTATTAACAAAAAATATATTTTTGAAAAAACCGCGAAATAGTCAAAATTATTATTACTACATATGTTTAAATCAATGTAATTTATCCGTAATAATGTCTAAAGAAGTAGTTATGGCTGTTAGACTTTGGTAGTGCTGTGATCTTATTTTCAGACTCCTGTAGAAAAATATAGAAAGTCATTCATATTATATAAATGCGCTTTTATTATCTAAGAACTAAATTGTTTTTATTTTGATGCATTAAATTAGTATATTCTTTCTCATAATTTTTTTCTTTAACAATAAATAGAATGCGATTTATTTAACTAAAATTTTATTAACCAACAATACTAATTTTCTTCCATACAACCTAAAATCTGATTTAAAACAAATCTAGTTTTGATATAATGATGTATTTTAAGCTAAAATTTAAAAACAGGTTTTACAGATTTTACAAATTAACTTGTGAAGCTTTTGATTAGTTCTGAAAATTCAGCCTAACTAAATATAGTGACTCTTATAAAAATACTTAATAATAATACAAATTGTTTGAGCATTTTTTAAATAATCCCGGTGTTTTACAATTATTATAAATGTTCAAACTAGTTTGAGGTAATAATAACAAATTTAATCATTATAGTTTTGGGAATTTCAGCCACTCAAAATAATTGCCGTATCACTGTTAATCTAGGAATTTATTTTTCTGTTTTCTGTGAAACCTATTTTGTGCAGGTTAATAATGTATCATTTAATTTTTTATTTGTATTGTGTATTTCATTCTGAGATTACCTGCAGTATTTTTATGTAGAATGCATTTTTAATTTTACTTACATGTAAACCAATAATGTACAACTTTATCTAGTTCAATAATGATTTTGTTTACAAAAGCCAAAAATGTTAAATAGTTATTTATGTTTTATTTATAATAATAAATAATTTTCCACCCTAATAAATAAACGTTTTAAGGAATAAGAAACTACTTATTAAAATTTTGTTTATTGAGATTATCTACTTTAATTTAAAAAATTCATACCTAAATCCTGTACTCGCTTAGGCGGTACATATACTAAATCCCAAATTTTGGTTTGCAAATATCTTCCTTATTTGAAAAGATTAATGATAAATCAAAAACAGTTTCCAAACCTTTTAATAACCTTAGAAAATCAATACCCAATTTTTTTAACAAATTGCTCTCCTGATTCCTCACTAGATGTTTAGGAAATATGTCTCTAAGGAAATGCATAAACCAAATTGTTATTCTTATATTTATCGAGTAATCTATAATCCACAAAGAGTAATTTGTAAAAAAACAAAAAATGTACATTTAAATTTGGAGGAAGAATATTATTTGTTAGTTGATACTGAACATTTCAATTGCGTTTTTGTCAAAAACGGTTGAAATCGTCATGTTTCAACAAGTACAACTTAAAAATGATGTTTATGTCATGTTTTCTAATCAAAATTCCTAAAATTTAAAAATATAAAATAAGATTCCTTGCCTTAAGTTTTATACCTCTGCAAATTTGGATAACAATTTATGAATTTTTTGTGCAATTATTGTTAAACTTTTAAACCCTATATCTTTTACCCCAGCAGCATTTTATTAAGGCATGCTTAGTCTAGTCTTTATATTATGGTTCAAATAATCGGCGCTTACTCTATGTTCCACTAGTTAGGACTCACACTGTATATGTATTCTGCTTTCGAAACTATCTCAATAAAATCAATTTAAAAATAAGTATAGGGTGTCCCATAAAAAAACAACTTGAGAAGGCAAATTTTTCTTAAAACATGTAATATGTCTAAAACATTTAAGTTCACAAATCTAAATTTGAATTCTTGTCTTTTTTTATTACTAGAGCTACCATCCGCTATCCGAATTTTTGTTCCTCCTAAATAATGTTATAATCTCTTTAAAAATATTAGTTTTTAAATTTGAGGCAAATCCGTTTTGAAATATTTTTTGACAGTAGGTGGTGGTTGAATAAAAAGGAATTAAAGGCACATTCATCTGTAGAAAAGAAGATTTATAACATTTAAAAGAATTTCCATTAGTTAAAAAAAGTATTTACGAAACCAATGAATAGTAAAATTAGATCAAACAAATAATGATCAAAATGTTAACCTTACCTGTCACGTTAAAGATTTCTCCGTATGAATCTGTTTAGCACTCGTCTAGTAATTTTAACATGTTTTAATTACACAATAATAACCTTATCGACATTCAATAGACACATCTGTTTGACGTTTTAAGAAAGTATTATTTTGACAAATTGACAGAATACTCAAATTATAAAAACTAAATTTTAGTGAAAATTACATGATAATTTTCAATTACTTATTAATTCGAATAATGAAGTGATTGGCAAATAATAAATGAACGACTTAATTTTGCAGTACTTTCACCTTTTTCATCTCTAATTTTCTGACATTAAATGGTTTTCACAAAGAACAATTATGGAAAGTGCATCTACTAATATTGAACTAGAGTGGGTTGAACATACAAATTCGACATGGGCTTTGAAAAATAGTGATAACATAGCTAACAGAGATCTTGTTCAATCTATGTATGATATTCTTTTACAAAATAAAGAAGTGAGAGTGATTCCTACTACTCTATCTTCTTATAGCGACGTGCAGGTACTAATAAATTGTTGAATTAAATATTAAAAGTAAAAATGAAGAGAAACTTTAATTTATATTACAGGTATTACCTACCTTCCAGTATGACCCTCCTTTAGCAAATGATCTTAATCATTACATTACTACGTTGTTGACTACTCAGTTACAACTTGCAAAAGAAGTATGTTCATCCACGCAGTTTTCTGTGATTTTTAAACAAAGGCTGTTACTTTTAAAAAGAATATATTATGCCTTATTGATGAAGTACCATGACAAAGAAAAACCAGATAATGGGTCTTGTGAACCTAGTACTAGTACTGCTGTTGCACCTTTAGTGCCCAGAGAGGTACAGTTCACTTTATTTATTTAAATTATTTTTAACAAAAAATTAATTTTTGTTCTTTGTATTAGATAATTTCAGGTTCACAAGCTCTACTTGAAGTTGGAGTTAAGACTGGGCTGAGCTTACTATTTTCATTATTACAACAGAATTGGCAGTTTAGCGGAATTCTTGGAATTCCATCTTTATGCAACTCTGTTTTAGAAACAGCAGTAACTTTAATTGAAAAACTTCCTCCTTTGTGTCTTTCCAATGATTCTCAGTTGACAAATCTAGGTACAAGCAGTTTAGACCAAGTTTGTTCTTTTCTGAAAACTGCAATTCTAACAGAGAGTTCTGCTGATGACAATGGTAAACTACTATCTTGTGAAATACTATTGAGCTTAGCTTTGCAAAGAGGATCTTTAAGATATTTATTGGAATGGATTGATATGGCATTAGAAGCTTCCTGTAAGGAACCTATGCTTTCCAGGTAATGTATATGTCATAAAATTATTATTAAAAATTGAAGTAAAAAAACATGAACCATCATTTTTTATTTTTTTACAGTAAATTGGCTAAAAAAGCAATCTCTCAATTAGAAAGCCATAAAAGCAAAGACAAAATTCTTACAAACCAAGACGGAGAGGAAATTATAATTTATAAAGCTGCTTTGCGTCTTATGGAAGTCTTGGTTTCTATGGCCATTGACTATGGAGGAGCTTGTTCCGCTGTTGAATCCGATTCTGAGTTAGGAGTCTATGAAAAGAGTGATGTTTATGTTTGGGGAAGTAATTCTTCCCATCAGTTAGCTGAAGGGAACCAAGAAAAAATATTATTGCCAATTAAATCAAAGATCTTTAACCAAGTTCAGCAGGTAAAAGGGTATACTCATTTTAGGCCAAATGCCTGTATCTACTATCATATAATCATATAAAGCGGACATAAAGAATTATCGCCCTATCTCTATTCTCGGCACGATTCCCAAGGTATTCGAAAGTATCGTTACTGATTTTCTTAAGTACGACTGCACTTCTATATTGAATCCTCAACAGTTCGGATTTTCTTCTGGTAAATCGACAGAACTCAGTTTGCTGCTTTATGTTGATACCTTGTCCGAAGCTCTGGAGAAAGGATTACAGGTTCATTCGGTTTATACAGATTTTTCCAAAGCTTTTGACACGGTGAACCACGATCTATTGCTGCAAAAGCTTAAATTATACGGTATAGGAGGTCAAGTGTTAAAATGGATAGGCAGTTACCTAACTAATAGAACTCTGCAGGTTAGAGTTAATCATCATTACTCTAACACCATCTCAGTGACTTCTGGTGTCCCCCAAGGGTCACACTTGGGTCCACTATTATTTAACCTGTTTATCAATGATATTATTGTCTGTTTTTCTAATACTTCTGCTCTCTTATTTGCCGACGACCTTAAATGCTTCAAAATCATTAATAATCGAAGCGATGCAGTGTCATTGCAATCAGATTTGGACGATCTAGCCAACTGGTGTCTTCTTAATGGGATGGAATTAAATGTTAGCAAATGTCACGTTATTCGGTTTTGTCGGCATCATCACTTGTCAACATTTAATTATACCATAAATGATAAATTATTGGATACTGTAGAGAAAATTAAAGACTTTGGTATTATATTCGATCGTTCTCTTAGCTTTAACCTTCACATCAATAATATTATTAAAAAATCAATGAAAATGCTTGGTTTTATCAAAAGAACAACCCGAGACTTTACTAACGTGCTAGCTATTAAAGCTCTCTACTGTTCTCTAGTCAGGACACACCTCGAATACTGTTCTCCTGTCTGGTCCCCACACTACTTGCATCTCAAGAGCAAATTGGATAATGTTCAACAAAACTTTCTTAGATTTATTGGTTTCAAAATGCACATCAACTGCAATTATACAAACATGGAGCAATACTTGAATATATCTTCTCTTTCTGTCCGTAGAGACCGAAAAGATCTTACAGTACTGTTCAATATTGTCAATGGCATATATAACTGTCCTGAACTCCTATCTAAAGTGTTGTTGTTTGTTCCACCACGTGCAACAAGGCAAACTCAAACTTTTAACATTTCTTTTCACAGATATAATTACTCATATTATACTTTTATTCCAAGAACACTAAGACTTGCTAATTCTCTGGATGACCTATTACTTTTTGGTAACTCTGTTGCTATTTTTAAGAACCACATAATGAATTTGAATATTTAACAATCATTAAATACATTGTTTTTTTATTGTTTGTACACTTTATTTTTTTGCAATTATTTGTTTTTTTTTCTTGTTATATATGTTTGTTGTACATTCTTATTTTATATATATTTATTGTCAATAACATATTTCTGTATTCTGAATTGGGCTTGCCCATATAAATAAATAAATAAATAAATAATCTGTAACTTGCTATAACATTTTAATCCATAGGGTTTAAAGCTAGCTAATACATACATGACCTGTCTATACTCTTATAATGATTCTAATGAGGTTTTTGCTCAGCTTTGTTAATATTGTGTCGTCTCATATTGAGCTAAATCTTCCTTGTTATCTGATTTTGGTTCATTTTATGCTGGAGCTTGTTAAATAGTTTTGAGACTGAGTTAAGCCCTGGCTCCGGCTCTGTGAAGTTTTCTTCTAAGTCTGTATGAAAAGTTTGTTGGCCTCATTATTTCCCAAATATTATTGTGTTCTTGCACCTACACTGGTCTCACACATGTTGAGATTGTGACAATTTTTTTCCACAGGCTGACACTGTCATATCATCCTAGTGCCTAGAGCACTTTCATTCTCGGTCACATAACAGAGATGCCCGCATCTGGATTCCTTTTAGAATTCATCTGTAAAATACATTAGCTCATTGAAGGCAAGAACATCTGGGTCAGATCACCCAAGCTTTTCCTATTCAATATTTCTATTTTAAATAGTCGGTCGAAAACATAGTATATTATCGCTTAATTCTCTGAGTAATCTATAGTTCTCTACTAAATGTTATAAGATGTTGACGTGTCATTTATCATTATAGTTATTTACTCAATGACCTCACTGCTTGACAATTTGCGAAAACCTCAAATTCAATGTGTAGAAGCGAAAGTAAGAGGAATTCTTCTAGAACTGCAGTCTTTGTCTTTGTAGTTTCTTTGAGCATTTTCTGGTAGAGAAATCCTTCATAATCTGACATCTAGGTGTTGTTATGTTATAGATCGAAGCTGGACAATATTGCACCTTTGCTATACACTGGGATGGTTATGTAAGTGCCTGTGGTAAAGGAAGTTATGGTCGTCTTGGTCTAGGCGAATCCTCCAATCAGAGTCTTCCTAAAAGAATACTTCTAGATGCTGTAGTCAAAAAACTTTCTAGTTCCAAAGGCAGTGATGGACACACTCTAGCTTTGATGGAAAATGGCCAGGTCTATAGTTGGGGCGATGGAGACTATGGAAAGCTGGGACATGGAAATTGTGCTACTCATAAGCAACCTGAAAGAATTGGTGGACCATTTTTGGGAAAAACTATTAAATATATTAATGCAGGTACACTACAATAAAAAGTAATGATATTGTTAGTATGTATATTTATTTTTAAAAGGCTATAGACATAGTGCAGCAATAACTGACGACGGTAAACTTTACACGTGGGGTGAAGGTGATCATGGAAGATTGGGCCACTTAGACAATAACGCCAGGCATGTGCCAACTTTAATTCAAGATCTAGCTGATGTTGAAGTTGGCTCTGTAGCGTGCGGCAGTTCTCACACTTTAGCCGTGTCTAAAGATGGAAAAACCGTCTGGTCTTTTGGATCTGGTGAAAATGGCAAATTGGGTCATGGAGAAATTGCTAAAGTATATAGGCCAAAAGTAATTGAAGCTCTTCAGGGATTGGTAATACAGAAAGTTTGCGCTGGAACTTCGTTTTCAATGGCTTTGACTACTATGGGACAGGTAATTTTTTTTTCATTTAGATCAAACATTTTTTTCATACAATTTTAATTCAGTATGAAGTTTAACCCAAAGTATAGAAAAATATAAAACAGCTTCTTGAAGATATTAACTTATGTTAAAATACACCATATAATAATAAAATAATTTATTCTTCTGCGTAATTTCTAACAATCATTTTGGTTATTCTTACCAATATATATATTGTATCATATTTACAGGTTTATACATGGGGTAGCGGACCCATTTTGGGCATGGGTTCTGCCGATGCAATATGCCTTAGACCACTTTTAGTAGAAGATTTGACACCTTATAGAATAATAGACATTTCCGCCGGTGATACTCACTGTTTAGCCCTTAGCGATGAACATCTAGTTTTTGCGTGGGGCACTAACAGTATGGGACAATGTGGCCAAGGACATACATCCAGTCCCATTACTAGACCTCTTAAAGTTATTGGTTTAGAGGGAGTTCTTGTTAGACAAATTAGTGCAGGTAAAAAAATATGTTTTTTGCAATGTATATTTTAATTCATTTTTAAGAATATGGTTTTTTTTTAGATGTAGTACATTTTTAGAAAGTGTTTTAAATAATTGTTTAATCCAATATATATATTTTGTTCTTTTTTCATGTCATATACAATTATCATTCAACTGTTTCTTCAGATTTCCTTGGTGTTTATTTTAATAATATTCACAACCAATTATTATTGAATCTACAATTGTAATATATAGATTGCTTCTTGAAATTTTGTGATTGATGATTTGCGAGGAGTAGTTGTTGCCTCTTATAGCTGAAATAACATATTCTATGTAGATAATCACATTGCTAAGCCAGACTGGACAAAATGAAATATATGCTTAGAGAATAAAATAAGTAGTAAACAAATATCAATAAATTGAATTTAAAAGAAAAATAACAATGTAAATCATCCGATGGAGAAAAGATTTTATTGCTTTGCAACTCGTAGCATAGATTGTTGTTATTATGAACTAGTAATATTATATTATAGAAAAATTAAACCCTATTTTCTGTCAAAAATGTAAATACTTTTTGACATACATTTTTGTACATTTCTTTTAATAAAACTATTTCAGGTACGTCCCACTCCATAGCTTGGACATCTATTCCATCTGAGAGCCAACATGTCACGAAACATAGGCCATTTTGCTTAGATTTACATGAGAAAACGTTTGGGTTTTTGAAAATATTTTTAGAAAAATATACAATTTGTTTTAATTATAAGAATCCGCCGCTTCCTTTTAATACTATGGAAGAACATACCAGATTCGTCTTGTTAACATTGAAATTACTCAGCACACATTTAAATTTATGCATAAATGGCAATTTGAATACCAGTGTATTAAACAGACATGCTAAAGTACTAAGGACTGCATTATTCAGGTAATAGAATTTATTCAAACTAAAAACTTGGCACGATTATTTGTACACACATTTTCAGGTTGGTAGATATAGAGGCCCCACCTGAAATACACAACACTGCCAGAGAAGTTCTCAATATAGGAGCCCCCCTTCTTCTGCCTCAACTTAACGAAAGAGTTGAATTTTTACATCTCCACTTATCAAGTGGTAACCAATTGTCACAGGGTCAGCAAATGCTTTTAGGAATAATATTGAATAGTCTAGAAGACCCCATTCACATAGCAGCGCTCTTAGGATATAGTAGTGTTCCTGAAAAAATTGATGATTTGCAGTTAATTGCAACGCTAATGCATACATTGTTGAAATCATTTAGTAAAAATACGGTACGCATAGAATTTAAAATATGATCCATCACAGAGGGACACTACTCACCAGTTAAAAAAAAGTTTCTTAAGTCAAACTCTTTTTATATTTTAGGAAGACACCCTGGATAGCATCTTAAACTACATGTCGATTACTACCAAATTTAAATGGCAAAGTCCGGGAAATTCGAAAATTTACAATCTTCAGCGACTTCTCTCCTCGTTGCAAAACCACATGCTGGCCCACTATACTAGCTCGCCCAAAAACCAATTCATGTACACAGAAAACGACATTTTTATAAGTCATATATCCGACGTTTTTAAATTTGCCATGAAAATTCTGAATAGGGCTGCAAATATTTTAATAATGTACCCATCCAGTTTGGAACTATTGTACAATGTTTTATTAGAATCAGTTACTGGCGCTATGCTCTTCAAAATTTTGAATTCATTGCTTCTTATGCCGGTTCTCTATGTGAAAAACCTATATCCAGCTCTCTTGGAATTAGTGGATCCTATTGACAGATTCAACCAATTGTTACCAAGAGAACTCTGGAATAGCGAAAAAGATTCTTCAAGTAAGTATGAATAATTTTTTTATGTTTTGTACTGACTAATTACTGTTTATATAAAAAATAGTTTGAACTAAACAACCTCATATAATTAGAAACAAATGATTTGATGAATCATAAAAAAATTTAATTTTATGAAAAAAATATAAAAACAACCAAATTATTTCGACACAAGCATAAACAAACAATTAATCACCACATTGTGTAAATATGTAAAGCAGTTGTAGTGATTTTCAAGATTTTTTTTTCAAAAAAGAGTAATTCCCATTATAAAAAACTAGACATTGAAAAATCTTGTAGAAAACAGTTTTTAGATTTCCTTAATATACTCACTAGCTAGATCTGCACTTCAAATGTTTAAATGTTCAAGATTTTTATTTAGGCACGCTATATAATTTTTATTTTAAATACCTATACTTATTGATAAGTTGTTTATTGTTATTATTATTTTATGAGATAACAAAGAACCTAAGGCGATGTTTATTTCTCGTTTACTTCAAACAATTAATTTTCGGATCTCGCGGAATTGCCATTAATTCATCCTGTATATATAAGTTTTTCGATATATAAGTCCCTAACTGCCTATGACAAAGCGATCATTTGATCTTTGATATGTATTTACATATTATTTCCCAGTTTTGTTATTTCACAAGGAAATAATTTAATATTGATTTAACTAAAAAACATTTTTTGTAACTTAATGCAGCTAATTATAATAAAAAACATTAAATAGAAAAACTTTTTTTGGTAAAAATGTTAAGTTGACTTTAGTCAAACATGTAAATTTTTTAAAATATAACATATACAAGGTGATTCATTCACAAAATAAAAGTCTAACATCTGCGTCTGTCAATCAATGTTTAATATACCAGTACAGAATTTTATTCAAAATCGGTATTTATGCCGTAGATGATCATAATTTTTTTAGGAAGTGAAACTCCCACACTGGACCAATTAGCCGAACAATCCTGGATATGGATCGTAGATATGCAAAAAACTTGTTCTTTGGTAATAGGTCACTGTTTAGGAGGTATGCTTGTTGGCGAACCGCCATCTCAAGCAGAAAATCACTGCCGTAATTGGCTGTCGAACGAAATTTTCTCAGCTGGAATAGTAGAAGAATCTGTTGATTTAGCAGCATTGACACAACTATCCTATTTCGCATCATCTAATTTTCCAGCATATTTTTTATTGTCTTTAGAAACATTACCACCACAAGTGGAAAGTTTATGTAGATTAGTTTTTGATTTACCTTGTCAATATGATGAAGCTTGTGCACTTCCTCCAAACGAGATCCAAGAAAGTAACAGTTTTTTCAATAAGTTAATGGAAGATATCGAAATTGAATCTTGGGAATTCAATGAGGATGATAAAAAGTTGCTAGACACAGTAACCAAATGCTTTTTAATGACATTACTGAGACAATTGGGCCTTTTAGAAAAGTCGCCTACTCACCCAGCTGTAAAAGAAATTTTTAAAACCGTTTTAAATTTAAGACAAAGAATGATTGGTTTGATATATTGTGAAGAATATCAAGAAGAGATTATGGAAAATCAGGCAGAAGTTGAAGCAAATGAAAAGTTCTTTTTTGGAGAAAATGATGAGCAGGGTTTTAAAACGTCTTGTAAAGAAATATTGAAGAGATGCTTATTTTTGTTAATTTATGTAAAAGGTTAGTTTTAACGTATATTTTTAATTTTCTATTAACAAAAATACATTTTACAGGCATAGAAGCAGATATTTCACCAAATTCAATGACTTCTGAATCTGAAATCGAGTTTGAAAAACCTTATATCGAATTCTATAAACCTTCTAAAGAATCTACATCTCTCAGCGATCTTAGAAAAATATGTTACTCTTTTCAGTGCTTTGTTTTAAATGAGCCTTTAGAAAAAATCAGAAATTTTATTAATAATGACGTTACTGGATGGTGTACAGATCCTTCTGTCCTGTATAGTGCTTTGATCCAACAAAAAGATAGAGCTCTGGTTAGGTTAGTATCAATTCTAAATAACTTTTCATAATCTACCACTTAAGGCTACTCTAACTAATATATTAAAAATTCTATTGAAATAATAGAATTCCTTAATTTAGATGTTTACTTTTACAAAAATAACTTTTTAATGAAAAGTGTATTCCCGCTGTGTTTCATATTTCAATAATAAAACGTGGTGGAAGAGGGAGTCGAACCTATCGTCCTCTAAAAATATAATTTAATCTAATTGTAAATAAGGTTTAATTGATTAATATATGTATACTATATACTGAGCTGGTATTATAAAGTAAATTTGAACATTAAACTTTTTATCATCGAGAAATGTTTTTTAAATATTTTGTAGGTTGCAGAGCTTAGACCAGCTTTTATATCATTTAGTAACTCGGGAAATTTCTCCCACGGTTTTAAATTGTATACAACAGCAACTTCTTGAAGGCTCTTTTGGATTCTGTAATATAAAGAATGAAGATTCTTGTACCCAACTTCATCATTATTTAGAGGGAATTCAGTCATCTCCATTGGAAATACAAGAAAAAATTAGAACTGTTGTACATGGTATCTATCAATTTTTGACTCAGTCACTTAAGAGGCAGATCTTGAATAATTCAGAAAACAAACATCTTTTGTTGGTTACAGTATTTTCTTTGAGCACAAGGTAAGTTTTAGTTTTGTTGGAGACTCGTTAAATGATCAATTAACTGATCTAATTTTTTATGTAAAATAATTTGTAGGTACTTGTCAAATGACTTACCAATCGTAATAAATAACGACTTGGTACAACTTCTAATGAAGCTAATCAATTTCCACTTGATTCTTACGAAACTATTAAACAAATCTGAGTTACTGAGTGTAGCAGCTTTAAGACTAACTCGAATTCTTGCCATATCGTGTTGCGTTCATTCCAAAAAAATTGATTTATCTACTCTAGAGAACGTAGTAAACATTTTACATGAACAATTTATTAAAACCATAGAGACTTTCGATGAAAGTTTTCAAAATGTTGCCAGTTCCGGTTGCGCCAATTTCATCAGAGATGGTGAACGTAGCTTGGGTGATTTTTTGCTATTTTTGAGAATTATTTCCTCAAGTCATGCAATCCAAAAATTATTAGCTTCAAAAAAATGGATTTTTGCGTTGCTTGCCATTTTGGATACTTCCAACTTATATACAAGTTACTCTTCGCAATTAAAAACTCTAAGACCTAAATTATTGATTTTACAATTGTTGCAAGTAATTTTACCAGGACTTCAAGCTGTCCATATTGACGATGATTTAAGAAAGCATATTATCAATAAACTTTTTAACCAAATTAGTCAAGAAATTTGGAATGTGCCTAAAGTTGTCAATGATATATCATCATCTTTCAGTTGCGAGTTTTCTGAAAGCGAATTTATAGATAACAAAATATTTAAAGAGGGAGAGGGCAATGTACCTGTCCATGATATGGGATTTGATCCGGAAAAATGTTACAACTGTACAATTGAAGGTAATTTGACTCTAGTTCATGGCACTGGTGGTCGTGGTTATGGTTTAGCATTGCAAGCAATAAGATCTGGATGTTATCAGTGGAAAATACTCATAGTAAAAGAAAATAGGGGCAATGAAGGAACATGTATTGGTGTGTCTAAGTATCCTGTCAAAGATTTTAGCCACAGATCCACAAATGATATGTGGTTGTATAGAGCATACAGTGGAAGTTTATATCATAATGGAGAAAGAGATATGAGTTTTCAAAGTTATACTCAAGGTAAATATATATTTATATTTTACAAAGACTTATTATTTGTTTATTTTTTCAAGGTGATTACATCACAGTAATATTAGATATGGATGCAAAAACTTTAAGTTTTGGAAAAAACGGAGAAGAACCAAGGGTAGCTTTTGAAAATATTAACGCATCTGAACTTTACCCCTGCGTAATGTTTTATAGCACAAACCCAGATGAAAAAGTCAAAATTACGGATATGAAAGTACACGGTACTCAAAGGGATTTACTGCCAGGTGAACCAAACTTAGCACCTTTACATGCCATTTTAATTGAATCTTACGTGACTCTAATAAGGTATGTAGCACCTGTATATTGAGTTTATGAGTAAAATTTAGTTTTTAATGTCATTTGCTAATTTATGCTTGTAATTTAATGCGGTCTTTTCCCAACTATTAGAAAATATCTAGTTTGGATGTCAGTCAGTAAAGTATATTAGTGTATTACATAATATGGACTATAAATGACATTTGATATATTAGTGGAAATATCGCACAAAAATTGCTTAGATAAGACCGGTAATTTTACAAGTATGTAAAATGTTTTCAGCTAAAGTAATGTACTATACCTTTTATATGCACCCAGATCCAAACTCTATAACTACATGCATATTACTGTTTTAAAAAAATTACTACAACTCCGAACTCAATACCTGAATTGCAACTATAAAATCCCCATAATAGTATATTATGTTTTTTTTGTGATTATTGCTTGATCTTTATTATTTCAGAAAATTACATAATGCTCCTACATGGACAGAAGATGTCAATGAAACTTTAGTTACAAGACTAAATAAAATTGAAAGCTTATTTCCAGTTATTGACACTCATAATATGGAAGATGATGTAGAATTGACCCAAGAAAAAATAAGCGAATTTAAGTCTGAAATACAAGTAGATGAATTGTGCAATAATGTCTGGGCGGCTCTTGTAGTAATCGCAGGTAAAACTTCGATTTTGTATTAAAAATAGTAACAATAACTATTTGAGCATACCAACTAAATTTTGAAAAGCAATTATTTTTTCATTGTAAATGATTAGTTAATATTTTTGATAAATTAATATTATGACTTTATATTTTAAATATTATTTTATATGACAAAATATTGGTTTGCTGAATATCATATCTGTTATTTTGTTGATTTTATTTGATAAATTTTTTATAATTTTTTGTTTTGAAGTTTTAAATTTTGATATATTATTGTGTCTCAATTAAAATTGCACTATCAGCTGGGCTCTTGTCAGATTATCAGAAGGTCTAAGATTGAATATATATAGTTTGTTTCTCTATACTTATTGTACAATTGTTAATTTATAAATGTACATGAATCATATTGTAACTGCAGCATGATTAATAATAATAATTGCCTTTAGTAAAGGGTATTAGGCTGTGGTTACACTTACATTACTTTTTGTAGGTTTTGATAGAGGTATGCGAATGGGAGGCATCTGCAAACACAAAACTACGGGAAAAAAAGCAATAGTTCTGGGTATTTTAAAAAAAGGCATCACAACGGTAAATGTTCAGTGGGAATCTGATGGTGGTGTCTCAGATGTGACAATTTCGAACTTAGAATTTGTTGAACCCATTCCGTTTGCTATTAATAAATTTAGTGGAATAAGTCCGCGCGTGTTGCTGCAAATTGCAAGACTTAGTGGCATAACAAATGAAATTACTATGCCAAACTTCGATCTTACAGAAGACGAACAAATACTCTTACATCCTAATAAGTGGCAAAAATATTCAGTACCAGATCATTTAAGGTATTATATATATTGTGTTATTCTATTTTTACAAATTAGGAGGACGTTTCATAGAAATAGTATAGGGATAGGGAATGCCATTAAAAAATCTTAGTTTGGGGCAGTTTTTAGCAGATAATTTAATTCATCAATTAAATATCTGTAAATTATAAATTTATCTATATTGCAAAAAAAACTCTTATATCAGTGAAATATTGACTAGCAATAAAGACTGGTATACCAGGCATATTATTTTATTAACCTAAAGTACTAAATAATTTTTCAGGTGTAGTTCAGATTCACAAATCCACAACCAAAATCCCACTGATCGCCCACGAACAATGGAATCTCTCACAAATGAAATGGTTTCCAGCATCATGGGTGAAGTGAAGAGATTAAGTACAGAAAAAATTGCCGGTTCTCAGAGCGAGTCTAAACTAAAAGACGGTGGAGATGCAAAGACCGAAAATGACAATGATAACTTACAAACGAATTTATTAGAGAAGAAATTATTGGATTTAGAGGAAGAGACACTTAAAATGGCGTTTTTGCAATTTGCCGCGCTTAAAGTTCTAGGTAATTTAGTTCAGATTATCAATAATAGGTATTACGTCAGTTTTGCATAGTATAGAATTCAAAATTTGAAAAAATCTACTGAATATTTAAATATTCTAAATCAATTTTTATTTTGTTTAGGTATATTTATTACCTCATCTTCCTTTACTGAATTGTTTCTGACGAATTCCAAAGCTAAAACGGAAGATATAGAATCGATGGCGAAAATCATGCATGCTCTCGTAGATAAAAGTATAGACCAATGTAAACTAGAGAATATTATTAGTGTGGCCGATACTGAAAGAGCACAATCGATTTTACACATGAGTTATGTTAAGTGCCGCTCTTCTGAAGAAAAGAAAAGTTTAGCACCTAGCGGAAGTAAAATCGATAATTCCGTTACCAGTTTACCTAATTCGACAACGGCAGCTGAAGGTAGATTAGAGTTTTATTCAATGTTTTTTTAATAATCGTTAGTTGTTTTATTTTGTGAAGTCAAGTATTTGTTTGTTGTAATGTTTTATACAGGTAGCGATAATTCAAGAAAAGATTTGCTGTTGAAACCTCCAAGACCTAGTAGTTCTGTTCCAAAACCTCCATCTTCATTAAGTGTACATACATCAGCTTTTCCTTATGTACCTTATGGGGCAACACATTCCTCTTCATTAAGTAAGTTCAAACAGGATCCATGGAATTTGGTGATATATTTAATTCAGAAATATGAGTCATCAGCAAAATCTCAGAATATAACTTCAGCTATTATTCTATTTCATTCTAACTTCATCCGTCATATTTAACGAATCAATAATTTTAACGGACCTACTACTCACTATAATTGATGACTCATTAATAAACTACTTCTGAGCCAACACTGGTTTACTTTTTATATACTATTAAGTAAAAAAAATAAGATACTTTAATATATTTTGAAGACGCCAAATACATGTGAGGTCGTCGGTAATTAAATGTAAATAAACCAAAAAAAAAAAAAAAAAAAAAAAAAAAAAAAAAAAAAAAAAAAAAAAATGTATTATATAAACAGCATTACAACCAATAAACTTACCTAAGTACAATGAGTAGAAACAGTAAAATTAAATAATTTAATGTTAAACTGAGTTAACATGTGGTGTTAATAAATAAATGAACAATTAAGAAAATTTATTATTGTTAACAGTGATATTTTGCGTTGTAAAATATAAGACCCGGAAAAATCCAATACGTAATACAAGAGAAGAGTAGAAATTTTTTTCGATACTAAAGCTAAAGTATTAATATAATGGTCAAAATCCAATCCTACCATTTCTTTTGATGGCACAAACCACTGTCGATGTCGATCTTAAAGGTATTGGGATTTTTCCTCTTCACAAATCTGGTCATTAGAGATCTAAATCTGAAACATTTAATTTAGAAAAGAATAAAATCAAACATTGAATTTTATTTAATTTTTTAGGCGGAAGCCCAAATTTAAGCAATCCTGTGAGAAGCCGACTGTTTTCCGGTTCAGAATCCGAAGAAAACTTTTGGGGCATGCGCCGGATTTCTTCAAATTCTCCTCCACCACCTCCGATAGCAACTCCGCTTTTAGAAATGGGCTTTACCATTAAACACATACTGAAAGCTTTACGAGAAACCAAATGCGCTGGTGAACTTAACGCTCATACTGTAAACACGTTGGCTACGTGGATGTTGGAACATCCATATTTAGATATTAGTGAAGATGAAGGTACATCAAATAGGAATTACTTATTGAGGTCTTTAATGGAGCGGTCTCAGGATATTGCGAGACCTCAGAGTTTAGAGGGATCTGAAATAGAGTTTATTCAAAGAAGAGGTAAGCATATGAAACTAAACCTGATGTACGTGTAAAGTGTTAAGGGATTCAAATAAACAGTCATTATTTATTTAGTTTTAGCTCATCTATATATTTTATGTTTTTAGGTTCAAGGAAACGGGGTTACGAATTACGTACCTTTTTAGAACGTGTGGACCGAGCTCTTCATGAAAGAGTCAGAGAAAGGCAACACGTCAGGGGCGAGGCAAGTCCACTATTAAGAAACTCTTCCATTGAGGACTCGACTAGCGAGAACGCCACACCTACCTCTAACGAAAGTGTAGACAGACAACAATTAAATAATTCCTCTTATGTTAGTGTAGAAAATCCATGTGGTATATGCCCTTATTGTAAACATTTGTCTCCTTATCTGGATGCACATTTAATATCTTATCACCCTGGTTGTAATACTCTCTGGGGACAAGGTGTTTGTGGATATTGTACAGATGGTTATTACATCTTGTGTTATAAATGTAAGAATAAATACACAAATAACATTAAATCGGAAAATCACATTCAGCTACAAGCTCCTGATATTATTTTCAATGAAAACGATATGACAGAAGCGGATATCCAACTATCAAAATTTGTTTTACCCAATTGTGATGACACTGATCTCATCAAAAATTATCTAGGGATGGAGCACTTAGTTGTCGAAACTTTTAGTTTGGTACGATTTGATCCCCTAGGTATAAACGCTGTGTCTAATCTGACCGGCGAAAAGGAAGATAAAGTAGAAACTAGAATCAGATCAGTCGGGAGTCAAGCTATGACGCTAACTACTTCATTTGAAAGAATTTTAGCTCTAAAACATTTAACCGTTACAATGCACATTTTGTTATCCAGAACTGGCATTTTAAATGTTTTATCCATACTCTCATTGAGTACAAATTACTTTTCATTGGTGAGTTGTTTAGAGTCTATAGGTTTATCTGACATAACAAAAGTGGTACGATTAATGACATTGACGGCTATGAACCGAGTTGAAATTAATAATGTTAAAAACAATCAGGACATTCCGACATTCCAACTACCAAAAGGATTTTCTCAACTTGTAACAGATCTATCCAGCGCAGCAAACAGCTGTTTGAACTACTTAAGTGTCAGCATAGCGGCGCTGGCTCAAAACGAAATTAGTTCCTCAAATCTCGTTGTCAATATGTGTACAAAAGATTTAATTATGTATTCGTTCGGAATTTCTGTGCCCGTATCTGGATTTGCGGTTACTCAGGCTTTAGTTAATATCCTATCCACCAATGGAGGTTGTTCTTTGATGGATTTACCCAAAGAAGAGGCAGCCCAAAGTCCCCAACCTGAAAGCAAAGACATTGGGCCTTTGACTTTAGTGAACGCATTATCCGCGTTTATTTTGTCTGACAAAGTAGCTCATAGTAGTAAACCGTGGGCAGCTCAACAGTTATTTAAGGTACGAATTAAATTTGATAAATTAAGCTTTAATTACAGTTCTACAAGTGGATCTTTAACCCTGTAACTAATATACATAAGAAATAAGTTGAAATATTCTTCAATATCTATTTTGAAATGACAAATAATGTGGCTATCTTTTTGATAAACGTTTAAATATTACATATACATATATTGTTATAAGGCGAAAGTTCTTTTACATATCTAAATTTGGAAATAAATCTATAAATAATACAAAATAATAGAAAAAGTGTGCAAGAGTGTTTGCAATATTAAAATGTCAGAATTCAGAATATGAAATAAGGCAATATTAACGTGAGTAAATGCTTACTTAAAAGTAACCTCATTTACCCTTGGGAATATTGGGTTTGGATCTTTCTTATTAAGGCCTTAACTAATAAAATGTCACAATATTTCAGTTCATTTCTCTCTTAGGTAAAACTTTCGCTAGGATATTGTTTCATATATTTTTTGGACGTCCTTTTGATTTTCCATCAGGAACTCCCATTATTCACACCTTTTCACACAGCACCTCCATACCTTCTTATTCTTATAATGATGCATGGATAAAGATATAACGAACAAACTGTATATTGTTTGTTATGAAATAAGTGTAATGGATTTTTGACCTTAAATAAAATTATCCAAAAATTTGTAGTCTCTGGCAACTAAAATACAAATGATGGCTGGGTCAAACGCAGAACAGGTTAATTTTGCGGATTTATCAGGTTTTATGCCAAAACAATATACCGCGAACTTGGAAGCTCATGACAACAGAGTTTCAACGTTAGCTTGGCATGAACAAAGTGGACTCTTAGCTACCTCCGGTTATGATGGAACGGTGAGAATTTGGATAGTAGAATCAAAAAAACTACCAGTCTTGGATTCTACTCTAGTCTTCCACATCTCCACAGACGTATTCGGCAGTGAACTTCAAGACAAATTAATAGGTCAGTCAAATTTTCCTATTATTTATCTTCCTAAATTTTTTATATTATATGATTTATTTTACAACTAATTAATTTTATGCTTATTTAATTTAATTTAATTTTGATTTCTATTTGCCCTTTTTAAATAGCTCCTAAATTATTAACACTTTGCAATTATTTTACTGCTATTTTGATTATTCTGCCTTCTGTGAATATCTTCAAATGTCTCGACCGTTGTAACGTATTCTGCTTGGCGAACATTATTTTTTACCTCTTATTTTGGTATTCTGGGTAATGATATAATCCAATTTTTCGATTTTATACGTTCAAGTCGCTTTTTTAATTCCTTGCATTTTTCGTTTATTTTTCTCAGAATGTTTTAAGATATAAATAAGTGAAAATAATTAAGCTTACACACTAATAATTTTAGGACATTTGAAATGGTCTCCCACCGGAAATTTTATTGCCGCCGCTTTGGATAGCGTGATTAATATTTGGCCATTGAAAAAATCGGAAAATACAAACTGTTACAGTGAGTGGTTTATAGAAGATCAAAAGGAATTTATTACTGTAATGACATGGCCGAAAATTAAAGGAGAAACTGTACAGGACAAAGACTTTTTGATTGTTGGCAAAATCGATGGATCTGTATCTCTAATCACTCTAACAGACGAAAGTAAACAGGTTTCTGTGCTTCAGAACTTCACTACATCAAGAAGTAAGATGACCACATGAATATAATCTCTTTATTATGAAAATGATTTGATATTTTCTATGTAGCGATAGTACAAATCGACTGGCATCAAGAAGACGGTCCATTTGCCATTGCGTACTATGATGGAGTAATAAAATTAGGCTGGGTTAATAAACAAACTCACGTAGTAACTTGTAAAGCCCATGAAAATACAATAACTGGTATCCAGTGGGATCCTAGGGGAATTTTACTTGCATCTATATCTACAGACGTTACTTGCAAAATATGGCTACCTACAGAAGATAAATTAGCTCTTCTTCATTTATTGGTTCAATCACACGAGCCTCTTGTTTTAGTTTGGTCTCCGCTGGTTGGTGAAGGACCGACGCCACTTTTACTAGCAATCGGTAACTATTTCAATTAGTAAAATTATAACTTTTAAATTTCTATGAAACTACTTGTAATTTTAATACTACCTTTTTTCTACATTCCAGGTAGTAACTATGGCACTGTGAATGTTTGGAAATTGCCAGATGAGAAAAGTACCCAAGAAAAAGTTCCTATCCTTGTAATGAATTCACAAGGTCACTCATACAACAGTGTTTCTAGTATCTGTATAGACAAAACTGGTTTGTTATTGGCTAGTGGATGTCTAAAAGGACCTAGTGGTGTCGTCAACATTTGGTCCCTTCATGATGGAAGTCTCGTCTATACAACCACAGGTACTAGCAACATCTGTGTAAATTCACTAAGTACTTTTTAAATAAATGTTTTTAATTTAATAGGAACTGGTGGTGTATCTTCAAATGGGATGTGCTGGCTTAACAATAACAATTCTTTATTAGTTGCATTATTTGCAAGATCAAAAACTATCAATGTTCTAAGCTACAGTATTCTAGATCTAATAAAAAATCTTCCCTTGGCTGTGGTTCGATGTACGTTAATAAAAAAAGGCATTCGAGGGTTAAAGACTGCTCCATTTTTCAAAGTTTTTGCCAATATGCTACCCCAGATGCTTCAAGATCAATTTAACTCTGAGAAACTGACAGTACAAACTGGTGCCCATCTCATGCATTCAGTTTATTTGAAAAGTTTAGCTTCAATAGCTCTTTTATTGGACATTGATAAAGTCGTATGCTACAAATTATCGTCTATTAATAATAAAGGCGATTTGGAACCCATTCCAGAAATGTACTGGTTGCACACTTTCAGCTTAGCAGCAAAAATGGCAGATAGTTTGATCAAAAGGACAGACTTGACTGAAGAAGTCATTAATTTGAGTAGAATACTAGATGAAGATGTTAAACCTTCATCTATACAAAATGTATTTTGGTCATTGAATCAGGATGAACAAATTATACAATGGGCTGCACAGAGACCTCAAGATTGGCAATTTGGAGGTAATTAAAAATTTAGTTCAATTCAAATAATTTTAATGCCTATGTTGAATTTTACCTAAACATTTTTACGTTTTTATCTAACAGGCAAATGCAAAGCTTATCTGTGGGGCTCTGATCGTCACGGCCAACTTGCAGAACTGGGATATAGTGCTTCGATTCCAGCAGCTGTCGAATCATTTTCCATAGCAAGAAAAATTGTTTGTGGGCAAAATTGTACTTTTGTTATCGAAGCCAACGGCACAGTTTTAGCATGCGGCGAAGGAAGTTATGGAAGATTAGGCCAAGGAAATTCTGATGATTTGCATTCGTTGAGTATTATTTCAAGTTTGCAGGGATTTGTGATAATTGATTTAGCAACTTCCGTTGGTTCTGATGGCCATAGTTTAGCGTTAGCTGAAAGTGGTGAGGTATTTTCTTGGGGAGATGGAGATTACGGTAAGTAATAGACTGACAGAACAGCAAACGTAAATTATGATCAGTACGCATGTTTATTTCACCATATTTTTTTTTTCGATTGCTGTAGACAGATAAGAATTAGTTGATTTTAAGTTATTATTATTCCCACTTTGATTTTTTAGGAAAACTGGGGCATGGTAATAGCGATCGTCAACGAAGACCAAGACAAATTGAAGCCTTGCAGTTTGAAGAAGTAGTTCAAGTAGCTTGTGGTTTCAAACATAGTGCTGTAGTTACAAAAGACGGAAAACTGTTCACCTTTGGTAATGGAGATTACGGTCGACTGGGTCTAGGTATGATTAAGTGTCAATTTTTAAGAAAACTTCATTTTTTTTATTTCCTTAAATCAACATTTTTGGTTTTATAGGTTCGACTTCAAATAAAAAATTTCCTGAGAGGGTTATATCATTAGAAGGGCACAAAATTGGGCAAGTGGCTTGTGGGTTGAATCATACAGCATGCTTGTCTGTAGATGGTATGTCTGTTTGGACATTTGGAGAAGGAGACTATGGAAAATTAGGTTTAGGTCATGTTACTACAAAATCTACTCCCCAGTTGGTGGACACTATGTGCAATATTGGATTAAAGAAGGTATATTTCAATATTTTAAATAGATTTAAAAAATATGCATACAAGGGTATTCATGTCAATTATGTCACTGTTGCTTGTTTTGGATTTAGAAAAAAAATTTCCAATTTAAATTTTTTGATGTGTGTACTGCAACAAACAATTAGCCTTCTAGATTGGAAAACCTTATTAAAAAAAGATGAAATCAAATTTACAACTCCACAGAAATGGTAAATGAGATCAAAGAAAATTATTTATTCGAGAAAAGCGCTAGGTCTATATAACTATAATGAAAAAGAACTGTGATGACACACATACATTAAGTTTGAACTAGGCATTTTGACATTGGTGAAACACTATTCTTTGTATAAATGTCACCTTTCAGAGTACCGACTGTATGTGAATTATCAGGTTGGGATCATGTTCTTCTTGAAAGATGATTGTAATTAAATCTGTGCTCTGCTTTTCAGTTATATAAAAGATACTACATAAAGAGTTCGTGTTTTATATTATCAGATACAAATAATACACTATTAAAATACAACTTGTACTGTGCCAAATCTGTAAAGTTATTTTACTTAAATATTATTTGTTGTAGGTCGGATGCGGTACACATTTAACCATCTTTCTCACAAATAGTGGACAAATTTATGTTTGTGGTGTAGATCGTGTTCCATGGCAAACTCACATGCGGGAACGTTCTGATTATTTGCCACATCAACTCACAGGTTTGGCTGATTATGTTATAGATGATTTTGCAGTGGGCACAGAACACTGTCTATTTTTAACCTCATGTGGGAAAGTTTTTGGATGGGGCATGAATACAGAAAGTCAATTAGGTTTACCACATGTTGCATTAGTTAAAGAACCAGAGATTATAACTGAACTATCAAATAAGGGTATAAAACAAATTTCTACAGGAAGAACACATAGTGCTGCTTGGACCAGTATATCTTATCCTTTGAAAAATTCGAGGTTAGTATTCCTCATTATAAATGATTAGTATAAAAATAGAGTTTAAAATAAAGCAATATGTTAGATTAAAATTATAATTGTGTATTATTCACTGTACATTACCACAATATTAAGTTGACATTTTTTCGTGGCCAGATGGGTTCCAGAAATCATTTACTTAACCTATCTAATCTTAAAGCTGGCTGAATTTTCATCTGCAAATTTCTTTCCATCTTTTCTCATTATGATTTTCCGTGTATATCATTTGTATCCCTTTCAAATTGTTTTAATAAGCTTACCTTAAGTACGATTTATTGTATTTAAAAAAAATGAAACTCCTAGATTTTACTAAAGATATCTGTTTTGGTTTTAAGATTTACGAACAGCTTGAGCCTAGGATTACCAACTGATATACCGCCGCAGTATGACACTCTACAAGGTCTTTCGATTAAATCTATTCAATCTCGACTGAAATTCTTATACAATTTCTCGGATAAATTATATTCTTGTTGGACCTTAATGCCGCTAAGTGTTCAACAAATTGACATGCAAATTCCACCTTTAGAAGGATTGATTTCTCCTAAATTAAGGACTTTATTGGCTCCTAGGGTGTATACTTTACCTTTCGTAAGATGCATAGGAAAGACTATGGTACAAGGAAAAAATTATGGACCTCAAATAACTGTAAGAAGAATATCGCAAGAAGGTAATCCTTTAAAAGAATGTGGTTAAAACAGAAATTTATTGATTATATTTTGTTTTAGGTCGGAAGTGTAAACCAATCTTTGTCCAAATTGCAAAACAAGTAGTTGATATCAAACCAAATGAAATGAGACTACCTTCAAGAGCTTGGAAAGTGAAACTAGTGGGAGAAGGAGCAGATGACGCGGGTGGAGTTTTTGACGATACTATTACTGAAATGTGCCAAGAAATTACCTCGGGCATTGTTCCTCTTTTGGTTCCCACTCCAAATGCCCTAAATGATGAAGGATTTAATAGAGATAAATTTCTTCTTAATCCTCAACTAACGTCATCACAGAATTTAAGTTGGTTTAAATTTTTAGGTAAGTGAAAAAATTGTATGAGAAATATTTTTTTATATCAATATTTTTTAGGAATATTATTTGGGGTAGCTATTAGAACTAGAAAACCATTAGCTCTTCCTATAGCGTCCATTATTTGGAAACTAATAGTGGGGGAACCGTTGACTGTTGAAGATGTTGAAGAGACAGATTGTATGTACATTCAAAGTCTCAGAAGTATTAGGGATATCCACCTTTCTGGGGTCACAACAGAATATTTCCATGATGTTATACCTTTGGAATGTTTTGAAGGCAGGAGCTGTACTGGAAAGGTAAAACATTATTTTTGCTGCAAATAAAATTAGTTTATTATGTATTGGCCATCGGGACATTAAAATAGACAGTTCTTCCAGCCATATTTACCGACATGCTGAATAATACAAGCTGCTAACATAAGAGCAACCTATGTTTGTCAAAACTTTTGCTTTAGAGACGTGTATTCACTAGTAGTTTTTAATTTGTTAATTAGAAAGCTTCTTATGTGTTCTATTATAACCATTTAGATAAAGGCATTGTTAATCTTAAGTTAATTTAAAATGTTTAAAAATTGAAATTCACCATATCTAAAATGATTTTCTTAATATTTAAGGTTGTTCCTATTGTCCATGGTGGTCGTAACATTCCATTAACCTTTGAAAATAGGGCGCAATATTATGAACAGGCTGTGAAATATAGAATGCAAGAATTTGACATGCAAATTGCCGCCATTAGAGAAGGGATGGCGGGCATTATACCAGTACCTCTTTTATCTTTAGTAACTGCAGAGCATATGGAACAATTGGTGTGTGGCATGTCGCATATTTCTATATCTATTTTAAAAAAAATTGTAAGGTAAGAAATGCTAATAGATTGTATTTACTTATTTCTGAATCTTCTGATCTATATTTTAAAAACCCTCTTTGTATAGACTGTTTTTTAAGTACTCGATTATTCTATTCAGACAATCACATGCCAGATAAACGGACAAACAATACAATAAGATTAAATAAAAACACTATTGCTCATTAGCAGCAGATGGTCTTTAAAGATTAATTGTTAGATGTATAGGAACTGGAAAGCAAAAATATACACTTAATAATATATGAACTTTGATTGTGTACAATTGGAAATAATTTTAACTATATTTTTTGCTTTTAATAGTTTACGCTGATAAATCAAATTTTGATGTTTTATAAACATTAATAACTAAATTTAACTCATTTGTTTCTATCTATAATTATTAAATATGCAATAATTAAACTAAATGAGAAAAAAATTCAAAAATCTATTTAACCTTTTGCCATGTGTGGATTATCTCATTATAATAATTTTTATTAATGTCACTATTTCTCACGAATATTTTGCCAAAATTTACCTTCCCTTGTCACTTGCTGCATTTTTAATAGTAATTACTGCATACAATTTGTAATGTTGATAATACTATGATGGAACTTTAAAAAAAAATTTTACTTTTCTTGGTGCAATTTTTAAATGAAACTAACTTTGAAATAAAAAAAATGATAGCGGTTCTTAGGGTTATTTTTCTAGATTCTACAAGTGTTTCCCAAATATTAAGTGACACCCCATAAATAAATTTATTTACATACTCTCTGTTGTGAAATCAATATGTCTAGTCTCTCCCTTAATACTTTGAATAATTTTTAGGTACCGAGAATTAGACGAAAGTCATCAATTAGTGCAATGGCTGTGGAATATTTTAGAGAATTTTACTGACAGCGAGAGAGTTTTATTTATGAGATTTGTTTCTGGCAGGTCCAGATTACCGGCTAATCTAGCAGACTTGTCTCAAAGGTTCCAGGTAAGACAAACATTTAGAAACATACATTTTTATTTATCTCTAATTAACAATAATAAATATAGGTTATGAAAGTGGATAAAGCGGTGAATGGTTTACCTACGGCTCAAACGTGCTTCTTTCAACTTCGTTTGCCTCCTTATACCTCGCAAGAAATTATGGCTGAGAAATTGAGGTATTCGATAAATAACTGCAAGTCTATAGATATGGACAATTACATGTTGGCTAGAAATACAGATCATGGTGTCGGATCAGATGAAGAATGGAACTGAGATAACAAACTGCTTGTTTTTAAAATAAGGCTGAATTTATAGTTACTAAGATTTTGTTTGGAAATAAATGAGACAAAATATTGAACTTTCTTTAAAAGTACATTTTCGTTAATACTTTTTGGGAAAAAATTATAAATTGGTACTAGTCTACAGAAAAAGTTTCATTGATAATATGAAAGATTTCATATACATGGAAAATGTTTCGAAAAATTGAAGCGCAGCGTTTTTTTCAAAATAGTAAAATAGATAAATAATTTAAGAAAGTTTTACATCATTTATATCTAAACATAGATCATTACAACTCTATGGTTATTTAATTCGTTTGGTTGTTTTAAGTTGATTTTGTTTCATTATTTAATAATAATAAAGGATAATATAAAGAAAATATGTTTTTGATTCTATTATCTACCACATTTTGGAATAATTAATAGACTTCTCTGGTTTTAAACTACATATCGAGTTACAGCCTATAACGTTAAAGATAAGAAACCTCAGACATCTTTATACAAATTTTCAGCCTTAAGTGGATTTAGACGTAGATTTATAATCTGGGATAACAAAATAATGTTAAATGAGAGTTAATGAGTTAAATATTTATTTTACCTGAAATATGTTTTTAATATTATGTTATTAACTAACGAATTAATAGCATGCGATTTGAGGATTTCATAAACAATTTTATTTAAAAAAATAATTTTTAGAATAAATATTCAAATTCGTTATGAAGATGTATCAGAATATTTTTCTTTGTTTGAAATTTAAGGGCTTAAAGCGAGAAAATTTCATTTTTTACTGCTGTTTATTTTGTATTCCAAAATGAATTATAAAAAATGGTCAAACAAGTCAATTTTTAATGTATGAAGAATGTTTTTTATTTTATTTTAGAATATACCGGGTATTTAATATATTTGCAGCAATATATTTTTGTTAAATGAATCATCTTGTATCATTTTATCTGTTTGAATTATCCTTGAACAGTACAATTCAACGGCTTAAAATATTTATCGTTTAAATGACAATAATAATTATTTTCAAGTTGTTGAATACAAACGCAAAATTATAGCTAAAATAAACAGTTTTAAAACCAAGTTTAATATTTCTAAAGCAATATAAATGATCATATGTCAATTGTAGTTCAGTGTTTCAAGATTTTTTTATATTAAACTAAGAACTGATTTCCTTTTCATATCAATAATTTTTTTCATTACATCAGTATTACGCTGATTTAATGCGAAAATGGTTATTTTATAAGATAGATAAGTAATTGATTAAACTATTATTTAAACAAATTTTTCAAAAATATATATTGTTGTCCCTTCAAATGTCTCTTCTATTGCCGGATTATTTTGAATTTTCCTTCTTAATTAACTGTGTATTTCTTATTTTGATATAGGTAGATTTCACTAATTATTTTATTTATAATGCTTCAAAATAATTTTCCATTACAATTGTAAAAAGGCATTTTAATCATAATCCTATATTTTAGAATTATGGTTAGAAATTCTCTCAGTGAAAACTTTCCTAACAGGACATAAATCCCGGCGGGGCTCATCAATGTCCAGCAAGGCACCAGAATATCGATCACGTTGATTTTTCCCTTTGGGGACATTTAAAATCGATTTTTTATGGAGAAGTAACAAACTACTTAGAATACATAACTACGACAAAATAAAAAATAATGATGTAGACAATTTCAGCTCATATCTACATGTAGAACAGTACATCTACATAAACAACAATAACAAAATGATATCTAGAGTTTACATTTAAAATTAAAATCATATTCTGTAAGCAGACGGCCTTGGAAATTGAATTCTATAAACTTATTCTTATCTGGTGTAGATTTCCAGATATAAAATAATGAATTTTATTTGACTTTGTATGATGTTTTAGCAATTTTCTCGATTTAAACCGGATTTTGCCAATATTTTCTGTGGTCCACTAACTTATAATCTTTTAAATTGGAATCAAAATCAGCGGTAAATAATATAGCCGAGCATTAGGACTACAAATCTAGATCTCCCTTGAAAAGTAGGTTCAAATCCTACTTGACATTTTTAATCTCATCAAATATTTTACTTTAAATTTAATTCTGATGACTAAAAACATAAATATTCCCGTTATTTTTAAAAAATTTAATTTTTAGATTGTATTTGTAAGAGAAAATAATGTAGTTTTTATCTTTTTATTAAGCATCTACATAGATGTATTTTTACCCAGAAAAAGCATTCAAAAATATTTTACCAAAATCTAGAGCCTGCATTACTCATAAGAGTTCTCTGAGATAATGAGTGGAAGTGATAAGCAATAAAACGGTCAATTCCAGACAAGTCAAACCTATTTATTCAACTAATGTTTAGTTTTAATAAAATGAATAAGTGTTTTATACGTTTATATCTACAAAAACTTAACATTAACCATATTAAAAGTGCTGAATGTCATACATGAGCATTAGAAGCAAAAATATAAAAGTCGCAATCATTCTCTATAAATATTAAATAAAAATCTCTTTTAAACAGTCTCAACATATAACAAACATAGGAATAAAGATTATTAAATTTGACAAAAAATTTTTGATGTACTAGTAGTAACAAACCCTTTTGTATCAACTAATAAATATGGAATGAAGAAACAAAAAATTAAAACTAATGATAAGAGCACAAACACTAACAGATAAAAAATCTATATATTATATTTATAGTATATCTATTTAATACTACTCCTTCCAATTATGTCCTAGGTTTAAGGCTAACAAAAAATGGTTATCTGTAAATGGGGCAGACCGAGAAATTTTTAATATAATTTTTTAAAATAACTCAATCTGCCCCTGAAGCATTTTTGAAAACAAATTATATTGAAACTACAAGTTATTTTGAAACTCAAGCTGCAGGCAATATTGAAGACACTAATTAGAAACATTTTATTAGCCCCAACTGTTACTTTTTCTTTGTATTTAAAGCTACTTTATGTGTATTCACTGTTGTTGTCACAATATTTTCATTTACAGGTAAGGCATCCAACTCAAGTTTAATTCTTTTGTGAGGCGGATCCTCTACAGGAACATACTCATCTATATCTGGTTCCATGAACCCTTTTTTGATGTACCCACCATAATCAGTGGCCCCAAATATTTCTTTCTTGTTCTCTTTTGTAAGGAAACTCTTTATAGTTTCCATTACTTTACCAAACAGACCTGGAGATCCCTTTTTCTCAGTATGACTACTATCATACTTTTTTCCCATGTCTTCAAGAATCTTAGAGATGTCTTCAGTAGAGTTGTCCATGTCCATCTCATCTAATCTGCCATCAAACTCCTCCTAAATGAAAAATTATACCAATAAATTGGAGACACTTTTATCAGGATTTTTCTGTCTATTTCAAACCAATTTAGTTAATCCCTAGAAAAATATGCTAAACCCTATTGTTCAATTAACTGTAAATTCTGACCTAGTTCATGTATCATAGAAATATGTAATTGCTATGAGACAACTTTTTTATTATTAGTATTTACTATAATCAGAACTACCCTGCATATTTATAAGTTAGCCTTGAAATTTAGAACAAAAATCTAATTTTTATGTATTATCTATATAGGCCTGGATTAACGTATAATCAAACTAAGCAATTGCTTAAAAAATAAATTGAAATATAAATTTTAGAATTGAGTAGTTCACAATAGGCTGTGTATTTTATATAAATTGTCATTAAAAAGGGTCCCAAAAATTATCAGGTTTATAACAATAATAATTCATTACATAATATATATTTAGATATAAAATAAAATTGTAACACAAAATATTTAAATAAGTACTAGAATTTTCACACATGTGATAAGAGTTATCAAACATTTGATAACTATATGTTAGGGCTAATTATAAGTACGGTAAATATAATAAGTCCAATTACATATATTATGTAACAAATAACAATTTAAAGTGTAGATTAAGTTAGGTATTAATTTTTGTTATCCTTGAATATGATACTTTAAGCATGAAAATAAAGATTAGATTGAAATTGTTGTGTATCTACTAAAAACTTTTTCATAAAATATTTCATTATCAAAAATAAAACTTACATCATCTTTGAAAATTAAGAACTCCTCCATGTTCACATTGTCTTCTGATTGAGGGCTGGACAACAATGACCTTCTTACTGCAACTTGCTCTTGTTCATTTGGCATTTGAGAATGCTTATTCTCAAACAACTTCATGTTAGGCAATGATACAAGTAACGCAGAAAGTAAAACTACCATGAGACAGGTGGATGGTGTTGCCTTTGAAGTTGTAGAGTTACAAATTAAGGCTTGTAGCTTGTTAACATGAGCAATTAAGGTCTTATTTTGCCTCTGAAGTGCTTTAACTCTCTGAAGAAGATTTTTATTCTCTTCTGAACCCCATCTAACTCTTTCCTCCAAACTATCAACATATTCTTTTTTGCGTTTTCTAGAATCTTGTGCTGATATTTTATTGCGGATTTTCCTTCTAATTCTTTTTAGTTCCCTTTCATCATTTTTGGTAAGGGGATGATGTGTAGGTAAAGTGATACCTTCCTTTGATAAAAGTCTCTTTTCTTCCGAGGATAAAATTAATGGTGGATATGGGTTTGAAGAACTAACAACATTAGTATCTTCGTCAATTTTAGGTTCAACTTTGATCTTTCTCATATTACCTGTAAACGCAGCAACTTCTGCAGGACTGTTTAATATTTTAATGCTTTTTATGTTCAATGGCAGTAAAACTGAATTGCCACTATTTGAAATTTGTTGTACTTTAAGTATCTGATGTTTGGCCTTTACTTGAGTTTTTTTCACTTGACTAGTGTTTATCATAGGTTTAGAAATACATTTTTTGTTGTTGGGGTTTTGAATGACAATCTGTGTAGGTAATTTTTGAACGGTAATTGGTGGGGTTTCTTTCACTTGATATTCTGGAGCTGGCTCAAGTATGGACATTAATTCATCAATTACTTCTAAATTACTTAACATGGTAGATGTTTCATCATTACTTTCCATACATGAGCTGTTTTTATCACTTTCCGAGTAAAAACTTTGGGGGGATAATACCTCATCAACGTTAGAACTGACGTCGCTGGACAAATTGATATCATCTTCTAAATTTGATAAGAATTCCCTTGAAAATTCATCTTCCATATTGTTTTCCATAGAGAGAACCGAGTCGAAAAACTCGGAACTCATAAGCTCAGGATCATCACAGTTTAGCGATACATCCATAGTTTCCATATCGCTTGTGCCTTCCTCGCCACTAGAATTCAAAAAATCATTTACGTTCATTATATTTTTGGCACTTTAAACACTCATCCAGCCATATTGATAAATACCACCCTAGATTTTTGGGTTGTCACGTCACCATAACGTCACTAGAGAATGTCAGTTGTCATAATTTTTTCTTCTTTTTGTTGAAGTAGTGTTTTCTTTTCAAAACTTCACATTTGCCGCCACTATTTAAACATTACGTATTAGTAACATTTATGCAAGACTGTTTACGATTTCCGTTTATTTGGTCACATACTTCTGTAACGGTATATTTTTGAAGTCGTCCTATACAATTTGCAAGACCTAAAGCCAACCAATCTATGACCGAGACTGAATCACATAAACCACATGAACGTCTTATCCATTTAAATCAATGTAATTGTAGACATGCGTAATTAAAATTTGGAAATCCCACCACTTTTTATAATATTGCTTAATACTAAGAATTATTGCTATTTTAAAACATGGATTAGTACTTTAACACATATAAAAACGTTTTTTCCATAAATATTTCGATAAAAATATCAATCGGTAATCAAAAAAGTATAAATTATAGAACAAAATATTTTTTAAAGTTCTTCTCTAGTACTTGTAATTGCTGTAATTAGTTTTAAAAAAGACAATAACTAATAGAAAATAACATGTCAATTAATATCATTTGTATTAATTATGGAGATGCATTATCTTTTTACAAAATTATTATTCACTGTGCCAACTTGAAATTCAATAAAAAAGTTTCTAACAGAAAGTAGATGAAAATACATGTATGCCCAGTGCAGATATTTCAAAGTGGTCTCATGTTAGAGGTGAACTGGAGGCGATAATATCTTTAATATTGGCTGCTACCTTCAAATTCGCGGAATACATATTTAATAGAGAGTATATTATAATGCAATTAGTATTATGCGTATACATATACCGTTAGCTGATAACACACTGATACATATTCGTAAAAAAGAACATATTGTTAAATTAAAAATGATAACAATACAGGCAATTTTTTCATATTTTCGTTCAGTTGATATTTTACAAGTAATTATAGCAAAAATATTTTGTTGTTTTAAATACTATCACGTCTTACGTTGGATTGTCTGATGTTTAGAGAGGTAGAATAATTGCTCTTATGGAATAATTAAGGGATGTCTCAGAGAGCGGTAGCTAAAATCGTAGGCATATTTTAAAATGTTGTTTCAAAAACTTAATAAAAATCGTTGAAGACACAGTCTTCTAAATTTGGAGAAGAGGATCCTTACTTATCTCAATTTACTCTAACAAATCCATCATATTCACGTCTACAGATTGAAAGGAAATTTTTAGAAATCACAGAGTTAATGTTTGTGTTTAAACTATATGAAAAGACTTTGCGATCGAAATGTATTTAGCAGAAGACCTAAATAGATAAAACTAAATATTTCTTTGATCAATCAATCATTAATTTTGATATGTGCATTGCTTATACGGCTTCCAGAAATGTACTACCTAATATTGGAGTACAGAGTTGTGCAACGGGTAAGTATTAAATTTCCTGTGAAATGATTCACAGTAAATTTGTAGATCTTGCGGACCAGATTTGTGTTGGAAGAACTTCCTACTTCATCTGGTAGCTAAACCCAATATATGTCTCAATCATTTTTCTGCAGGCGACTCTCAAAATCTTTGTATTCAACACTTTTGAACCCAACCGTTGAATTTATTTCCGCCTATAACAAATACAACTTTAAAACTAAAATATTTTATTTTTTTAACATATTATAGACTCTCTAAGAGGACTATTTATTATTTGATTTTTTTTAACAATAAAGCTCCTGTTATTAGACATAGGATTTTTCATGAAAAATTTTAGTATGTATCTGCTTTTTCTATAGATACTTCCCACTATATCTCACCTTTTAGATGGGCCAATACTTCTTTGTAGGATGATTTCTTTTTAATTTTTAATAAACAGGCAGCCACTAGTACATAGTAATTGTTTTTTTAAGGCATGGATTGTATAAAGTTAAAAATATATTTGACAATAATTTGTATCTTTTATCAATGCAACACATTTACGACAAATGCATATACTATATATTCATTTATGTTGAAAACGGATATTTGCATCTTTGGTTTATAAACTGAACAATACTCAAATATTTAATATTTGAGACCGACATTATTAACTTATAATGATAGAGCAGTACCTACCCTAAACTAAGAAACTAATTTATTGTTTCCTAATGACATTTAAATGTGTCAGGAATGGAAGTATGGATTACAGGGCTTTAGTGGACCCCAAAAAGGTAAAATGTACTTAAGACGATGCGGTGGTAGCTCGGGAGTATTTAAGCAGGTAAACAAAATAAACAAAAGGGGCGCAAATAAACAATTTTCAGAGTTCTAACAAATCGTTAAAAAAAATCCGGAAAAATTAAATTAATGTATATTGTAATGTTATATCCAATAAACTGTTATGAAAGCCGCAAGGAGGGATGTTCCCGAAGCTTTTTCGCTCCGACCGCCACCGGTATAACTTTTATCGATTATATTTTTGATTAAATTCTGCATTATTGGACTTGCTACTGTGTACTGGCACCAACAAATCTAACCGGCCAAATTTTGTTTTAAATCTAAGTATAATTGTTTTTCGGTTTACACTATTAAATAATGATTTTCTTTTTAAACAGCTAATATAATTATTTTGACCACTTAAAAAACCTTGATATTTTTTATGAATCATTACTCAGGTATATTTACATAAATATATAACCACGCAATTAAAAGTGGTTTTTTACAGAAACATATACATATGTATAAAATGAATGTATGTACTGTATTCGTTCAGTTTTAATAAGTATAACGAATTATTGTTATACTAAAATATTATTTTTAAATAATATAAAATATTGAATTAATCTCCAAACATTTTTGTATTTGTAACAAGTAAAAAGTTATAACGGGAAAAGTGCTGTACCTTCCTTTAATCAAAATAATTCAAGCAGCAAAAACTTTTAGAAAGTAAAGTGAGAGTGCATAACAGAGCGTAAAGATATTCAAGTCATCAACAGTTGATGTACATTTATTGGTCAATGTTACGAGGGTGTTGATCTTTTATTAAGGATAAAGAAAAATATATTAACTATTCAAATTAAGATAAAGATGGAAAATATTGAAAAGGTGCAAATATTAAAAGAATGGATTTCTAAACAACCGCACCTTCCTCAGAAAATTCGTAAGTTTATTTTTATTCTTTATTATTTAAAATACTTGTTCATAAATAATTGCAGTATATTATAAACAAAATTTATAAATTGTAATAAAAAAATTTTATTATTAAAATAGATAAGGGCGCTACATAAAATTAAACAAATTTTTTTAGATGTAAATTTGCTAAGACGATTTTTACACTGCAGTAACGACAGTATAGAACTGGCAAAAAAATTGATCGATTTGTATTATACACTTCGATCTCAAATACCCGAAATATATTCAAACCGAGATCCCACCAGTCTTGAAATACAGGAGGTTTTTGAAAACATGTAAGTAAAATGATTTGATGTTTTTATTTACTTAATTACACTTTATTTACAATATGTACAAATTACAGTATCGGTAATATTTTAATATTTATTATCACAACCCGTAGGTATTCTTCCTACAAACATACTGTATGTAAATATTTTTCGGAACACAAAATTATTTCTTTCGAAATCATTGGCACAATAAACAAAAAATGTCTAATATCTAGTTTGAACATTTCGTTTTAGAATATTTGCACAATTCTTTAGTTTTCACCATAGTTTTGTACAATGTACTAGTTATTTTTTGACTTTAAGTCTGCATTTTAAGATTTCGTCTAATTAATTTATTATGTAGGAAATATTATAGTGACAAATTAAAATCACTAGACTTTCCCTAGATTCGGAGCCAAGAAAATAAACTTCAAACCTTTTCAACTTTTTCCAAGTTCCGCAAAGTTCAACGATTAAAAATAGCAACAATTAAAATGAAAAGTTATACGAGAATGAAATAAGTAATATATTAAGAGTAAATAGGACGTGTGGAATATTTTGATCATTCTTGACATACAGATTCAGAAATAAATTTTACTCCCTTAGGCAGAAATCTTATGGAGTAAAAGAATACGAATAATATTATATGACCAGATAATCGAGAAAGAGCGCATTAATTGTTCATTTATGAATTGAGAATATATTTATTTACATATAATAAAATTGAACGTTATTTTTAGCCAGTTTCTTCCTTTGCCCAAATTCACCAAAGAGAACTACCAACTTTTCATATATAGACTAATGACTAATGATGTAGAAAAATATGATTTTATTAAGGGTTCTAAAGCCTTTTCAATGGTTGCTGATGTAAGAATGGTTGAAGAAAGTGTAATAGCCGAGGGAGAAGTACCAATTGTTGATATGAAAAATTACACTTTGAAACATTTAACAAAAATAATATTTCCGACAATGAAAAAACTTTCCAATTATTCCCAGGTAATATTCTTATTTTAATATAAATTTCAAATTTTGATCTATTTTTTTATTTTAGGAAGCTCATCCAATGAAATTAAAACAAGTGCATTATGTAAACGCCCCACCATTTATTGATAAATTTTTAACTGTGTTTAAACCGTTTCTAAAAAACGATGTTTTGAAAATGGTAAGTGAAAATGACGTTAAAATAATTCTGCAGTATATATTTACAAAAAGTTATAAATATCAATTGTACTTGAGATTATCCTCTCGGTAATTGTTCTAAATCACAAAATATCCTTTTCATATTTTATGTTAATAGACTCCATGAATATTAAATCATCTGTATTTTTTCAAAACAAGTTGTTAAGTCAGAGTTTAAAACGTTTTAAGAGCTTCACTTCACCATTATTTGTGTTACACAGTTTACTTACTAGGAAATTAAGATGGCCTTAGATTTTGTGAATATTCTGAAACCTTGCTTTTATTGTCAACCGTAAAGTGAACCTGAATTTATTAAAAATTATTGAACTCAAAATATTCAACTTTTTTAGTTACATTTTCATCCGCCAAATTCTGAAACGTTATTCAACTACGTTCCTAAAGAATTACTGCCGAAAGAATACGGTGGTACAATTGGAAAA
Organism: Hermaeophaga mercurialis; assembly: GCA_951812935.1. Classification (NCBI taxonomy): domain Eukaryota; kingdom Metazoa; phylum Arthropoda; class Insecta; order Coleoptera; family Chrysomelidae; genus Hermaeophaga; species Hermaeophaga mercurialis. The sequence continues at coordinate 10,575,196 of OX638362.1, forward strand.
TGCGAAGATTTGCAGCAAAAATGGTGCAATCTTGTTGTAAAATGGAAAGATTATTTAATGGATGAAGATTATTGGAGAGTGGATGAAACTAAAAGACCACTTTCTGAAGATGGAAGAAATACTTCGAATCAGTACGGAGTACAAGGCTCATTTCAATCACTTAATATAGATTAAATATATTAGCAACAAATGTGTTTGAGATATATAAAGTATAAATCCGTTTCAATTGATGTTCCTTAATTTATTATAATGCATTAATGGTGTGCGACCGGTCAAATAATAGATAGCATCATCTAACAGCAAATTACAAACATAATACTATTTTTAAGCAAGTCTAATCTGTCGATATTATTAAATGAATTGTTTCTAAAATTGCCATATAAATGGTTCTCGGAGAACGTTAGGTCTCTACTCCTTAATGAATCACTCTCTAGAAAATTACTTCTAATAGTATTGTTAATCATTTTTGAGTTACTATTATTATCTTTCTTTAAATAAAATAATTAATATGCAACAAATATTAATAAATAAATGAGAAGAATTTAAATGCAACATTTTATTTAATCTTATCTTTGGCAGATTGCATATATAAATGTACCTACACTTTAATAAGCAAGTATCTAATAACAAAGAGGTATCTGCAATTCTCACTGTTCCGTCTACTTAGAACTTAGAATATGGAAGGAATTGAAAGTTGTGTTACATTATTAAAGGAATGGTTACTGCAGCAACCACATTTACCGAAAAAAATTCGTGAGTAAATTTAAAAAAGTCAAAAAATTTGTTTTAATCTGAGAAATTTAATAGTAAAATAGTGGTTTAATATATGTTTATAAAATTTAAAATACATCGGAACCTAATTTCCATCTTAAATATTTTAAGTTTTCTAGACGATTATCTTTTTTACTTTTCCAGATTGAGTACTTATTTTATTTGCTTTGAGTACGTACACACTCTATACAAATTATTACAGATTTATATTCATACTGTAAAAGGCTTTTGAATCCTATATAGAAAATATTTTTTCAAACTTAATTTTATCAAATACCTGAAATACCTAACGCTGCCCAGAATATCCGGTATACATGTATATATTTTACTTTCGTAAAATAATATTTAATTTATAAATTTACATTACATAAAAATGATCAATATTTATATATTTTGCGATTACTTATGAAAATAAAAAAAAGACGGGATAATGTGGGTCGACATCTTTATTAATATTAAAAAGACAAAGTTCAAATTTTACATAAATTCATATATTAGACTTTGGTTCCAAAGCTCATCAGCACTATAAAAATTTAACATCACAATAAAATATTGATTGAACAATTATTTAGGAAAATTGAAAATCAAATTTTGAAATTGTATTTTTTATAGCTGATCGGTTCCTTAAGAAATGTTTAGTTGCTAGCAACTATAGCACAGAAATTGCAAAAACTCTAATAGATTTATTTTTCACTGCCCACTCTCATATACCAGATGTCTTTTCAAATAGAAATCTGAATACTCAGGAAGTTCAAGATACTCTTGAAATCTTGTAAGTATATTCAATGATTATTTTTTTAAATAATATGAATAATTATAATAAAAAATTTTTTTAGCGATATGCTGGACCTCCCAAAAATGGTGGAGAATAGTAAAATTTCAATCATACGACTTAAATCAGGGGATATCGATAAATACGACTGCCAGGCCAGTTTAAAAACGTATTTAATGTTTGATGACATAACGTTATATACCGATGATAGAATTTATGATGGAGAAATTTTAATAGTTGATTTGGAAAAATCTTCTCTACAACTTTTGACGAAAATTTCTTTTACTCTTGTAAAGAAAATAGTAGATTATGTCCAGGTAATCAATTAGATTGAGTCAAGTTTACTCTGATTTCAAAATTCAATTTTTTTAGCAAAGTCGTCCAACAAATTTAAAAAGAATTCATTTTGTCCACACGCCACCTTTTGTAGAAAAACTTATGATTTTTCTTAAACCGATAGTAAAATCTGAAATTATGAATATGGTAAGAGCCAAACTTAAATTCATCTACTATACAGGGTGTGTAACATAAAACTACAGGAACGATTAGTTAAATGTGAGCCATTCAGTTGCTACTACATACAAATTTCAACTATTTATAATCTGCAATTTAGATTATCTCTGTAGATTTAAATTACTGCGTATTTGAAACGATTTTATAAGAAATAATTTAAGTTATTAGATTTAATAAAAGAGTAAAATTTTTAATTGTTTTTCGAAACACAGTTTGAAATGCAATCATATCTTACTTCTATACTTTTTAATTCTTCAAAGTAAACAAATTAACTCATCTATTGTTCATAATTTTGGTCTTTAGCTATTCAGCAAGTTTGAACACTTACCTGTAAGTAATTAAAGTATTCCACCTTATATCTACATAAACATGTATAAAAAGATATTTACAAGTAGGTCAACTATTCCTCATAATATACGAAAATTTAAATGAAAAGCTCTTTCACGGGTAGATACTAATTAACATGTGGTCAACTTCATCACCAAATTTAGCTTCATTAGTAACATACAATTATTGCGTGTAAAATGTAATATTTCTTTTTATTAAAAAAGGCTTATTGATCCTATCTCCCAATATGAAAACTGGTAATTTTGGTATTTTTTTACAGTGTATAAAGAGTCAAAGTAACTTAGCTTCCTTTTGCCAGTGGCTAAAAGTCAATACTTCTAGCTCTTTTTGATTCCTAAATTGTATTCAAACTTTATCTAAAAAGAGAATAGTTTCAAAGTTATTAATCCAATAGTAACATCAGATTTAAAAATATATATTTTCAAAAAAATTCGCCCCTAAAGTTTTATGTAGTATGTAGCTCAAATTGTATATTAGGAAATAAACTGTTGTAAATTCAAACTTCTAAGACTTAAAATGAAGTAATGTATAAAAAAATTGTTGCAGATTAATCTTCATCCAACTCCCGACACTTTATCGCAATTTTTATCTAAGGATGTTCTTCCAAAAGAATATGGTGGGACTGGAAAAACAATTGAAGATTATAGTAAAGAATGGAAAGCTAGTATGTTTAAAAATAAATTTCTCATTGAAGAAGAAAACAACTGGAAGGTTGATGAAGGTAAAAGACCAGATGAGAGGTCCTATGGAGACAAATTTGGTTTGCAAGGGTCTTTTAGAACACTCGATATCGATTAGTTAAAATGTTTAATTCAAAAAAGAATCCTTATTTAAACGATTTATTTACAAAAACATAAAAAATAATAAATATCACAAAAAAATGTAATTTATCTCATGTTAATTTTCTTATGTAAGTCTCTTTCCTCTTTATAAATCTTATGACTGACAAGATAATCCCTAAATAATTTATACAGAATATAGTAATTGAAAAATAAAATAAATGTCAGAGAAATTATTTTATACCATAATATACTACGAACTAATAAAACTAACTGGCACACAACCGTAAGTATTATAAGGAAAAGATTAAGTCCCAGAGTATATGTCGGATTTTTAAAAACTTGCTGAAATAAAAATGTATGTATGTAAAAAATTTAAAAGAGTATTGCTATTAAAAAGTTCACTTACATAAAACCGTCTAAGTCCCAAATTTCCAGGCTCACTACTATTACAGTCTCCTTGAGCCCTCCATATGTCTTTACCATATCTGACTAGAGCGCCATAAGGCCATAAAACATCTTCTTTCCAGGTATTGTTCACTAGTAACATTGTTCTACCTGTTTCTAATCTTTCCCAAATTCCCAGATGTAAAGCTGATCTATGGAGAATGTCACGATATTGAAGAGGTAGGACATGGATTGAGATGGAAATAAATCCAGTAATGAAGATAAAGAGAATATGCTGAGCTGCCCACAAAATGTCATAATGTAAAGACGACTGAAATATACTATTAGTAAGGAAAAAATACGATTTTACAAAGGATTAAATATCAAATACATTTTTTCATTGCTTGACGGTGGTCGAAAATAACGGGGACGCTTCACTGTTATTTTAGAAAGTGATATGCAACTAATAATAACGTTGGAGTCAAGAGGACGTAAACTGAATGTACAGACGATTTATGATGGAAAATGGGAAAAATCATAGAAAAATAAAAAACTAAAATGTTGACAAAGGAAAAACCCATGTTCATAGAGACAATAAAAAAAGGTCATCATTGTTACTGAAACCTAAAAAAAGTAATATCAGTGAGGTATGGATAAAATTAGAATATATTCCCAAATTCTAAAGGATCTCACCACAATTACAGAAACGACTTACAATACAGCAGTTTTATTGCAAACAAGCAGCGAACCCATTTGACACGCTATTTACCAAAAATCACATGTTCATAGTCTATGAAAAATCCATAGAGACTGTACCATTAAGATCGATCACCTTTTTAAGAGGGTCTCAGGCATATAAATAACTAAATTTCTTCAGTCAATAATTCAACAACTACAGGACAGATAACATCATCAATCAGAGATTCAAAAAACTTCATTAATATTGAGTTGGAACATGATGACGTTTTCATCAGTTGTGAAGTAAAAAGTTTATATACCAAGATACTCATTAAAGACACAACGTTACCAGAATGATATTTAATACCAGACAGGTCCAAATAAATTTGCACTATCATCAGTTGTGGCTAATATCTACAAGTAGTGATTTGAAGAATAGGCAATAGACTCATCCAATACTGAAACCAATAACTTGTCTGCAGTAAATGCTGATCATAGTTATAAAAGAAATAAGGAACTGTTTTTAAGAATTGGAGCGCCAACAACACATGACATTCTAAACAAACATTGGATGGAATAATGAAAGACAAGAATTACAGAAATTTCTACAGTAAATAGCAAATGATCATAACTATAATATTCACCATAGAAGAATTACTTGAATAATAGCATCCGTTTTAGGTTGTAATGGAGAGGAAATAAGATAAGAATAATACCAGAAGTGTTTACAGGAAAGCGAGCCATATCAGACAATAGCTGATTTCCAGGATCAATCAGAATTTCTACTAAGAGATATGTATCTGTAAAGAAACGTTTGAAGATCTGCCAAAACCACTTTCTAAAATGATACTTTAAATATATAAAGAAAAACAACTAAGTATCATGTGTATGCAGGTCCAAAATAACACCGAAATCTATTTTTTGAAGTGCAACTATTGTAAAACAGTTCCTTGCCTGGCAACAATAATTTTAATCCAGTCTTATCTCATATTCTTCACCCTTGATCTCTAGATTAAAATGAAGAGTGAATCTTCTTGTCATTTTATATCAAATGAGCTTTGAATAGTATAATTTTCATTTATTAATAACACACTGATTAATTATCTTAAATATTTCATCAAAAATTGTGAATTTACTTACTTGAGCAAAACAACAAGGTATGAAACCAGCATAATAAGCATTGCATATACCTGTAAAAAGTATTTCTTTCATTCTGCAATTAAAATTTGCAATAAGATTTTCTACTTCCTTTCTAATTTCTGCAGCACTTAAACTGCATGCATGTAACGGGGGTGTGGTAGAACTCCATTTTATGAGTTCAAAGAATGGATGAATATTGAAACCAAACAGTATTAAGTAAATAAAAAAGCTAAAAAAAAAATTCGTTGTTCTTTAGGGAATTTCGAGAATATTTATTTAGATACTCACGGGTAACATAAGTACAAAATCTTTTCCAATTGATGATTTTGTATCACAAGATAAATGCAAAGTGTGAGAATAATGCTTATAATACTAAATAAGAAAAACCTGTAATATAAAAGTATTAGTATTATGTTTTGGTTACATTTGTATTTTTTCTTGTTCAACAATTACTACCTAAAATAGGAGTAAATGTACTCGTGTCCGTTGCCAAATATGAACTTATTTAAAACCATGCATCCAATCAAATAAATAAATCTTCTGGATAATGTCACAATGATAAATATTACCAAGTAAGGATCAATAAGATAAAAGTTCTAAAAGAGAGAAAAATGTAAACTATTCTTAAAAAGATAAGTCTGAGAAACTCACCATCGCTTGTCGATTATAGGAATGAGGAAGCCACCAGACTGACCTATACAAATGCAAAAACTGCAAGGCAGTTGTGGAAATTGCAAAAAAGCACATATATGCTTCAAAGAAGAAATCATTATCTATTGGTGTATTAGGAAATGGAAAATGTTTAGGTGCCGGCGGCGGCTCCAAGGCCGGTAATGTGGGAACAGATGCACCCAAAGGTGCATACCTTTGTCCACAGGGATCATTAGCAAAACTTGATATAACAGGAGGAGAAATAGGTGTTGAACGTATGCTATTACGATTTAATCTTCTCGTAGGTCCCGGCATTGTGGCATTACTAATTTTTTATTATAATAAATATCAAGTAAATGTTAACCACAAAACATGCTGACAAATGGCAGAAATAAACAAACGTCTTAAAGCAGAGTTGCCATTTCCTAAATAAAAACACGGCAACCTAGCGGATCTGCTTTTTGTTTGTTAGTTTACCCTTTTCTTAAAGTAAGTTTTTTTGTTTCTTCAGAACTTTTCGTGAACTGACTTTGAATTCGAGTAGTGAAAAGAACGAAATTTTTACTTTTAAACATGATGGCGTCCATGTTATTCTGATTTTATAAAAGTAGTGCATTAAAAAGAAAAATCTGTTTTTTGAAGAATCCAAAATATGGACCAAAGAAGTGGAACCAGCGAAGATGGTTTGTATTTCATTTTATTTCTATGAAAAATTATGTAGATAATAATATTTGTTTACTTTTAGAAAGCAGCGCTCCAGCCAAAACGTCCAAGCAAAGCAATGTTTTGCCTGTCTGGGGTAATGAAAGAACTATGAATCTAAATCCTTTAATTTTAACAAACATACAAAGTTCCCACTATTTTAAGGGTACGTTTCTGTATTATGATTACTATAGGTTCTTTGCTAGATTTATTTTCTAAATATTCTGTTGTTTTAGTAAATTTATATGAACTAAAAACTTACCATGAAGTAGTAGATGAAATTTATTACAAAGTTAGTCACCTTGAACCTTGGGAAAAAGGCTCTAGAAGAACTTCAGGACAGACTGGTATGTGCGGTGGAGTTAGAGGAGTTGGAGCGGGAGGTATAGTTTCGACTGCTTATTGCCTTTTATACAAATTATTCACCTTAAAATTAACAAGGAAACAACTCAATGGACTTATATCTCACTGTGATTCACCTTACATTAGGTCATTGGGTTTTATGTATATAAGATACACTTTTCCTCCAGCAAATCTTCTTGAATGGTTTGAAGGCTATTTGGAGGATGAAGAGGTGCGTAGAGACAGGTAGAGTGATGCCTATCAATTTTTTTCAGTTATTATTTTATTTTAAATATACTCAATATGCTTTAAATGTTGAGTGTTCTAGGAATTAGATGTCAAAGCTGGAGGAGGACAAACAATATCGATTGGTTTGATGCTCAGACAATGGTTAGTTAAGTTGGAATGGTTTTCAACTTTATTTCCCAGGATTCCTGTTCCCATACAACAAAAAATTCAAAAACATTTGGAGGTAGGTGTAACTAATTAAAATTATCCCAATACTCCTTAAAAAGGTAAAGAAGAAGTTCTGAAGATTTTTTCCATAACACTGGATGTATCCACATGTACCTATTTCAAGAAAAACATACTTTTGGAATATCATTTAAGAAATTATTGGAACATAGTTATCAATATATGCATTAAAATAATTAAATTGGCAACAAACTATCACGTTAGGGAATTTAAAGCTTTTCCTAGTAATTTTGAACTGTTGACAGTATATAAGACTAAATATTATGGTCTGTTCTTGAGTTACTTCTCTGTATTAGGTTCTAAAAAAGCCTTAGTTGTAGGTAGATAGGGTAATATTTGTATCAATTGTCTTTATTTTTTAATTATAGGTTTTCTCCAATATGATAAATAATATTTAATAATAAATAAATAAATATAAATATAAAATTCAACTGTAATACAGTGTAATGATATACTATTGATACAAAGCAGTGAATAGGGTAACTACTGGAATAAAAAATACTTGTCACATTGCATAATTCTCAGATAGATTCAGAATAAGCATAATTGAACAAATTGGACTAGAAGATATTTCAATTGGCTTTGTCCAATATTCTAAATATTTTTGACAATCAAATTTTTAGGGGAATAAGAAAAATGTTTGCTATTGCCATTACGATTTTTTTTAAGCTAAAAGCGAGTTCTATTCTTTCTGGGATGGTATAATCATTTTCTCTTCACACAAACAATTTTAAACAACTCAAAAACCTTTGTATTTTATAAATGAAGTTCTGATATACTATATGCCAAAAATGAATATATAGTCTTATTTTTTAATCAATTATAAATTTTATTATAGTCTCGATTTCCACCACATGCTGTACAAGCAGCTAATGAACGTGCCAGAGAAGATCGAAAATATGAACGCGAGAACCGAAGAGCTTATGAAAGAGATCGCCCTTTAAGAGAAGACGTTCGAAGAGATTTCCTGCGTGATGATGACCGTCGAGTAGACAGAGACACTACATTTGACAGACGAGACCGAGATCACGGTAGGCGAGATAGAGACAGAAAATCTAGAGACAGGAGAAGTCCTCATAGGACTCATAAACACAGAGACAGAAGTAGAAGTAGGGATAGAAGAAATCGTTATTAAGTTTTAAACTAGTTTGAATTGGTTAAGAAAACTCAAAAATATAACTCTTTAAATATATTACGTTTCCCGTGTGAAAATTTAAATATACTTTTTCTTATCACATTTTTTCGTTTTTAATACCTGTTTATGAATGCATTATTGGCTTAATATATATATTTCAATTTATTATTGACCGTCTTAGTAATATCGATTCCACATTAGCGCTACAGTGGTATGGTTGATATGCATCTTTGGCAAAATATAAAATACATATATATTTGATTTATTTAAAACTTAATTACAATCATTTTAATTAAAAATAGGTGAGAAGTAATTTATTTATAGGTAGCCTTTCCAAATACTGTTAAAACTTGAAAATGGGTCTGAATGGTTGCTGGAATGTTATCAAAATGAATGATCCTTTGTAATGGTACACCCAATTTTTTTAAAGTGTCACTAAAACATTTTTCTTCCTTCCTTATCCAGGGTCGACGTTCATCATTTATTTGGTATGGCGTGACATGAACTTGGACTTTTATTCCTGTAATCACAAATTAACAAGTACAAAAATAGTCTTGAAGAATAAATGCTCTACAACCAAAGTCCGGACAAGTTTAAGCTGCTGGTGCACAGCACTTAGACTACTTAGAGGGTAAGGGGAAAATGAGGATAATTTTTGTTTATGTATATAAAAAATATAAATTTTACCTAATTCAGCTACACTCTCTAACAAAGGTATAGATATTACCCATGTATTTTTACCACCAGAGTGCCCTCCATCTAACCAATACATTTCCTTAATTTTTGGAATCAATTTTAAATTAGTGGGTATTTGAATATTTGTTTTTAAGTATTCAAGAAAATTCAACAAGGTTGATTTACCTTACTGGCCTTATTACAATTATATGACTTTGAAGAAAAGTGTTTTGTAATAATTTCGCTGTGTTTTCTAGGTTCCATTGTACATGGTTTTTGTTATCTCTATGACTAGACTACTTAGAGGGTAAGGGGAAAATGAGGATAATTTTTTTTATGTATATAAAAAATATGAATTTTACCTAATTCAGCTACACTCTCTAATAAAGGTATAGATGTTACCCATGTATTTTTACCACCAGAGTGCCCTCCATCTAACCAATACATTTCCTTAATTTTTGGAATCAATTTTAAATTAGTGGGTATTGTCAGTGACTTGTAGTAATTGAATTCATAAAGGAATTGATTCAGAACAACACAACCCTTACTGAATCCTATTAAAATAATGTCATAATCGTCTAAGTTTAATGCAGTTCTTGTCATGATATTTTTTGTTGTTTGAATAGTTTTTGCCGAATCTGAAGAAATAAAACATAGATATTATAATACAAATATTTAGCACATAGTACTTTTAATAAAAATCTTCGTTTATAGCGGGTTTTTTTATAAATTATTCTATACCTACTAGATCCTTGCATTAGTCCTTTTTCAGCAACTTGTTCAGCTTCACTTAATTCTTCATCTGTCATATTTTGAATTTTTAAGGATACATTATGTATTACTGTCTCCAGATGTTGTAAACCGTTATGTATAGGTACATGTTCAGGAACTCCACAGTTTGTACATGGTACAAAATTTTCATAACGACTAAACGTTTTATATTCCATCCTAAAAAACAACTTTTTTTAATGAAAGGTATCATTAACTACTTCCTCGATTTTTTATTTTCTTATGCTTTGGTCTACAAAAATAGAGAATACAAAAAAGTAAATGAGTTTCAGCAAAGTTTTGTTCATACATCTAACATTCTTATTTCGTTGCAGATATAAAATGAGCTAGTTTATATATGGTTTATGTACTGCAGTAACTGGTTCCGAGGATTGACTTACGTTACTTGAGTAGGTTTCCTTAAACGTCGTAAATTAACCTTTTTTTTTTAATTGGAATGAAACTATTTTTGAATATTTGTTTTTAAGTATTCAAGAAAATTCAACACGGTTGATTTACCTTACTGGCCTTATTACAATTATATGACTTTGAAGAAAAGTGTTTTGTAATAATTTCGCTGTGTTTTCTAGGTTCCATTGTACATGGTTTTTGTTATCTCTATGACTAAGCATGTTCTCTGCGAAATCCTAAGAAAAATACATAGAAAATAATTATGAATTATGTATTCATTTTGAAGCAAATTTACTTGTACATCTCCACCAAAAAATACGCAAATATTTGGATTTTTGACGTTTCTTGAAGGTCTGCAGTAAACCACATCATTCAGTCTCTCATCAAATCCAATGATGTTAGTTAAACGTATCAAGTTTGGCAGAAATTGATGACTCATAGATAACAGGGGTGGTTTTTTAGCTATAAAGTAAAATATTTCATTTTAAAGTATAAAATTTGTGTAATGGTCAAAGGGAGGCTCAAATTTGCTGATATATTATTATGCTTCTATATTAATATTAATAACTGTTAATTGGGGAAATAGTTATATATTTAAACCACCAAAATTTTTGGTTTTCTATTTTGATTTTCAAGAAAATGCAAAAGACCATATTAGTAACAATAATTAATTATCAATTATATGGTGGCGCATAAGCCTTCGGTTAACAAGATCTCGTATTAACTACATGTATTAGAAATTCTTAAAATTAGAAAATAGGTTGATAGTTAAGAGGATAGATAAGTTATGATAAGGTTTCTGTTATTGTCCCGATACTGCATATTTTAAAGAATGCTGCTATTGTATGTATCTAGGTTTTAGCATTTGAAGAAGTCTGTTACCTTCTTATGGTCGATAGTAACCCTACCAGCCTACATAAGGCAAGAGGACTAACTCGGAATATATGGGAGTCTGTTTCACCTGTATTTCATCACATATGTAGTCTGCGTAATGGCCCTCCGTCTTTATAGGAAAATAGAAAAGTAGAGCCAGCGAAGTTAAAACACTGGAAAACAATTTTATAAAGAACAAAAAATATCATTAATAGTAAAGGAGTAGATCGCTTAGTGTTTACAGCACCGATAGGTTCAAACTAACCTTTTATTTTTCCACAATTAGAAATTAATTTTCATATCTTTATTTACGACTCCCCATTCGACTACTCACTATTGGGTTAAAATTAGTAGTCCTGTTCCTAAAGTGGCGTAGCCAAACAATAACAATAACACGAGGCTAATGTCCATAGCAATTCTTGCTGATGGTATCAAGTAAAAAAATAAACTACATTCACTAAGAGAATAAGATTATTTCCAACATGCCACAGGTGTTAGAAATTAGCAAATTTTTCTTATTTAGCTTATCTTATAACTCTAACCGTTTTAGAGATACTGCAATAATTTGCTTTATTAATTAAAATCTTAAAAATCCATTACACAACATCAGCAGTATTTTCAGATATTTTGCACTTACCCATATTTACTACTATGGTGAACTTAATTTTTTTATAAATGTTTATGCGTGCTTTGAAAAGTTTATTATATGTATATATATATATATATATGTATTGTTTTTCAATAGTATTTTTCCACAATAAGAAAATCGACCTAAGTAGGTAAGGTACAAAGTTTTTAATAGTATTCATCCTCGACTCCACGAATTTTTTTACAACACTCTATAATCCGTAGTCTAGTATCCTCCAAACACTGGTTAAAATCTTCCTTAATGTTTTTAACCTTTTCTCTGATTTCTTCCCGCATCAAATTATAACACATCGCCACCAAGCCTAATCCAAAAAAAATGTATACATAGCTAATCACTAGCTTAGTTTGATTTCCTTCTGTAGATGATAGAAAATTCGCACCGGGTACAAAATCACCAACGCCTATTTTACACAAACTAGTCGCACAAAAATAGACACTATCCAGAAAATCCCAGCCTTCCCATGCTCCAAACACGCCGGCACCCGCTAACACGTAGATTACCATAACCCAAACGCAAGCACTAGAAGGGACGATTATTCTCTTTGTAATATCCTTTTCTTCATCAGGTTGGGTAGAACATTTATACATTTTTTTATATACCCACCTAGAAGGGAAATGTCTGAGTTACAAAAAATTTCTTTTTCTAACGTGTCACATATATAATACTGATATGTGTCCCAAATAAGAGGAATCTTCTCAATATTACATAGTTTGGAAAAAGAACTAAGAACAGAGAAATGTAGGAATTATCGAGACCATGGGGTAAATTTTGATTATTTGTCACAGGAAATCTAGATCCATAATGAAAAACCGTCATTTTTGAACGGTATAAAACTATGAATCGCGTTTGAATCATGTTTAAAATAAAAAAGCCTGTATGAAAACTAAAAATGTACTGAATGGTTGGTCCCTTAACAAAATTTCAGTAAAGTCCGTCATGATTCTATGTTAACCCGTTAAAAAGTTATAAATAATTCATATAGGAGAAAATATAATCTCGGTATTTAGAATTTTCATATATCACCCCTTCAGTATACCGAAAGTTTGAATTCTTTTTTATAAATTTATTAAATACTTTTAAAATTAATCTCTTGTATTTTAATTTCAATGATGAATGACTATTAATTAATAAAGTTGCTTTTCCTTACTTTCAGTTTAGCAAATTAATAAATTAAAAGTAAGATATTTTCAATGTTTTCCTAGAAAAATAGCTTTAATTTGGAAAATAATAAAAATAGTTTTTTTATCATCAGATTTCCATGTTACCAAGTGTCGCACAATATTAGAAATAATAAAAAAGAATGTTAATACCTACCTAAAAAAAATTAATAATGATATAATCTGATCTCAAAATATTAAATATGCACAGTAAAGTAGCAGTAGTAGAAAATACGTTAGCTATGCACTTTATTATATGGATAATAAAATTAAAAGAGATAAATCTAAATTGATGATCGTTCACATGGTGTGTGGGCCTCTTACAGGCATATAGTATTTATATTTTTATTGCAGTATATAAGAAAATATACTGCATACATTAAGCCTTTCAAAAGACGTAATTTATCTAAGAAAATAAAAATTGGTAAGTGGTACTTTTTTCCTACAATTTGAAAAGGTTTTATAAAAAATTTTAAATTGAAATTGTAAAAACTATAATCTTCTACCTGAAACCACCTGCCAAAGCATCTCCAACGTTCAAAAAGAACAGAATATACAGAGGAATACCAAATAGAGCGTAGATAACCGTCGCCAGCTTCCCATAATTTGTCTTAGGGACAAGATTTCCATAACCAATCATCGTTATAATACTCAAAGAAAACATTAAAGCTGCCGGAAAAGTCCACATGTCATTCATTGACCTATCACTATAGCCATATTTAAAAATTTCAACAACCTTATCTTGGTAATTCTTCAAAACTCTGTCTGTGTCTATAGAGAAATTTTTTTCGTCAAATATGTTGTTTTTCAATGCTATTTTATAAAGTTGAACCATATATTTTTGCCTATGAGATTGTATTTCATCTGGTTCGGTGTTAATCCCTTTTGTTTCCAAACTCCTAAAAGTCACTGCTCCTATTAGTGTATAACCGAAAACTAGAGCTCCTAAGCCAACTTGAGTGAACATAAAAGCTATCACTTTGCGGAAGCAGTCTTTAATTTTTGCTCTTGGGTCATTGTCACTCACTGAAGAAGATCCTTTACTTCTAGAGCTCTCTCCGCGATAATAGTATACCTCCATCGTATAAAAAGAAACTGGTAAACATTAAGTTAGGCTTCAAAGTGTATCAAAAGTTATTTTTGGGATTGCCATATGCTTGGCTCTTTGCCAGGTCACTACTTCCAAGCAGTGGTGTACTGAATGTTAATATATCTACTTTGTTATGGACCAAGTAGGTATAAAATCATTATCAAATTTTTAAAATGCATCGGCAAATTACCAAATAAACTCAATGGTTTTACCAAAATTAATTTACTTTTTATTATTTTTCCTAAAAAATACACAACAAAGAGATGTAGCGATATTGAGATATATATTATTCAGGATTTATATGTAGAAATGCTGGATTATACTATTTGTCTACAACATATCCGGGAAAATAGTCTAGCTGATAAAGAATAGGATTCAACAACAATTTTAAATAAATACATTGTAATCATGTCTTATTTTAAAAATTACTAAAAAAGGAAAGAAACCAATAATCTTTAAATTCGTTTTTCTTCTAAATGAATAAACTTATATATTAGAATTAAATAAAAGTTAGGTACATATGCATATCCTATTTGGAAATGCCAACAAAATTTAATTCTTTTATACTATAACACTATTATTCTCAGCTAGAGCCTGGAGTATAAAATGATTAAAAGTAATGAAAAGAAGGACTAGTCCTTAGCAGTACTTAGCATAAAGAAATTTCGTTATTATAGGTAACTAGTAAAACACCATTTGTACTGGGCAAAATACCGAAGCCCACAAATGGTAAGGGAGTAGCTGGTCACTTCCATATATAATAAAGCACATGGGTGTAAGTACCTGCATCTTTATATGTTGAGGCAGGTGAAATAGCTTCATATATAATTTGGTTAGGGAAGTTAAATGATCACCCATATCGGTATACCTTATATAGTAGGAGAGTTATAATAAGCCTCAGGCAGGAAAATCCCACATTCCTCTATTTGGCTTCCAATCAACCATTTTTGGCTATTATATAAAATACTTATATGAAAAATTATCCATATAATTATATTATATATGACTACTACATATTAGTAAAAAATATCTAATATCTAATATTTTTGAAGTTAGTAAGGATGAAGCTGTGTACCTATCTCATATCCGAATCGTAACTATATCAACATTGGTGAATATATGTATCCAGATTAATTATTTCAGTATTAATAAAATAATTACTAAGAGGCGCTACTGATTTACTTTATTTATTTGGCACTCTATAAAATAAATCATTTGTTTGCACTTATGATTTATTCTTTAATAGCACTTAAATATAATGATTTTCTATAAAAATATCTTAAATACTGAATGTTATACAATTGAGTTTTTAATTTTCTACAAGACGAAGCAATGCTATTATTGAGATTATTAAAGGAGGAACACTATAAAAATTTGCCAGTACCTACATTGTATATACATTTAATATATTCTACAGGGAAGAATAATTATTCATTTATTGTCAAATTTAAAAACAACTTACCTTTTAAGTTATAACGTCTTAGAATATGTACAGAAACTCCAAAGAAAATTTTCATTAAACAGTAAACTACCAATTACTAAATATTAGGTTGTGTTATCTTGACAGAAATAAAATGACGTGATTTTTGTCACGTACCAGTAGTCATTAAATAGATATAAAAATAGTAATGAAAAAAAATAGAATTTTATTGTTTATTATAACTTATCAATTGTACATCTATATCTACTAATAACTATTTTGAATATTCTCTAATATTTTGGAGCGGGGCTTTCCATTTTAGAGTAATCTACATTGGGAGAATAAAATTTGTATTGTTTTTCTCTGTATTGTTCATTGGAAATTTCTCCAGTTCTATTCCATTGTACATCAGGGTTTCTAAAAGCTAATCTTCCAGTATAGAATACTGCTCCAGCACATCCCACTCCAACACAAAAATAGAGAGGAATAAGGGCTTTATGTTTAGATAAAGATTTTAATGACATTCCCTGCATTTTGCTAAAATGTTTTCTAGAAATAGAAAATAATATTAATATTTCGTTATTAAACACAATTTAATAGACTTACTTTTTCTTTTTCTTTTAAGATTTATATAACACTGATGTGAAGATGTCGAATGGCGAAAATTATTTTTTAGTTCTATTGACTGCACACCACACCGAACCTATATTTAATAATAATTCATCTATCCTTTTTTGGTTTAGCAAAATGATATGATTGTCTTTGTCAAACATACTTGTTTCCACTCCAGAGTAAGCGATCTAGCACTACGAATGGAATACGGAGTAACACGGAGGCAGAGTGCTATGGAGTAGATTAGAGTACTTGTACTTAGTCGCAAAAGGACCAAGGTAAAACACATTGGTTGAAAATGTCATATTGTCATTAGATAAATTATTGAAATTTAGAATGTCAAATAGGTACCTTAGTTTTTTATATAAAACAGCTAAAAAAAGCAACTATCCTTTCTCTAATATTATCCGAAATTATTCAAGAAAAGTAGGTAGTAATAGTGAAAGTCCTTACAAATATGTCAAACCAAAGCAATCGGTAGAGGGTAAGAATAGTTTAAAAGTATGTAAATGAATGTAAAATGTATTATTTTAGACTCCTGTAACTTGGTTTGGAGGGACCCAAACTTTGAGTTACTTACTGCCAATGAATTTCCATTATTTTTACGTGGGAATATTGGTTTAGCGTGGTATGACACACAGACAACTGTTAAATCTAATCATGAATTGATTATGGAACAAATTGACCATGTAGGTAATATATCTCAAAGAGAACATCCTTGTAAAACCAATAAATTATGTATTTGTTAATGTTGAAGGTTAGTGATCCACATGAGGGAAACATGATTGTAAAGGTACAAAGATGCCCAGAATTGCTAAGAGACTCCGTTAAAGACTTATTTCCATACAGAACAGTAGAAGATTCCAGTGAATTGTCAGTTGTCACTATTACATTAAAACCGAATATTAAAGATATGAGAAAAAATAAAGAATTAGAAACAGAAAAATTAGCTCAAGCAGTAAGTTAAAGTATAAAAAAATGTAAATATATTTGGCTAATTAATTTTTTATGATTGGCTTAAGAAATGAAAATGTCCTTTAATATTTTATATATATATTTTTTTTTAGTTTTTGATTACAGCAAGAAAAATTTGTGATAAATTAAGGAACACTGGATACTGGGCAGATTTTATAAACCCATTTTCAGGACGCCCTTATTTTACTCCTTCATCATTAAGAGATTTATATCAAACAAATGAAAAATTTAGGTGTCTTGATTTCCAAATAATTGAAATTAAAAATTGTAAAATAATTTCAAATGAAGACCATTCTTTAAAACAATTTGTAGGTAAGCAAATGATTAAATTTATGTATATACAATTAGTTGCAGTTATGTATTTTTTGTTTTAGGTAGCTTATTCACAAGTGCTGCTTGTAATCAACATAATTTAAATTCTATATTTATGTAACTTAAGAGAATTGTGTGTTGAGCTTGGAGAATGTAATAAATTGTTTTCTTCTAAAATATGTTATTTTCCTCCAAGGATTCATCTAATAATTATGCCTACTTAATTGTAAAATAGTATGAAATGAGATTTTATATAGTTCCTCTATTTTTTAATAGACATAGGGATATCAAATGGGTTTGAAAATATTACCTACAAATTTATTTAAAATATATATATAAACGATGAAAGTTTCATAAAAATGAAAAATAAGGTCACTTATGACGAAAGGGTATTCAGTGACGAAAGTGAAATATTAGTTGCATAATTGAAACAAAAATTGCTTGAGAATGAGATTTTAGAAACGTGTGTCTGTACTATTTGCTATCGTTCTTTAAATTTCCCAACACTTCAAATAGGTGTGTACTTTTAAAATAAATGAACTAATATAATTCGTAAAGTACATTATGACATAATATATATAGTCCGATGATATAAAAAGGACATTACATTAAGAAATTAGTATATTGCATCTAAACTCCTAAAAATAAATTAAAAGATTTTTAAATTATAGAAAATTTAGCTAATGGAAATTTGAACGAAAAAGATAAATTCAAAATGGCGCTTACAATTGTCTCTGTAGTGGTAACGTCTCTTTTCAATATTTTGTTTTGCTGATTCTCTCACTCTATCTAAACATCGTTAGCCGCCATTGTATAAATATCGAATTGAGTGATGAGTCGCTTGTCGCGCCTTATTTATATAATTTGTGTTTTTGCATTTTGCACTATTTCATTATGCTAAATAATTGGTTTGATTCATTTGTTAACACTTAGGAAACCAAGAATCGATTAAAACATATAGGATTAGCAGATATTTACCAATGTTGCGAAGGTAACCTCTTTGAATAAGGCAGCAAAAAAACGATAGGTATACCTTTTGTGTTACAATTTTGCTCTTAGAATTTTTATTTTTTAAAAGAATATATTGTATTTGTGTTCTTATATTCTTCGCTAAACTTTTTAACTGAATTTAAATGGAATTTAACTCAAATCAATGGGTAATAATACACCATAACATTTGTGTTGATATGGTTATTTTAGGCAAACCATGAGTAAGAGACGAAGGGCAGGTTCTTTGCCTAGATACACAGAAGACGACTCTTTAGATAGTTTTGAAGCATCTACAAGTAGTGGGCCTACAATTCAAAAAAGGAGAAAACTATTTGACCCTGTTAGTGTACTGCATCACTTAGTTACAATTTCTATATGAACTAATTATTTTGTGTTTTAGATTGAAGTTTGTCATCAATTAGTAGATATCTTAAGAAATCATAAAAAAGATGATGGTACATTGCTCAGTGAATCTTTCATTAGGATCCCAAAACGAAGACAAGAACCTGCTTATTATGATGTGGTTTCAAATCCTATTGATCTTATTAAAGTTCAACAAAAACTTAAAATGGACGAATATGAGGATGTTGACGATTTACAAAGTGATGTTGAGTTAATGGTTAATAATGCTAAATCTTTTTATAAAAGAAGTACACAAGAATTTAAAGATGCAGTTGAAATTATGGACTTATTTCTTACTTATAAAAACAAGTAAGTTTAATATAGTTTGATTGATTACTCTTTGTAAGTTTTTTATTACTGTACTAGATAAAAAATGAATATTGTATTTGTATCCAGATATTTTTCTTTTATTTATAGTATATGGGTTTTTTTTAATGATTTATAAGTTGGTTTTAATTGCTATTGTATTTTAAAGTCATGAATGTAATAAATTCTATATTCATGTGTCTTATGAGATAAAACACTTAATTTATTACAAATTATTTTAATACAAAAATATATTTTTGTATTAATTTTTATGAGAATTGTAATATAACAAACCTCTAAATATTTGTTAACTGATTTGTTTTGGAGCAACTAAACAACTTATTGAGCTAATCAAGTATAAACAATGTATATGTGTTATAATATAACCAGGGTTTTTTCGACAAAAATATTTGTATTTTATATATATAATTTAATTTTAAAATTTATATAAATTACTGAAAAATTCAAATATTACATAATTATATTTCTTTAGGTTATTGAGTTTAGATGATGAAATAGCGTCTAAAAAATCTATCACCAATAATAAACAAGCATCAAATCAAAAGAATTCTTGTACAAGACGGAGTCTGCCAACAACTCTTAGAAGTCTGCAAAAATCTGAGCATAACCTTTTAAGATCTGATCGTAGTTTGACAAGATCTGAGAGAAGTTTGAGCAGATCTGACCGTGCTTCGAGCTTAAGTAGATCTGACCGTACTTTAAACAGATCTGACCGAAACCTATCTAGATCAGAAAGTAGAAATAGCCTAAATAATGATGACAGTGCATCAGATAACAGTTTAGATGATTCCTGTCCATTTGAAGAGCTTCTGACATTAGTTATGACCGCTCGTGATGAGAATAAAAAATTGTTGTATCCAGCATTTCAACTACTGCCCTCTAGAAAAAAATATCCAGATTATTATGAAGTGGTAGAGCAACCTGTTGATTTAAAAATTGTCACAAATAAGGTTCAAAATAATAAATACAAGTTTCTTTTTGAATTAGAAAAGGATTTGCTCTTGATGTGTAAAAATGCCTGTTTGTACAATGAACCTGGATCTCTAATTTATAAGCAAGCTAAGGCCTTGAGAAAGGTAACAATTTAGTACCCTCATTTTTCTTATAGCTTCTATATTATGAATAAATATAAATATGAAATATCACAAAATAAGCTTTACCTGGAACTTTTTTCCTGCTAACCAATTATATATTAAATTTTCTTAAACTTTGAGAAATTTTAAATTTGTATTTTTTGTAATATAAAGGATTTAAATAAGCTTGTACATAAAGACCTATTCATATTTAGTAATTTATGTATATATATTAATCTTCACATGGAGTGGTTAATATTTTTATTTATAGCTTTTACATTTATTTTGATTAATTAAAAATAATAATTATTTAAATAACTTATTATTTATTTACTATCAATTTCTAATTATTTCAGTTTGTCCAAGCAAAGAGGATTGAAATAGACACTCGCCGAGGTACTATGCCTATTATGTCAACCCCAACTTCAAGATATAACTCGTCTCCTAATTTAACTAGAAATAGCTCAAATAGAAACAGTCTGAATTCAACTAGAAACAGTCTGAATTCAGCTAGAAACAGTTTGAATTCAACTAGAAACAGTTTGAATTCAACTAGAAACAGTATAAATTCAAATAATAAGCACGGTCTAAATTCTATCAAACATGGTTATTCATCAAGTGTGACTCGAAGCAGTGCAGCATTTAACTCACATAGACACACTTTAAATTCATATAGACACACTCTCAGTTCAGTTCGGGATAGACTTAGTAGTTCTAATGTAAATAGAAATAGTGTAAATAAAAGTGGAGTCACTCCTAGGGTTTATAAAAATAATAGAATTAGTTCTCCTCATTCCTCTATGGTTGATGCATTAAGATTGAGACATAAGAAGATAAGAAGTGGAAGTTTAGGATCTGTTGTGGGTAGAGATCATGATTCTGAAGCTGACATTGATCCTGATGATGTAAGTTTAAATTGGTTCTTAAATATATACTTTACAAATAGTCAAGTTGTGAATATAGTGCCCCCTTTTAACCCTTTATTTTTTACTTAGCCTGATTCTGGTGCAGACATGAGGAATCCTCACTGGAAGCTCTTTGAGACAGTTCGAACGGCGACTGGTACCAATGGCGTGCCGATGTCCGAACCATTTTGGAAGTTACCATCAAGGAGATTTTATCCAGATTATTACAAAGAAATCAAAAATCCTATTTGTCTAGGTCAAATAAGGAAAAAACTAGTCAAAAAGGGTTATGGTACTTTAAGTGAGGTTGCAGGTGACTTGACTATCATGTTTGAAAATGCCAAAAAGTACAATATCCCCTCATCTAAGTTATATAAGGTAAATATTAAATAATTTTATCCTGTTTCGTTACTCTAAAATATTTTTTAAGGATGCCGTTAAACTCCAGAAACTGATGCAGGCTAAAGTGCAAGAGCTACTTGATGTTGATCAGGTAACACAAAGAGTTACTAACAAAAACCGAAAGGTATGCTAATGCACTGCTTACTTGTCTCTGTTTATTATTTCAATATTTCTTTTAACCAATGTTTTGTCTTGTCTTTTTTACACATGTTGCAAAAAAATTTTATTCTTGAGAGTTGTTTGATGACATTTTAAAGCCTTAATTTGCTTAAAAAATATTATAAAAAAAATGTTGAAATTGTTTTTAGTTAAAATTTTTTTTGTAACAATAACTTGTTTATTGGTTCTTTTGTCCACTTTACTTTCGAGATATTTTTTAATATTAGCATTAAAACTAAAAGTTTCTATTGATATCAAAAATTGACTATTTTTATAAATTATGTTTTTCAAAAAGAAAATAAAGAATTATTTCTACTAATAATATTAGTAATAAAGGAAAACACTAATTTCTATATTTTATAAAGGGAAATAGTTGTGAAAAAAAGTCCTTTGCTGTTGAGCCCCGCATTCCTAAAATTACTTTTGAAACTTAACTTGATGTCCTGGAAACTTCATTCATGATATTACTCTCCTATCACCACATCCTTCGACAAAGTTTACATATAGGATGAGGTTTTTTTTAACTTTCTATCGCAGTTCTGTAGGTCTTGTGAAAAAACATCTATTAACTCGCCTTCATCAACGGCAACCACAGCTACCTAGGGGTATTGACATCTTCATTGTTATTAATATTACTATTCAAAAAAAATGTGCTATATATGTTCTATTTTCATAAATTTTTGATGTTCATGTACATATGATGCAAAAGATTTATCTATTAAAAAGTATCTCGTCATTTTGTTTTAAAGCTTGCTAATCATCCTTAACCATAGAAAATAAATAATTGAATAAATATATATGGAATAATTCGGGCTTTTAGTTATTTATAGAGAAAGATGCAGTTAGAAAAAAACCAGGGCCTAAGCCAAAGAATTTATCACCAGGACAGTCACCTAGAGGACGTCCACCCAAGGATTCAACTATCTTAAAGAAAAGGTTACATATGTTGGCCAAATATATGTTAGATTACACGGTAAGGTTTCAGAATTAAGGGATTTTTCTTGCTTCATACTAATTCATTCATTCGCAATATCAACTATTTATAAAGAACTGATGTCCTAATTTATATATTTGTTACAGACGGAAGATGGTAGGAAACCGATGTTAGCATTTATAGAAAAACCTTCCAAAAAGCTGTATCCTGAATATTATGAAGTAATAGCAGAACCACTAGATTTTCTTGAGATTGAAGCCAAAATTAAAGCAGAACAATATAGCTGCGAAGCAGATCTTGTTAAAGATTTCAAATTGATGTTTAGCAATTGTAGGCAGTTTAATGAAGAAAACTCGCCTATCTATGAAGATGCCAACCTTTTAGAAAAGTACCTGTTAAATAAAGTAGCTCAACTTAAGCCAATTAATGTTACTCCTGATAGACCCAAAAGGGAACGAGTTGTATTAAAACCGTAAGTTGAATTTAGTTATTATTATTATTATTATTATTATATTTTCAAAACCATAGTAGTGCATTATTTTTTATATAGTGAGTGTCCCAGATGTTTTTTTGTTCAATCAATGTTGTCTTTTTCATATATTTTTTTAAATGATTCTATACCTTTTTTATTTGATCATTGTAAACAAATCCACTGGCCAATTCATTCCCAAAACCTCTTCTCCAATTTTAGTTTTTTAAATTTGTATTCTGTGATTTTTTTACTTTTTTCAAAATTTAGTGTATGTTAAACTTTATACCTAGTTTGACAATCTCAAAAGTTTTTAAAAATCAATACAAAATCTCAATTTCAATCATTTAATTATATGTATTTCATTGGATCAAAACATTAATAAAGTGTCAATAATTACATTATTTCTTTTAAAATAATTTGAAGTATTTCTTGATTTTGCATTTTTTCTTTTATTTTAATCTATCATTAGTGTGCCTGGAAACTATATACGAATCAAAATCAGTTTGATTATTTTGTTGAAATATAATTATGATATTGGAATAGTGTGTTTTATTGAAGACATAATTTATCGAATATCATACATAGAAAAGTTCGGTAATTTAGAAAATAAGTACATACATCTTTTCAAAAATTTTAGAAGGTGTAATATTTATTTTAAATATTTTCTATACATATCAACAAACTAAATCAAATCTTCTTACGCGCTTTTGAGATATCTGGAACTATTTGTTACAAATCAAAATAATAGGATTTTGCCTTAAAGTTCATTCATATTCCCTTATACTAATTTTGCTAAATTATTCATCAAAATAACATTTTATCTTTAACGCTCTTTAAGTCTTTTGATATATTTTAAATTGAAATTGATGGCAATATTTGGATACAACTAATATATTATTACAAATCTGTATATATTTTAACATGTAAATAACGATGGAGCAAGAAAGATGTTGAATCATTCTAGCTCTTTCCAATTCTGTTTCTAATTCCATTGTCAGAACTCTTTCAACCAGGTACAAACCTCGACGGATATTATCGCCTCTCGAAAAAACCCTCAAGAGCCTCTTTGAAGCCATCAGATATTACAGAGATCCTAAAGACAACCGCCAGCTCTCACAGACCTTCATGAAACTGCCCTCAAAAATTGAATATGCTGATTACTATGAGGTCATATCAAATCCCATAGATATGGAAAGAATATCTCAAAAAATACGAGCAAATGATTATGAAAATTTAGAAGAACTTGTATCAGATTTTGTACTTCTTTTCGATAATGCTTGTAAATACAATGAACCCGACTCACAAATATACAAAGATGCATTGGTTCTTCAAAGATTTCTATTCCAAACTAAAATGCAGTTGAAAGATGACGAAAATACCGTACCTGATGTAGGCGCAATCGTTCAAGACATATTTTTGAATTTATTCACAAATGTGTATAATTATCAGGACGATGACGGTAGGTGTTATTCAGATTCCATGGCAGATTTACCCGAACATGACGAAATTGATGGCAAGAAGTAAGTACAATTAAGAACTTTTTAGTTGCTCTAGCTTATTTTGAAGGTGACATGTACTGTAGAAAATAAATGGTAGGAAATAAAACATAATCCATTTTACTATACTATAGGTAGAACGGAAAAACTTGGCAATTTATTAAGATGATTATGCCTGGAAGATTTTGTAATCTGGTGGGCCAATGGACCATGGGTGTATGTCATATGAAGGGCGTAATCATACTGTAGCGTGTTATAATATTAATCACTTCTTAGTAGCTACAATGATTTACTCTTTACTTATTTCCTGTTTTACCTCTATTACACACGATCTTTTTATTCTTACATTTGCATAGTAGTTTTATCTGTATTTAGTAGTTCTTCTTCCATATGTCTTAAGGATTTTATCAAACAATTTTTGGCGACGGTTCTTCTTTTTTCTTCTTATTATACTTTTTTTTAAATGCTATAATATTTCTATAATTTCTATATAGATTTTTAAAGAGTCAGTTTTGTTTTTCATAAAAATAATGTTTATTCTACTATAGAGCATATTTTTGTAGTCATTAAAATTATAATAATTTTATCATTTGCATAAAAAATTATTCAATTTTGCAAGTAGCTGATAGAAAATAGGTATATAAAATTAGTTTTCAAACACTCTGGAAGTTTGGTTTTCCTTTTTCAGAGTCAGAGCTCTATCTTTGGATGTGATGAAAAGGAGGTTAGACAAAGGCTTGTACAAACGTTTAGACCACTTCCAAGAGGATTTTTTTTCTTGCATGGAACGAGCAAGGCTAGTATCCAGGACAGATTCTCAAGTTTTTGAAGATGCCATAGAACTTCAGCTTTATTTCATCAAGCAAAGAGATGAGTTATGTAGAAATGGTGAATTGCTGTCCTCTCCTGCTCTAATTTACACAGAAGCAGATGCTAGATCGTCTATAGATGACATGAGAGCTGACAAGGCTTTAAAAGAGTCCTTAGATGATGAAACAGAAACGAGAAGTTCTGAAGATTCTATTCTTAAAGAAATAAATATCAATGAAGATATTCAAAATGAAGAAAATAGTATTAATAAAGAACCATGTGAGAAAGAACAAAGTACAAAACAAGATACGTTAAATAAAAAATCCGCAGATGGAGAGTCAAGCGAGACTAAAATTGAAGAAAGCATTTGTGAAGATGGTAGTAATGCCGATATTGAATTAAACACGAAGAAGGATAAAGACAAAGATAATAACAAGGTAGAAGAAAAAAGCGTTGATTTAGATCCTAGTGAAAATAAAGAACAAAGTGAAATTAAAAATGATAGTGAAAAGGGAGTCAGTAGTGGAAATAAAGACCATAACGAAAATAAAGAACCCAGTGGTGAAAACTCGACTCCACTAGAGACGAATATCAGTGAAAAAACTAACGGTTGTGCAACGGGTGATTCAATGACGTGCGGCGACCGGACATTTAGTATTGGTGAGTTTGTGTATCTAGATGCCAAAGAGAAAGGATGTGAACCCCATATTCTCTGCATTGAGCGTTTGTGGGAGAATAACGGCCAACAAATGTTATACGGGAATTATTATTTGAGGCCAGATGAGACATATCATGTGACTACTAGAAAGTTTTTGGAAAAAGAGGTGTTTAAATCAGACTCATATGTGGCTGTACCATTGGGAGACATTAAGAAGAAATGTTGCGTCGTCAATGTCAAACATTATTTCACAATGAGACCAGAAGGTAAAAAAATATATTTAAAAAACTATTTTTGTTAACTAACAGGAATTATTGGATGTGGGATACTTTGTTAAAATGAACTCCTCAAATTTATGTCTGCAGGTGACAATTGACATTTTATCTTTGATTTTCTAGTTTGACCATCAATCTTAAATATTAGAAAATAGCAGTTTTATTATTAGCATTTTTTACTTTTAATTATGTATAGGCTGCACACTACCAACTCATTTATTTATGTATAAAATTCTTAAAGATAAAATAGCTGGAAGGACACTTAATAATAGGGGTACACAAGTATTTAATAAAATAGTTTTAGACACAATTAAATTTACTGAAATGTTTAAAATTCATTAAAGTATTTTTAAATTCTCTTAAATAAAAATAATTTCAAATACTTTTAATTACTTTTAAATTCTATAAGTAAATTGAAATATACTTACTAACCTTTAGATAATTTTAAACGCGCTTAAATACATTTAAATACACTTAAACATATTTAATTAAATGTAATTAAAAGTTCATATTACATTTAAAATATTTAGTTCTATTGTTGCATCTTACATCCAGTAATCACATACTACATACATATCATTCAGTCATTATAACAATGTATAATATCATTTTAGGATATGATGAAAAAGATGTATATGTTTGCGAATCTCGATACAGAACTAGGTTAAGGTTATTTAAGAAAATTAAAATTTATCCAGAAAATCCGACGATAAAATTAATTCCCCGGGAAATCCCTCTTAAGTTAAAGAGGGTTATGTCTGTGTTCCGTGAACGCATTGAAAAACATAAGGATGAATTACAAGAATTAGAGGATTTAGAAAAATTGGTGGACAAAGAGAAACCAGTAAGACTTTCTTTTATATAATTATTTATGTTCTAATTATATGTTGCTTAAAACTAGTACTTGTTTTAGAATGTGGTAGCCTATAATAATATGGAAATTGATGATGGTAATACTTACTATGAACAGTTCAATACTGTGTGTTCAGGTGTAATCAAAACGGGTGATTATGTGTATGTCGTAGCCGACGGTGGTAAACAAATTATAGCACAAATAGACAGTATTTGGGAAACTAAAGAGTAAGTATATATTTGTATTTGATATTAAATAGTGCATTACTTCATGTAATTATTTTCAGTGGTAAATGTTACTTTCGTGGTCCATGGTTTATATCGCAATCGGATATTCCCCATAATCCTACAAGATTGTTCTACAAGAATGAAGTATTTTTGTCCAGTCTAGAAGATGCCAGTCCTATCGTCAGTATTATTGGAAAATGTCACGTTTTGGAGCTCAATGATTGGGTCGTATGTAAGTACGCTGTTTTTAATTAAAAAAAAGAAACAATACATTAGAGAAAATGCATTTTATCGGAATTAAAGGATTCCTTGTTTTTGGTAATCGGATTCTCGCCCAATACCTTTTCCTTTCCCAAATGAATAAAAATAAACTGTGTTTTACTGTCCAAAAAAACGTAAGGTGAGTACATTTGTGTAATGTTCCATTTATAGACCGGCCTACAGAGATACCAGAATCTGACGTGTTCATTTGCGCGTCGATGTATGATGAAATCAACAGGCAAGTGAAGAAACTTCCACCTGGTGGACTGAAGAAATACGCGCACAGCTCGGCTGTTACCGATGACGAGATATATTTCTTCACCAAGGTGCTACATCCACCAAAGGTAGGTGGAAAAAATTTGACTTGGGTTTAGTTTTTTTAACAAGATTATTTGGGGTGTGGATATGGATATTTCTATGTTTATTTATTGTAAAGAATATACATCTACAGTGTGCCTCTAAACCCCCTCCCTTAGCGCTACAAGATAGGTCATGCGATACCTTTTATAGCCCATTCTTTTATTCCACGCTTATTTGTTCTCGAAATTTTGTTACATGACACTCAAGTTGCAGTAACAGGGGATGCCACAACTCAGCTAATAAGTGACGAAACTTGAAAAGCAAGCCAGCGGTAAAGCAGTGAATTAACGTGCCATACAAATAAGATAACATTTGCTGTGAATCGTCTCTTCGATCATTTTTCTCTTAGCAAGGAAACGACACGCATCCCTTGTTTATTTAGATGCTCTGTTCAGTATTAGTGATGAGATAGAAACAAGTACATAAGCGTTGACTATGTATATCTTATTATAAAGGATTGGTGGGTTTGCATAAAACTGTTACCCTCATCTATTAATTTATATTATTTATATAATTAGCCAATTAATTTTTCGTTAAAAATTACAATACAAACACAATAAGTAATGGATTAGAAAACACCTCGGTAATATAAAACAACTATAACTTAATAAAAACCTAAATAAATGTAGCGGTGGTTACTAATACAACTTCAAAATATCAATAAATAATAAAGATTTCAAATGCTATGCATCCAACAGGTAATGTTTGAGTGTTTTCTTAAAACTCGTTTAATAATTGCGCTCTTTTTTTATATATTCAGGTAGATTACTGAATTGTCCCAAGCCTTTAAAAAATGTGAAATACCTTTGATACGATGTATTTATTACACACGAATCGTCTCATTAAAAAAAATATTAGACGGCGTTACATACACTGCCATGTATTATACTTCAAACAATTACTAATTTTTTTGTCTGAAGATATCAGAGGGAGGGGACTTAAAACAGGCACTGTATATCTATTATATATTTTCAATTTTATGTTTATGGCGTCGCATTTAATCTTGTTAGGAGGATGGAGGCAGAGCGTTAGGTGTTAATTTCGTTTGTATATTGTAGATACAAATGAATGTAGTGATTCCTTATACTCTGTTCGTTACAATGCCGGCCCATCTGGCAAACTTTTTTGTTAGATTTTAAAAAAATATATATATTTTTGAAGAAAATTTGGTTCATGGTGTAAAACCCAAAATACAAACATGATCTTTCAATAAATTATTTTGGCAAAGTATATTTAAAAGTGAAAAATATGCCTGTCTTGAAAAATCGTATCTCTTAGTTTTATTACCGATCTGTACCACTGAAATGCTAATATAATTATTTATAATTTAGTTAATTCATATCAACCAATTCTATATTTTTAATACGATTTTCATAAGGTTTCTAAGTTAATTCAATGGTTTTACGAAAATATCGTTTTTCTTGAAGCAAAATTTCGTCCTGTACATAATGAAGAAACTGAGAAAATGCCATTTTCCAAGACAGAAAGTTGTGACTACATATCTTAATGTATTTTTGAATGTAAAATAATAGAGCAATATTTAACATACCAAGTTAGTATTTTGGGTCTAGGCTAATTTTAATCGAAAATATTTTTTTTTTGAAAAATCTTATAAAGTTTTCTATATGATACAGCTTTTTTAGCGAACACTCTATAAAATGACTTAGATTTGTTTTAAAGCATATATTATCTTATAAATATTCAAAAGTACAAAATAAAATTAAGCTGAATCACTAATTTTGAACTAAACCAATAAACGATTATTTTCATAAATTGGTTACTATTTTTGAACACACTAATTAATATGTTAAATTATGTTATTTAATATGCATCGATAATTAACACCTTGGGTTGGAAATCAAATTGATTATGAGTAATAAATATTATTTTTATTACATTCATGGAATACTATATAATTTAGTGAATAAAAAACGAAAACATACAAAACATTTCATATTAAAAATGGCACTCTAAAGGTGTCCAGTCTAATTTGTGCAAGTTATATTTTCTAGTCCAATATTTGAATTTAAGACTTTATAATATATTGTCGCCGTGTTATGGATCTCTTGATTAAGCAACATATATTTTAAAATTTTATTGCCATCTAAAAGGCTAGTCATGCACCCTATTAATGAAAAAAATCAGAAACTTGTAGAACACTAAACTACATTTATTTTAAAGGGAAAGATTATTGAAAATGCGATTTTTTTGCCGCCAGGTGAAACGATGGATAAGAGTTGAAAAATAAATATCTCAGAACTACATTCAACATATTAAACGATAGTTTTTTTTAATTACATCCAAATACGGAATGTTATATAAAGCTTCTTTTATTCAATTGTTAAGAGGTGTTGGTCGTCCTGCTACGGATCGTTAAAAATATACCTTGTAATAAAAATTAAAATTGTTTTGCATGCATCTTTATTGGTCTAGAAGATATAGCATGAGTAAATTAATTCCAATGAAAAAATTTATCCATATTTGTTACATTCGTTTTTAATAGGCTTCTGATTTTTTTTTAAATTAGGAAGAATATTTTTGAAACGACCACGTTATTTTACCTAGAAAAGTTTTTTATTTTTAGCATGATAGCATGTCTTTTGTTTTGTTTATTATTGTACTTTCACGTCACCTCCACGTCGGGTAGAGGGGTATTTTTTAATAAGCCTATTACTCTAGATTAATTTTTCTCCTGTGTTGCAGGTGATTGACGTTATAAAAAAGTTAGCGATTCGAAATTTTCGAAAAACTAAATCTAAAATAGTGAGTAAACTTTTCAAAATATATTTATTTAAATAGCGGTTCTATACAAAATTATGAGGTTTCAAAAAACTTGATTTTATTAATGTTATTAGTAAAATTTTAGTTGTGATAGCTGCAAAATGTTTACATCGATAAAAAATTCTTTTAGTAAATATACTTAAGTTCATATAAAATGTAGCCGATTAAAAAACCAGTAATTTGCGAATTAAAATTAAGTACCCAATTATTTTCTAAAATAATTATTATAAATACATTTAAAAAAAGTTATGACTACATACCATTTTCTCGATTTAAACAATAATCAGTAACTATTCTTCCACGTTTTCCTAAAAATCTTATTTTTTTTAAATATAGTAATGAAATAATTCTTCATTGTGACAAATAACTTTTTAACGTTATTTTTGCTTACGTGTTGATAAACTCGATTTTTCAAATTTCGCGCGTTCGTCTGCAACATTAACCTCAACTTCTGTCAAAAATTGTCAAAAACACAAGCTGACGAAAATGGTGTAATGGTGACAAGAAGAGCTTTTTGATCGTTTTCTAGACGAATTTGTTGGTTTTGTTACAAATAATTGTTTTAATTGTATAATGTGAATGAGTTAAATTGTTATAAAATATAGGCGTCATGGAAACTGCAATGGATAGTGCTCCCTTTCCCACAAATGTAAATTTTATACCGTCTTTTTTTAATGACCTACCTAAAAGCAGTTTATAATTATTATAAAATGTAAAAATAACTTTCTATTATTAAAATAGTGGATTCTGAGTATTTTGTAGTGCAATGCTTGGCGTGCTCGGGTATTTTTTGAAAATTCGTTTTGTGCAACATACGCCGAATTTGGTCTGGCTTCTGTAAGTTAAATTTTGATGAAATATTCAAAGGGAGAATAAAAGGCGTTGTCTGCTGCAAATTTTTTTGTTTGGCATCCATTAATTACGATTAAATTTGCTAAATTGTCTAAACCTAACTGTAATTTGTAGTTCAATAAAGTTGAGATCATGGATAAATTATCAAAGTACAGTTTTATGAATAGTGTGCTGACAGAATAAAGTAATTTTTATCAGACATCAGTCTCAAATGACTCACAATAAATATCTTTTTGAACAAAAAGTTATTTTTACACAATAGTTTTCTTCCACTATAAATTCAAATTAGTACTTTTTACTTGATCATCTCTTTTATTCGGATATAAATAGATTTGTTACAACCTCAATTATTTCAATAATTTTAAATTTTCAGTATAGTACTTTCAATTTCAATATGAAATTAAATATTTTTGAATAACCTTCTAAAGAGATAAAGTAATTAACTTAGTTATTTTTGTACCATCAAAAATAAATATTGAATCCTTGGAATAGGTATTCATTATATAAATTTCAAGAGAAGTTTACTTAACCCTTTTTAGGAAGCAACTCAAGAAATAAAAATTGAACCTTCACAAATTCAATTTAAATTCGATTCTTCTCAAATAAAAACTGAAATAAAAATTGAATCTCCACAATTAACAAAAATGAGTGACATGGATGTAGTTATGGAAGATTCCTTAGATGGTGGTCCACCATCCGTTGGTTCAGGGGAAATACCTGTCGTTACAAATACCCCTGTTACCACACCTGTTTCAACCCCAGTTCCCACCTCAAAAAAGGTATGTTTGCTTTTCAGGACTACTTCAAATAAGGTATATTTCCACTTAGAAATCTTAAATTTGTTAAGGCCTTCTCAATATTAAAATCCATAAGATTTTTTACTACAATGAGTGCAATGCATTTTAATGGGACAATTTTAATTGAAGCATTATTATTTTAACTTTATATCCATAAGCCAAATGATTGTATAGGTATTTCTTTAAACAAAAACTTTCTTAATGTAAGCTGTGTAATGTTTTTTTTTTTAATTTATCGTTTAATAGTATTTTAAGAAATTCCATGAGTGTTAATAAAAATATTGCTTAGATTTTTTTAAATGATGTATTGAAAACAAGTACATAATTTACAATTATTGTGTAATTTGCAAAAAACTTGTTTCTAATGCATATAAACTTTTATGAACCATCATTAACAGTTAACACTTATTTCTGTATAGAAATCAAACAAGAACAAAGTGGTGACAGGATACATTTTGTACTCGCGAGAAGTACGAAAACAAGTTGTTCAAAACAATCCTGAATCCACTTTTGGCGATATAAGCCGAATTGTTGGTAGCGAATGGAAGTCGTTACCACAAAGCGAAAAACAACAGTGGGAAGAGAAGGCTTCTAAATTAAATGAAGAAACAAAAGCATTACTATTACTGGAACAAGAACAATGTGGCAGCCCAGCACCACCTCCACCGCCACCAGTTGATCAAGTATATAATTAATTTTTTCAGTGTATATACAATATGTGTAATTACTTAAAATTTTAAGATTTTTGAGTGCCTTTGGGACAGTTGTGACTATCAGTTTGAAGAGGTATCTGATCTGATAGAGCATTGTATCAAAGACAAAGAATCTCAAGGTCACGTCCAAGCTTTCTACCAGGAAAATGCTGGTATGGATTTTAATTGTTTCTGGAAAAACTGCTCCAGAGCCAAGAAAAATGTTCAGCCTTTCCCTAATATCACTCGATTGATAAGACATGTCCGTGATATGCACATTAATAAGGGAAATGGTAGAAGCGTTCCCCCAGAAAATCGCAGCAAGTAAGTCTTTGTAACTTTAGTCATTTATTTCATAGAAATTCATATAAATTGTTTTAACAGTTTTTGCTTAAAACAATTATTTCTTCATATGGGTGTTAATTTTGTCAACTGACGAAAGTCGAACAAATCAGTGAATTGCTTCACAAGACAATCATCTAAATATGTAAATGTAATTATTTATTTGTTATTTAAAATAATATTGTTTCAGTTTTACAATCATTACCAGTTTTTTACTTGTATGTCAGTTGGTTTTGTTTGACTTTAACTTTTATTTACTAAAATATAGGAACTTTATTGGAAATCGAGTGATGCCAGTTTTACAACCAGCCGTTTCTACAGCTGCCGAAATTTTGGCTGGTTAGTGAAGATATTAATTTTGAAATGCGTGGCATGCGCCTGTTTTAGGATCATTATAGCATCGAAATTATCGTATAATTTTTTTTAAAGTAACTCATTTAAACTCCTTGCAAATCATTGAAGTGAATTAAAAATAAGGCTTAAATTTTCTTTATGAATATCGAAAATTTTATATTCATGGAATCAGTCAAAACTAGTTATTGTTTGAAAGTAAACTGAGAAGTTAATTCATTAACGTGAAGAAACGTAAACATTGAAAGTATTTGTCTACATACATCTACAAATGATAATTGTTTGTCAAAAATTTTAATAAATATATGATAGTATCTAATAAAAGTAAGGAATATGATGATTGCGACTTCTTGCATCATAATAAATGAGGGACAGTTATAAAAAAAATTTTATCAAAAAATTTATATTTTTTTCCAAAATTCCAATTAAATTAAAAAACAAAGGAAATTTAAGACATTTAGAAATCAGCGTCCATGTTAATTAAGTGGGTTACTGTTGTTTTATTTGCAGTACAACAAAAAATTTGGTACAAATTTTGGTGAAATTGTTATTTCTTTTATATTTTATGTAGTTCAAAAGCTCAAAGTACAAAGAGAGAAGGAGAGCTCAGAAGAATAAGACAATTTAACTAGTTGAAAAGTATACTTCAAATACCTTCCTTAATAGCTGTAATACACGTTGTTATTGAGGTAGATAGATAGATAATGATAAACATGAGGAGGGTATTTTTTATAAAACAGTTTTTAAAATGAGGTCATTTAATTATTTGAAAAGTATGCTTAATACTTTGGTAGTAGCTGTTATACGTTAATAAAGTAGGGTGATAGATAATGGCTATACTATTTTAAAATAGGATTTTTTAGTAGAGAACAGTGCCTTTTTCCTCAAGGCTGTGTGCTAAGATTAAATGCGTAATTAAAAAATTTAAAACCTGTCTCGGTTTGACTTAAATTGTTTCTCACTGTATACTGCTTTTAACTAATTCGCCGTGGCAGCAGAGAATAGTATGAGTTAGCTTCAATTTTATTTTGTAGGCCACGTAATTAAAATAGTTGATCTAAAGAAATGAAATTTATAAAATTAATTTTGCTTAAACCACGGATTAAACAAGGTACTTCATGTATCTTATGTTAAGGTACAATTT
This sequence comes from Hermaeophaga mercurialis, assembly GCA_951812935.1. Lineage (NCBI taxonomy): Eukaryota > Metazoa > Arthropoda > Insecta > Coleoptera > Chrysomelidae > Hermaeophaga > Hermaeophaga mercurialis. Next base: position 10,610,393 of record OX638362.1, read on the forward strand.
ATTTAGCTCTCCTTCCTCATTCAAGTTAAGTTTTCCACCAAAATTCAACTAGTTTTTTCCTAAAGTTTGGTGTACCATTATTTTTGCAAAGTAGTGTTAATGCAATTGAGTATCATGTTGATGTTGTGGTAGGAACTTCAAGCCTTCCAGTAAGCCTCAAGCTGTTAGTCGTCCGACTTCCTCTGCTACTCCTAATGCTCGTGAGTTTTTGTTTGTTTTCATTTTATTTTTCTAGATTTGACTTAATCCTACAGTACCAATGTTGTTTAATTATTATGTATATGATTTTACGTTAACGGTTTTTTTATCATTTCAGTGTACTAAATTTTGAGTAGTGAAATTAACGGTATTTGAAATAAAAGATGTCCTCTTAATTTATAAATTCTTTTAGAAATTTTCATAATAAAATAAAAGTTATAATTTATATTTATTAGATAAATAAAATCCTTGACTTTTTACTTTAACATTGGTACTGTTTCCTCGACCCTTTTAGTTTTAGTTTAGAAAATGGTTATTGGATATGGCTAGAATGGATTTGAGTTGCAATAGGGTTTAATTAAAGTAGCGATTTTAGTTATTTATGATGAAGGGTGTCTAGTTTTCTTCTGTAAGTAATGGGCATGCTTTCTAAAATAAACACGTTTCTATGATAAATGATAAAATTATATTTATAATTTAATTACCAAAACTAGACACCTTATTTATTATTTTCGTAGATTCGTAACTTGTATCGTTGTTTATTGTTTTGCACTTTGTACAATAATCACAAATTACAATTGGTTTTTTATTAATCAAAATTATTTATTTTCTCTATGCAATCAGCGGCTAGTAATACTTTCAACTCAAGTTCTGGGATTATTTCTTCGTCTATAACAGGTAATGAAAATTTATTCAGTTGCTTTTCAAAAAAAAAATTTAAAGTTCCTTCTAGCCACATTTTTCAAAAATATATAAAGTTGAAGGGTTTTGGAAGTTAATCCACATTGTCAACATTTCGTCCTGCGGAAGATCGTTTGATTTTAGATGACGTTTCAGTAGAGTCACATTTGTCATCTTCAGGTCTATTGCTTGGAAACCAGAAATAGCAACTATTAAAATAGAGAAAAAGTTAACATCTCAAGAAAACAATAGGTCGACAAATAGACCGATCCATTACCCGAAACCGCAAGCACAATCAAGCAGAATACCAAAGAGATATATAGGCCATGAAATGAAATAAGGAACATATAACAAGAAGCATAAGCAGAAATATGGCAGATGGACGTGACTTTACCGAAATGTCGTCAGAAACCAAACGATCTTTCACAGGTCCAACAAACATGGACAACGTGAATGAACTACCAAAAACGGAAAATATATATCATTACAAATAATGCATTAAACGTCAGTCCAGTAACAATAAAAGTATACTTTTAAAATGTTGTTTGTTTACTTAATACTTCAACACACCGAATAGCTTGCTAAATAAGCGATTACAATTATTATGTTGCCTTCTTTAGTGTCTTCATCAAATGTTTCGACGCCAAATGCTCAAAAACCACAGGAACCGATCTTCATATCTGTTCCTCCTCGACCACAGCGCGTGTTACATTCTGAAGCCTATATTAAGTAAGTAAAATAGGTCACAATTAAAGAATATAATGTACCCAGAATTTTATGAGTCCCTTACAAAAAATATTTAATTGCAGATTTGAACTGAATGTTTTGACTTAAAATTTGATGAATTGGATTCATCATAATTATATTTGTTTTTGTGTCACACAACTATAATTTGTTTCCTTGCGTTATTTGTATTTATTTACAAAACATTCTAATGAATTATTTTATTTGAGTTATTTTATGGGAATAAAATTGAATATTTATCATATTTTGTATCATTAGTTTCTAATGCGATTGTTTCAATTTTTGTGACTTTTAGGTATATTGAGGGTTTGGCCGTGGAGAATAAACACGTCACTCCGTGGGAAAGAACTCTCCAAGCAACCCAGGAAAACACTCCTGAGCCAGACATGGAGAAGTTGAAGCATGTGACAGCTTGGCTGGGTCGCAAGGCTGACCAACACGACAACGTTGTGGCAGCCCTATGGACTCTCCGCAATCAACTGTTAAAGGATACGTTGAGTTTACATAAGACTTTGTAATTATTATATTAAGAATAAATAATTAACAATAAGTTAATTTATTGATGACTTTTCTAAATTACTTTTATTCTTTGCGTGAAGATTTGTTTATTGTTATGATTATGGGTGTGTATTATTTTTTAATTTTATATAGAAGAAAATATATGGAATATACATACTACTTTGCTCTTTATTTACTATTGCGATTGAAGAAACCTGAAATAAATTATGAAGAATAATACCAAAACTTTCATTTGATTTTGCCATATTTTCCCCATTGATTCTCGCAACTTGGGAGCTCCCAACTTCAAAAGTCCATGTATGGATGTTGAAAATTTGAATTGCGCTAGTGTTTATACTGATATTTTTTTTTGGTTCGGTTTTGTATTGTTTCTATTGCCTATTTCGTTATTGTTTGCGAATAAGCATATTTTGATCAGAGTGATGTCATTTGTTTGATATGTGCTAAGAATGAATATTTGTTATATTACTTTCAAGTATACAGAGCAAGGTACCTCGATTTTTTATGTATCTTCGATTTATGGCATTAGTTACAGATTACGCATAATTTCAAAAGATGATGGACAAACACATACGATACTGTGTTATCCAAGAAAAACACACGAAATTGTGTTGTCCAAGAACAAACAGTTTGGAATTGACAAATTCATTTTTATTTTATAAATAATGACATAATTGTTATACTTTAGAGGTAGAATCTTTTTGTAATATAATAATGAATAGGCCGCAGGAGGCAGCAGTTCTTATTGCAAAAATTTGGAAATAATATGTAGTTTGTATAAATTTAAAACATGGTTCTAAATATTTACAATTTTGAAGACACTACTTTAATTGTATTATGTGAATATAAGGAAAATTTCCATGTGCCGCAATATTTATGAACAGGAAAGTCGGTACAGTGTTTTCTTTATTTTTTATTTATTCAGAAAATTTCTATAATTGTAAATATATTTATGTCTGACATAACTTATAGTTTTTTATTACTTGGTGTTATGTAATGAATCCGTTAAAATCCCAACTTTATTGGGCTTGGAAAAAACGCAAACAATAGAAAAAATTTGAAATTTATAAAATAGTCAAGGTGAATCCTAAATACATTTCTTAAATGATTTGAGACCCAAACATTTAAAATTATTAAATATTCTTATTTTAATTGGACTAAAGTTCAAAGACTGGATAAAAGCTTAAATAGGGGATTAAACAGTTTTACGAACAACTAAAAAGACAAAAACGGAAAGATTGTTTTGAAGAAAAAAAATTGAAAAATCGTTACCAGTTGGAAAAGATAATATTGCATATCGATACATAGAGGGAAACTTTAAGTAGAAACGACTCTGTAGAAGAAATTGAACAACTCAAGACGAAATGTTTAAAAATTATTATTAGTAGAACTCTCAAATCGCAAAATGATAATGATAACATATTCTAGCCTGATGTAGAACACAATTAAAAAATATTACTTTGCTTTAAATATTGACGACACTCAACTTGAGTGTCAAACCTATTTTGATACTTTTCGACATATAAATTGGCTCCGAACTAAAAATGAGTAAGCAATTTTTTTGAATGAAAAAACTACAAAAGATGATACGTGCCTTATAAAACAATTAAAAATGATTTGTTTATTTCAAAAAATGCATGTCGTGACCATAATTATTTTTAAAATTTGGAAGATCTGTTACATCTTATATTTAACATAGTTTAAATAAAATGTGTAGTTATTTTGACAATTTTGTGTATTTATTGCTACGTGAAGTATATCTTCTTAATTTTTAGTTTAATATTCAAATTATCATTTATCAAACAAGGAGAACTTCGCCATAATAGTTCTATCTTCATGTCAAAAATAACGTTTCTTTTTTAAAACTAAATCCGGCGGAAGCTACTATCAATTATTTGGTCCTAGATGAAGATCGTAAAGGTTTCCTTCTGCAACTATGTTTATAAACAGAGAAGACATTGTTGTTTTTAAATGATTTTTTTCTTCAATTTAAAAATTAGGAAGATTACAATAACAAATTTCATCTCGGAAATAATTTTTATTTTTTTAATGCATGGTGTGAAGGAATGGAACCTCCCGTGTTTTAGCTTATTGTGTCTGGCATATAGACCGAGCTTAGCTAAAAAAAAAAAAAAAATAAAAGAATCACTTACGCTTTACCATTATCTTTAGAGCTTTCAATGTAGTTACAAATCTTTTTAGGTCCAGAAAATACTGTAAATTTAATTATTTATTATATTATTTTTACAATAATTCAAAATATACCTAGGTTCTAATGTACAATTATATTATCTCTTTTCTTTATATATTTCTTTTTAAACAGTTAATTTTCCCTCATTTCAAGCTAGAGCATATTAGTATTCTGTGAGTCCCCACGATTTTTCCTCCATGCTGACTATAATGGCATGTTCGATTTTTTCGTGTAACCATACTAACATTTCTTTTTGTCCCACAATTTTAATTTGTTGAAGTTTATTAGGAGTAGAATCATTCTGAAATACAAAAAAAAGTAAAAGCATGCTGTATACAAACTTACTATATGAAAATTAATTCACCTGTCTCATGTTGAGGACCAAATCAGTAGAATTTATTTTAGGCATGGAAATGATATCATCCAAGTCCACCACCCATTCTATTTCCCATGGTCCCCACAGACGGCATTTGTTAATTCTTACAACATGCCTAAAATTATTCTGTATTGAGTGAAAATATTTACTATTATAACGGTGTCGACAAAAGTTTAAAAAAAAAACCAGTAACGTTAGTATTTCCAAAAGAACTCACTCTAGAGAAACAATAATGATTGATTTTCCAATTTTATCCAGTGCTGCATGAGCCCAATATGTATCGTTAAGATATCTTGAATTTCCTATAGTTTCCATTAAATGTTGACCCATGGAATCATGGACAGATAAAGGACGGAGGCCCTGAAATTATTTTGCAATTAATTTATCCGTTTTATACAAAGTGCATTTCATTAAAAACAAAATAGAAGATAATTATATAGTGTTCCTCAGAAGGATAAGTAGTATTTATGAAGTCAATATTTTTATATTATAATACTTTTATTACTTGTAAGCTTGCATCGATTGGGAATATATATATATATATATATATATATATATATATATATATATGATTACAGACGTTTTTTCTCACAGTATTTTTTTCAGTTCGTTTTAGATTTCACAATCGACGTAATAAGTTCCGAAATATCATCTTGTAAATAGGGGAGACACATTAGATTAGTTAATATATAAATAAACAATTAATAAAAATAAACAAACTTACTAAATGCTTATTTTTGTATCTTGTTAGTCTCTGATGTATCTTTATTGGCTCTCCTAAAATAGAAGCTCTTCTTAATGCTTCTCTTGCAACTTCAACGCTGTCTGATTTTTCATCTGGATGTCGGGTTATTAAAGACTGCAACGCTTTTCCTGTAGTCCGGAAAAACATTTCACCGTCACAATTGAGACCTGTCAAATTAACATTTTTATTTTATTAGTTCCTATTATTATTCCTGTAGCAGTTTCTTAATTTTTTCATATTGATATATTACTTGATACTAAGGCTTTTGTTTCGGAATTCGAAGCAAACCTTGCAAGTGCTATTTTTTTCAAGGTCCGATTTTTGCGAAATTAAAACCACTGTGTTGTGCAATATTTAGCTACACCTTCCAATTACTTGTCTACATAGTCGCAGGTCCGATTTAGACATGTGTTTTATTGTGTCTATTATACTCATCACGTTAGAAGACATTATATTAAATATATAAAATGTTGAAAAGTTAATAGTTTTATCCTCACCGTTTCTTTTACTTAGAAATTGTTCTTTCAGTAATTGGCATTGAGCCAGCAGGAAATTCAGACTTTTCCAATCAAAATTTATTTACTAATGAAACAAATTAAAACTGTTATAAAGCATTTTTGTAATAAAAGTATTCTCTTCATGCTATTTAACCCCACGAAAAATTTACATTCTATTAAAACAGTTCGGTCCTAAGTATCGTGAAAAAAATGTTCCTCTGGCTAATATTGCCAAAAGCATCGAATTATAATAAATTTTACCCTTCCTGGGAGTGGTGATGCCTTGACGTTGGTGGAAGGATTTGGGTTCTTGGTGTTCTACATGGTTATCGTGTGGGGCACCGAGGGCTAACCAAGGAACAGCTCGGGCAAGAAGTGGACTACACTACTACGGAATTCCGGGGATCTAGCAGAGGACGTCCAGCCTCTTGTTAATCTGTTAACCTTTAATTAACAAAAATATCTATATCTGACAGCCAGGCAGATCTAAAAGCAATGAGCTCTAACTAGTTCTAATCGAAGTTGGTGTGAAACCGATTCCTTAGATCGCATTGCTACCAATAACAGAATAAACCTACTCTGGGTACCTGGGCATAAGGAGGTGGAGAGTAATGAGAAAAATGAGACCTTACCAAAAAAAGAGCAGAAACCAAGTCAATTAGACCAGATCCATTCTTTGGCACTGCAATTTGTATGGCTTATCTTTAAATGGGCTGAAAAGGAAACCCTCCAGCACTGGGAAGATATTTCCGTGCTCGCGCAATCTAAGGCATTTATACCCAAACCTTTAGACAGCACTATATTGCCTAACGAGTTTAAGAAAGTTTCACCAAAATCAACCACTAACTTCGTAAGAAGGTGTGGATTGTATGGTGAATTGTATTTGTGCAATAAGATGTAATTTGCTCATATATTTTTATTTGCTTTGAAATTGACGCTTCTTTAACTATTGGCAAAATACTCATTCCTTTTTCAATTTTAGAATAGATCCCTGTAATGTACTGTATACTCAATATTAATAATGATTACCATTTTGGTTTTTGACTATCAACTGACTTAAAGCATTAGGAACCCCTGTTGCGAAATTTCGACTCGATATCGTAATTGTTTTTGGAACAATTTCGGATTTGTGGTAGGACCCATGACGACGAATTCTTTGTATATTTTCTATATTCTGATTAACAAAAATATCCATCACACAAGCTTCAACTGCTACTGGAGACATGTTAATGTGACCTAAAAGGCATCTTGAAGCGTAAAGTAGTATATTGGCCATTTTGTCTGCTTCAACATCTCCAACCTAAAAAAAAAGAAATTGAATCCTTTTTTTAAAGGAAATAAAAATAGATTACCTCAATAGCTGGCTGAATGGCAAAATTATTAACTAAAACTTGAAGTCCGAGAACGTGAGAATAATATTGTTGCAAAAATTGTGTAAACACTTGGTTAAATAAATTTGAAATCGAATTCAACAAAGTATCGTTAACATCAACATGTTCTATTGACGAAATTCTGAAAAAAAAATGAATTGAATTGAAGGTCAACTCTACATTATAACTTGAATGTGATCTAAAATTTGAAAACTTACTTATGATGTACTCCCTCCATTGGCATATAAGGAGACATGTTATAAGGAAACAGAAAATCTAAAATTTTACAAAATGGACCTTTATTTCCAGACAAGCTTATTTGCATTTTGTTCGAAATATTTAGCTGTATCCCAAATCCTGTTAATGTTAATAACTCTATTAAGGATTTAGTATCTTGAGAAGTATCCTAAAAATATTGAAATTAAATTAATTTTGCTCTAGAATGAAAAAACGACTGTTCATTATCCATTAACGTATAACATGAATAGTTTATTGCCCATTTTTGGAAAAGAGATACTGTGCGACTTTTGAATTCTTATTAGACAATTTGGGAAACTAGAAAATGTTGATAAATACAAATGAAATTATAAAATCTGGAAATGTCTCATTCGGAAATTTAAGTTAAGTTAGACGTACTGCAATGTAATAATGGCTTTAGAGGGCTGCTGAAAGTGTATATCTTCTTGTTTCATACTGCAAAATCTTTTTCAAAACTGAGCAATAAAGCCATCCAGTACGTACTTACAATATTTTTTGCTGTAATAGACTTGTGTATCGACTTAATTTCATCCACGTAAGAACCTGGTTCTTTGTCGACGAACTTTCTGGCGTTTTTAAGAACATTATAAACCTTAAGGAACAAATCGTTTTCAATATTTAAAAAGAAACTTCCTATGTTAAATGTAATATGTCTGTAAACACTGGCAGATTTTAAAGATGTTTTGGATATTACAATTTCGGCGAATGGAGTACTGTCTTTAATACCTTGTGACGGAAGAGGGTGAAAAACAATATTATTTGTTTGTTTATTATCAATTTGCAAAGACTGCAGTCTTAAATTGCAATATTGGTAGTTTTCGGATTTTCTAAAATGGAGGTAAACCGCAGGGTTGTAATTTCTCCTTAACTCGGCGAAGAAAGGTTTTAGCATATACATTTTTTCGAAATCTATATGTACGTACTCCTTAAGTTGACATTTCTTATAATGCAGCCTATATTTATCTTCAACCCATGAAGCTAGTTCTAATGTGAGCGTTTTCCATTTTTGGCCTACATTAACTTCCCAAATGGCTGGAGTATCACTGACAGCCGCATACACGTGCTCTTTGGTATCATTTTCAGAGGTGAAAATTGATAAACCAACTCCTGATAAAGCTACCAAACCTTCTAAATGGCATCGTTCTAAAAATAATTTCATTCCTGAGTTATAGATCCTTAAATCTTGAGTTAGAAGTAAAATTCTTTGTAGACCATCTCGGTAACATAACCAGTAGATCACTATTTTATCTTTGTGGACCTTTTTATTAAAATTATGTTGTGTGTTATCGGAGCTATCAGAATCGTCACTGCTGGAGGATTCAACTAAGCTTGTTGTCGGAGTGACGCTATGCATTCTGATTTTTTCTTCACCATAACTAAAAGAAGTAAATACTTTTTTTAGCGGATTTAAAATACTTGTTTAAAAATTTGTTTGAAATTTCACTGGTGCAAACTAATATTGGATGTGTCAAATTTCGCGGTGCCTCAGAATCGTTGGACCTATTTTGAGGGTTTTATTTAGCGGATTTGTTGTGATTGGTTAAAAACAGTGATGAAGTATATTTTTTAACAAAAAAAAATGTTACTAAAAATCATTAAAAAATCTACTCGTACGAAAATCTCAATTTCATATTTTGGCTGCTTCTTTTACAAAATAATTTTCACCACCGATCTTAAAAAGACCATTTATTTTAAATAATTTCTGTATATTGATTTTCAAGAAATATCCAATAATACATCTAAGTGTATAAGCTATAAAATTTTAAGTAGCTTAAGTTTCATACATCGATGTAAAAAAAAGACAAAAAGTCTGCATATTATTTGTGAGGTCTACTTCAATGGAATGAATCTATCCAATCAGGTTTTAATAGATTCATTATGGAGCATGAAGTAATAATAATATAACGTGTAATATATTTTCTGAATGTATCTGTTACAAATTCACCGATTTTAAACAAGTTAAAATAATATTCAACTCACATTTGTCATGTCCGCAATTTTTACTTTAACCAGTCAACATTTCGCTAATATATGCTACAAAGATTGACCAAAGAGAAAACTGCCTTATGAGTACACAATTAACCAATGAAACGTGTTCACTCCCAACGCCACAGTCACAGTCACTCCAGTTCCAAAAAGAAAAGTCGCTAAGAAGTCACTGAGCAATGCACACACTCACTCTCTGCTCAAAAATAGATTCTCTCAAGTTGTTTATCGCCCTTCATGTAATTTAAAATATAAATTGTGACCCTAAGTTTAAGTTTAAAAGTTTATTTAAAATCAAGTTTAGTTTAAGTTGTGATTAGTGAATCATTCGAAATGTGTGTCTACTAATGTGTAAACCACTCAAAGAACTCAAAGTTATAGTTAAAATGTAAATTTTGAACTTAATAAAGTTATTAAAAAATAAATCATGGAGTTTATCAGTTATTTCATTGAATGGAATTGATTTGTTTAAAAAGATATGCATAGGACTTATGCGTAGATAATTCTAAGCCACTAACCACTTAAAAATACAGTCCACTGTTATGTAAAAACCAATTATGCTGAGCATAAAATTTTACAGTGCCATAGGCATATAATCTATCAAAACACTATTTTGATAACAGTTAAATACATTGTAAAAGTATTTACCCATCTCTGGTGATATCTACTGAAAATCCAGTTCCTTTGTTATTGTAAACGTTCCAAACTAATTGTCTAGGCCTTGTGGGGTCATCCCATGTGTACAATAAAGAATGGTAGGGATTTAACAATGTGACAGGGCTGAGATCTTGTTGCTGAATTTTAAGGAATAAATCCGCACAATAATTTTTCACCAAAACTGGAGCATCACCTGCTTTATATTCGTTAAAAGCTATTCTGAAAGAATCAGTTACGCCTCCAGTAACTTCAACTGTAATAGCACGCTAAAAATTATATAATTTGATTACTATTCTGCATTTTTTAAGTAGGTAAATATAAGAAGGGTAATTAATTAAGGGAAGACATCGGTAACATTTACCTAAGAGATTTGAAAAAAAAAACAAATCAAAATTGAAAAATTTTCTTATTGGAAAATACCTCTGACGCAAAAACAAATAACATTTTTATTATTTTTTTTATTTGATTTTCTAATAACTATTGATGTTCATTTAGTTATTGAAATAATAATTTGTAAAGACCGTTGGTTGTAGAGGGTGGATTATATGAACGATATTATCGTAGTAATTATGGACAATTTTTCTTACCCCTTTGTCCACTCTTAAAACAGTTCTGTGATGATTCGATATAAAAAAAGAGTGTGAAATAATCTTGCTATCTCGATGTTTAATATACATCTCCATAGAAGACGTTTCAGGCCAAAAAATCATGGTTTGGAATGGTGCTAAATCTGTCCAAAGATCGGTCTTTTCATTATGTTCCATGAACCTAAGAAAAACGGAAAAACGTTTCTAAATTGTTGCCACAAAGATACTTTCAAAATAATTTTGGGCGGAAAATATGTCGTTAAAATAGGTAAATGTGTTCTTACCTTAACGGTTTGTCTGTGTTATTAGTAACTAGAAAACTTGGCAAAATTGTAACAATCTTCGTAAGTCTTGGACATATATTAGATAGTCTAGTGTTTAAGAAGAACATGTATTTCTTTTTTCTTTCTGTATCTTTACAGATAATCAAACCTGTAGTACCAACACATTCCAATCCAAATTCATTTGACCAATTTGAATCGTACACCCGTACGCTCAAAGTCTGTTTTCCATGCCTTTTGTAAGTAAAAAGCAAAATATCCTCGTTTATACAATTGTATAGTGAATTAGATACTGAAGCCTAAAAATAATCGTGGAAATAAGTATCTAAATAATAATAAAGGTTTAAATACATTTTTTCTAATTATGACATTTAAAATAGCACAATTCAACATCGACTGCTATTTTACAACACCCTACGAACAGTAAAATTTATTGTGTCTCATTAAGGAAAGTTCGACCTTTCATATTCAGTTTTGAAATCAAAAATCAGAAAGTTACTCTTTTAACACTTTGGGAAACGAAATATCTAGTGATTTTTTATTAATTTTGGTGAGAATTTATTAAATATTTTTCCTGGACTCGACACTGTTCGTTTGGGTTTAAGATATGCTGTGAAATTATTTTAGACTATACAAGTCACTACAATTTTAGTGTAGTGATAAACATATTTGTATTAAATATATCTTTTTTTCGGAAATATAGAGTTTTGATATTTTGAATGAAAATATTTTTACACAAACTTGAAGATTTTGAAGATCAAAGAAATAATAATAATACGTACCTACAGAATCTCTCTGCACAATAAATACTACTTTATGTGTAAATATTAAAAATACTGAATAAACCCACTAAATTCTAAACCCGAATATTATATTAAAAAATATGTTTATATATTTTTACCTTAATTTGTAGAGGTAAGCCCGTTTTATTGACAATCCAATATGTGGTGTAAAAGAACAAGTTACAACTTCCCTCTCTGTCGCTTTTGACGTTAATGGCTAAGTTGCTTACTTCTTTATTATCGGTGCTGAGTAATATTATTTTTTCATCGAGGTGTTGAGTGAGATTCAAATTTCCAGTCCAAGTGATTGAATTATGCTTGAGTTTTATCAAAAGTTTTTGGTCCTTGGAAAAATCTAACGAATAGACACTGTTCTTTTCTCCGGGCTCAATGTTTATTATTTGTTTCACAGCGGCATTTAGAACTTCTAAAGAGTACGGTAAGAAGTTGGTTATTATCAAAGGGGGTAGTAAATGTATGGTGTAGTTTGGTATGGAGGCATGGTTAATATTATTGAGGTTAATATTGCGCTTTAACATTATTCGAATTGAAAATATTTCTACATTTGAATCAGTTTTAGGTTTACAGTGCAAATCGTGGGCGGTATCCATTTCTGTTGCTAAATCTTTCCACCATATTCCAGAATCAGAAGCATAGTGACCTCTGAAATACAAATTTTTTATAATCAAAAATAGTTTGTTAAAAAAATAACCGGAACACGCATTAGAATTATTTAATATTTAGCAATATTTAATACAGTACTTGCATTATTTCAGACAAATAGACATTCCTACAGGCGTTCGTCAATGGAAAATAGGATGGAAGTGTATAATCCAGAAAAATGTGTTCAAGATGAAGGTAAAAAGTAAGTAGAGTATTATATAAGTCTTGAACAACTGTGGTAACAATACGTTCAATCAATGAGCTCTTGAAGTATATATTATATACTTAGCTGATATCAAAAAACTCTACTGTTATTGAAGAAGTAGTAATTAAACACATGTCTCATTTACAAATTTAATAGAATTTCTCATGTTTTTAATGGCCAATTGATATAATGGTGAATACTTCTTATATTAGAAAAAATATTTTCCACCGCGCACACAGAATATGTTACAGTAGCTTCCTTTTCTCAATTAAATAATATTTATAGACGGAATTTTATCGAAATTGAATAATTCAAGTTTACTAGTTGACAATATTAGTCATGACAAATTCTAAACGTGCCTAATAAAATATGATGCACATACATTTTGTACAACAGATCAAAATAATGGCCATAAATATGTATCCACAAATCCACAAAAAAGCTTTAGCATATAAAGTACCATAGTATCAAATCTAAATGGCACATCAAATTTAGAATGTCAGAATGTCCAACAAAATCATTCGCAACTTCTCCCAAGAAGCGAATAAAAAGACCGATGATGCATTGGAGGAAATTATTCCCGAAGAAGAGAGGTATCCCCAATAAATCCGAAAACAGAATCTTTTGCAGAATATTTAAAGGATTATAGGTAAAAAAAGTCCCTTCCTAGGAGCTGTGAGACCTTGACGTTGGTGGAAGGGCTTGTGACCTCGGTGCCCTAGACGGTGGGGAATCGAGGGCCAACTAAGGAACATCTCAGACAAGAACAGGGTAGAAACTTCTCCAACACAGTAGTGTTACGAGACCCGTGCCGAAGTCTGAATGGATCTAAGGGGATGACGCCGTAAATGGAGCCTCTGAGGCACCAGGCAACTTACTAGAGTACTTGGCCTTGCCGTAGCTGCGATCTACTAACTTTTCCTAGCTACTCGTGGGATCTGTATGGACTAGGAAAACAAATACCCAGATAATGGGGGCAGGGGGGACTCAATCATCTTCATCATCAGGGTGATCCAATGGAGATGACGGCAAATATCAACTATTTACATCCTACTTTGGGACATGATCAATACTCAGAGAAGGTGGAGGTTGCTAAAACTGTCACCAATTTGGACTTGAACAATATTTATTGACCTACCCAAACCTAACCTGGTTAAGAAAATTACAAATACGGAACAGGGAAGGTATCAAGATGATACTAAAATAAATACAATTCTAAGTAACTTGTTATAGCGGAATACGATAGGACAACTTTTGGTTCTAAAGGAGCTATGACTCAAAGAAGAAGAAGAAGAAGAAGTAGAATAGATAATTGGAAAAATTTGTACCACTTCTTTAATGTAATGATCTGAGATTATTTGAATCAAAATTTTATACCAAAAGAAAAAAAAATCAGAAATTAAACTTAGACTCAAACTTTTATTTGACTGTCACGAGACTCTAGTCGAACCTTTTTCTTTTCGACGATCCCTAACCGACTCTCTGTATTCTTTAATTTTTTTTTCGATCAAAATTTCGTTCTACAAACCCCTACCATCATGGCACTAGAATATTCTTCTCCCCAATGGGAGTTAATTAAAGTTAAGCAATCAATGATAATTTTGCGACGTCAAAACGCGTGATTATTTCAACACGTTTTTGACACATTGTGTTTGGTACCAAGTTTTTGAACCTGTGTATCAGTAAAATTACATTGTATATAGGTTTTATAAACATATTTTTTAAATCTTCAGCAAGTGGTATATTTTTTATTTCGCTCATAAAATAATTGTGAAATTTAAACCTGATTTCCTTTTTTACTGTGTTATGTGTTATGTGTTATGAAATGAAACTTGTCTGTACTTTAAAATTTTTTTGTTTAAAATAATCTCTGATTGTTACATTAATAAACCTAATAGTTAAAATATGAGTTTCTAAAAGATATTATTTATCACGTTAGATTCTCCACTGTGAAATTCCAGATTATAGATATTAATATCCTCACTATTGCTTGAAGGTTTTTTTCGGACTTCCTATATCTTGATTTTCTAGTATTTACAACGTTCAAGACAGTGGAAGTTCAAGTGAAACATCTTTAATATTATTTTGTTTTCATCTACTTACTCTGCATACGCCGGCTGGATGAACAGTTTACAATGATAAGCTATATGAAGGGGCACATTATACTCCTCTTGAGGTTCCAGAACAGTAATACGCATTGTAGTCTCAAAAGGATTGGTCATATCCCCAACAGGTTCCAAATTTAATTGTTGTAGGATTGACGGCTGGTAGAGTACACTTAGAGCAAAGCAAGTTTCATTTTTTATCTAAAAAGAAGGAAGGGTTTATTCCCTATACACCAATCAAATAGTTTATAGCAGTTATAGCATAAGTTTTTATTTGATTGATTGATATAAAATTAGAAAATTAATTGAAAGTTGAATCTACCTGTAGAGGAGAGCTGACAACTATCTTTCGTCCAATTTTCCCAATAGTGTGTTTTGCAGCTAAATAATAAGTCTGACCAGATGTGTTTGAGTTTAGTCTTATCAATTTTTCCCAACTTCTTTTAGAACAAGTAGTTTGAATTGGTATAAAATTTGGAATAATTATTTTCATGTAGTTCTTATTAATTCGATCGTATAGTTGAGAAGATGTTTCATCAGGAAATTGTAGGCTGGATAATGACTCGAAGTCATACGAAAGATCAAAGTCTTCTTTGCCTTCGTCATTGCAACTACAAATGTTTTTATTTATAAAATACAGTACGTGCATTAGTGGTTGTTTCATTAAGAGATGCAACTGTTTGTTATGTAATGGGAAACCAAACATTCATCCAGTTGAACCAATCCTGGAGTATATGAGCATTGTCTTTGGATTGTCATTGCCAATATTTAATCTAAATTTCATAGAGGCATCGCAAATGACCAAAAGTATTCATGTTGAAAAATAAAAATAATCTAAATTGGAAAATGGTACTATAAGTCATACATTGCTGCTCAAGTATATATAGTTTTACACATAAGGAACGAAAATGGATTTCTTAAAATTTAAAATTAAAATAATGGTGGTTACTCTGAAAACGCGAACTAGAAAAATTTCGAGAATTATTGTAAAAATGAGTAGACATTGAGGTTAGAAGGGCTGTTCTTAATTGTTATAGACGAAGGGCGGCATTACCACCAGTAGTACTAGTACCATGTCAAAGTTGGACAAGATATTAGAGTGGATGGACAACAAATACAATCTCGATGTTATGAAATTCGGAAAATATTAAATATAATTATAGCCAAGAACAATGCACCAATTCATTTTAACAGAAACGATTTAGAAAACCTAAAAATTTAAATAGTTAAAGCTGTCAATGGTTTTTAAACCATTTTTCAAACAAACAAACAAATTTATATTATAGAGAAATTTATATAAACAAGTTTAATTGATGCTATTGGGAATGTGAAATGGTAAAAATAAACAACAAAATAACTATCATTATAAATAGGAAATCGTTTTGGGCATTTTCGGAATAAACAGGTTACGGAACGTAGGTAAAGTCAAAAATTTTCAAAAGGAAATATAGAGAATGAAGTTGTTTTGTCTCTCAGAATTTGTTAAAAGATAAAATGCTGATCTAGAACAATAAATGTCTATAACTTCCGGTTGTGATGGAGATAGAAACATTTGAAATAGTTTAAAAACTTTGTTACAGCTGCATTGTTTACCTGTCTTTGTCATCATAGCTGCTGTCCAAATATTCCGGTAAATAATAATTTCCTTTTGAAGGACTAGTTGGGGCTGAGTCCTCATTCTCAAACTTCTTCATGTGTAACAATTTACTTTCATCTGAACTAATTTTTTCGTATAATTCGATTTTTGAGTGAGGCCCAATGTCATTTATCAAAGTAATCAATTTTCTGTTGTTTCTTACTGATATTATTTTATTTGAGTATTGGGTTATTAATTCGTTTACTACTTGTAATAAAGTAGGGGTTATTGTAACGTTAAATGTTTCTTTGGCATCAAGAAGTATGTAGTAAGATTTGTTAAATAACATATCACGTTTTTCTTTTGTTCTTTGTGTTTCTTCTATGTCTTCCTCTCCTTCGCTGGAATGGTCACAGTCACTGTCTTCATTTTCATTCCAGTCACCTTAAAAATATCAGTAGTATAAAATCCAAATAGTCAATCAAAAGGTTAAGAAATCGGATATAATTAAAACTTTAGGAAAGAAAAATTATTATAATTACCTGTAAAAAGATCAGAAATAGCAGCTGCCAAACGTTCCATAGCGCCATCCTCATTTTCAGAATCGGAATCGTCTAGGAAAGTTGATAAGCTAGTTTTGACTCTCCTGTTATTACCATTATAAGTGGGATTTAATGGTTCCAGGTACATCATGTCTTCACCTGAATCCTCATCTTCAGTTGTGGTAACAGATCTACTGTTTCCTCTTTTAGTGCCATGTTTAGATTTATTTTTTTGGTCTGTATCGTCGAGCATAGGCATGGATTTGTCTTGAAATATTTTAATGATTACCTCCCAAGGTTTATATTCTCTTTCGTCAATAACTATTGGCTCAATAACGGGTTCCCAGCTTTGTATGTTTTCGTTAAAATAATTTGCCTGAAGAGTCACTTCACAAGTACAGTTGAGTATCGATGACCAGTCGTAAAGTGTAAGTTCAACAGTTGCTTTAACAAGAAATACTTGAACTTGCTCTAATTCAAAGATAACTACAATATCGAATTTAGGTACTAAAAGAATTTCGTGTATGAAAATTGTGTTGTCGGTTTTCATATCTTCGAGATTCGAAGAAGACAAAACCATTTCTGTTAATTTTTTTGGTTCCCAAAGGTCTTCGGCTTCTGGGGTTTTTGCAGCTTTTATTTTTTCTACTTTAGTAACTTCAGTTTCAGGTACTTTGAAATGTTCTACTATATCGTTTAGGATATCGTTAAAAGAGTGAACTACTTCACTGCATAATTTCAAGTAAATAGAAGATATAGCTAAGGTTATTTTTTCTCCAGAATCACATGAACAAGATTTGCAAAGTTCTATATCGCATTGTCTAAGAATAATGTAAGGTTCTTCGGAGTATTCATTTAAATCGTAAAAAAGGCTATGCAAGCCTGAGAGAGACATCACCAAATTCAACCTGTTAGCGTGCCTGGAGTAATCTATCAAAATCTCACTTTTAGTAATAAAATATCTCTTTTTATTAGAAGTAGTTTCAACAAGGAATATAATCTCAGGTTTGTTAATTCTAATAGATAAGGTAAGGCTAGTGAGATAACATCGATTAGCTACGGTGTGATACACTTCTGCTTCGTACCCTGGATTAACTATACCGACATCTAGACTTTCTTTAGGAAGGCACTCGATTAAGAAAAGGGCTAATTTTTCAGAAAAAGGAATCGAAAGACTTAGACTCAATTTGCCGATAATCACATCTGCCGATTTGTCACCTGTCTTATTCTGGTGAAATGTTACATCCACTATTGGGGGTTTGTTTACTGTTATGTTGCAGTTGTTGTTTTTATTGTCGTCGGCAGGTGATTGCAAAATGCTAAAATTAAAAAAAA
Source organism: Hermaeophaga mercurialis (assembly GCA_951812935.1). NCBI lineage: Eukaryota > Metazoa > Arthropoda > Insecta > Coleoptera > Chrysomelidae > Hermaeophaga > Hermaeophaga mercurialis. Next base: position 10,628,691 of record OX638362.1, read on the forward strand.
AAGTAAGAATTTTGTTTGTGGTACAACCAAAAATTGGTAATGTACTTACATTTTATCCATTGCGTTAGCTTCAGGTCCGATTTCTTCAATATACATTGTATCTACAGACAATTTTCCATCTAGACTCTTATCGTTATAGACCATGAAAGATATATCGATATCCAAGATTTCAAATTTACACAAACCATGGTTTAAATCTCTTATTGGAGAACTAAGCAGCTCACCAGAATCAAAAAATAAAATTATTTTAATCTCTTCTATGGTACATTTAGCTACAATATTTTTCTGTTTGGGTTCACAGAAAAATGCTTCTAGATTTCTTACGGTTTCATCGGGACCTAAAGTATTAACATTAATAAAAAAATAAATGATCCCAATAACGACATATACCTACCTAAAGTGTCGGAGGGTGATTTTATTTGGGCAGGGAAGAGATCTAAAATTTTTCCTTCTCCAATATTGTCGGTATATATAGACATAATTGTGATTAGATCTCTTTGACCCAAAGTTACTTGGATGCTATCAATAATGCTGTCGATGTCCCAGGTGCTTTGAGGCAATTTAGAATTTGTAAACCTCTTGATATCCATATTTAAGCTCATTGGCTCAATTAGAGTTTCCTATATGTAGAAAATATAAATAATTAAATTAATTGTTTCAACCCTTACTTTGATAATTTTATATGCAAAATAAAGGATTGCCAATTTTAGCAAATTATTTATGGATAAATTGGAACAAAAATTTTTTTATTCAAATATCTCCAAGAATATGTTGTTTTGGTATAGATACGTTGATCATGTTTTCGCTGGTTTTACAGGTAATGATAAATAATTTGATATTTTCTTTAATTTTATTAATAATTTAGACTGTAATCTTTAATATTCAATTTATCGTAAACCAACTGAGACAAATTAGACTCTCCCCTATAACTTAAATCATCCTATGTCACAAATTAGCAGCTTATAATTCAATGTTTTTTCAGTACCAATGAGTGGGTATTATTTTAAAAATTAATATAATAAAACAAATCGCTGTCTCTAATAATTATCCATTATATTTAATAAATAGGTTTATTAATAAACAGGAAGAAAAATTTGCCGCTAACCTTATATTTCCGAAAAAACCTAAAGGTGACAGGTCATACAAAACATATTTTTGAGATAAATAGATAAAATATTACAAATTATATCTCGTACATCTTTTACAATATGTTTGAAAGTAAGAAATAATGTGCGTTTATTCTTATTAAACGTAAAACATACAATTAGTACTTTAAAAAAATTAGGAATTTACAAACTAAATTGTCCGTATTGTAACGCCATCTATCTTGGCCAGGCCCTTAGAAATTTTAACATAAGGTATTGTGAACACTTACGATCTTATAGATTAAAACAACCAGATCAGTCACATTACGCAAAACACCACATTGATACTAAATATAAACCTACACTTAACAACACAATTGAAACAACAGTGGAGGTACTTCATATAAGTGACAAGAAAGAAGAATTTGATTTTTTGGAGGATTATGAAATAAAGAAATGTCTAAAATGTCCTCGGTATGTTCAATTATTTTGGATTATCTTTTGGACTAAATACCTATAAACATTTATGTGTACGTTACCTGCATTTCCAACGTTGAAGTAATGGTCATTACACCTCTGGACGCCATTACGTCATTAAGTTTTACCAAAATGTTTTCAGTAACGTCTTGAGCGTAATCTTTGAAAAAATTCTCCACTTTAAGTTGTCCTAAAATTTTTGTATTCAAACACTGATTAAGATTATTGTTATAAAAATTACCTGTGTCGATTACTAAGACATTTGGGGATGAAGATTTTTGTGGAAATAGAATGACAGGCCCGCTTACATTTATTGCCAAATTAATTTTTGTGTTATTTTTTAATGTCTTCGTTATATCAATAATCAAACTGTTTAATTTTACAAGCAACTTTTCGATAAATGGCACTGCTTCCAAATTTATTATAAATCTCTACAACAAAAAAATGAAATAGTGAAGATTAAAAATATATTAATTGTATAAATAATTTGTAATTACTTGTAGTTGAACAACCAGTTTATATAAAAATGTACAATGAATCCGTCCCAATTGAAATTTGAAACTCCCATCTATGAGAGTTTCATCTATATTTGGGGATATATCGGAGTTGTAGCCAAGATTAGTCGAGTTTCTAACGTATTTTATATCAAATACTTTGTCTTCATCTGTATATAAAACCTAAAATATAAGACATTATACCAACATCTCCAAATTTTGTATTTATACTAGATATAAAGCTACACTTTCATAATTTTTTTACCTTAGAATACAGAGTGACATCAGATAGATGTTCAACTGTTATATTACTAAGAAAGGATCTAAACACAAATCTCTCATTAGCTCTGAAGAGGAAGTCCATTTCAAGCCCAGAGAGTTCAACTTTTACAATATCAAAGTCTGAATCGCACACTGTAACGTTGAAATCACCCAATCGTGCCGAATGGGAAAATTTTATCGAACCCGGTGGTACTGGGGTATCAGTCTTTGCATGAAGAACGTTGCCGATTGTGTCTATAAGCTTGAATAAATTTTGTTTTAGAAAAGGAGATGTCTGGGACTTCACCCTGTATTAAAAAATACAAATATTAAAAGATAGTTTTTGAGAGTTACAGCCTAAGCACAGTATTCGATTTTGATTCTGAGTGAAATATTCGTTAGTAAGTTACTAAATGATTTTTATTTTTTATCTTATTCAATTATCTCGTTTTTTATTCGGTATTAAAACAAATAATTTTTTTTTATGATTTAAAGATCTTGTTTTTTATTGACCGATAACTCATAAATAAAATCGAGGTCAACATTAAAAGAACACGTTCTCATTTTAATTTTTTTCAATACTAATTAACATAACGAAGCATTTGCTTTTAAAAAATTCTTACTTATTGCTTATATATTTAGTATATTGGAATATTGTACGGACAGCTTCTTGGTGAAGTAGTAAATTAAGCGTTCCTAAATTTGCTACTAACGAGGTCTCTACCCCATGAAAATGAGTCCAAAAATCTGGACAACTGGCACTAACCTAAAAAAGAAATAAATCTATTTGATATTTGGCACCCATAATCTCTATTTAGTAATATTGTACAACCAAAGAATTAACAAGATTAAAATCCAGGTGCCACTTAACAAAAAGTTTAACAATTGCTTCTCAAATTTATAAATTGTGATGTTGGTGGAACCATCATTTCATATGCTGATGACACTGTGTTGGTCTTCAGTGATAAAACCTGGGAGAAGGTTAAAATAAGTGCTGAAAGCGGTCTAAGTAAAGTGAAAAGTTGGTTTGATAATAATATGCTATCATTAAACATAAATAAAACGACTCATATTTCATTTTCACTAACAGATGCGAATAGACCACAGTTTTCTTCTTTAAAAATTCCAAATAATACAGTTGAAACTAGAGAAAGTATGCCAACGAAATATCTGGGGGTTGTAATCGATAAAAATTTAAAATGGAATGACCAAGTGAACAGTTTATGTGTAAAAATTAGAAAATTAATGCCAAAATTTTATAAATTGCGATAGTTAATGTATAAATAAATGTTACTAATGATTTACAAAGTGCTAGCTGAATCTATTCTTATTTGGGGTGGATTATACGCGAATGCGCTGAGGCCGTTGGATTTAATTCAAAATTATATTCTAAAAGTTTTTTTTTTCAGAAATCGATTTTATTCTACGGAAATGTTATATAATGTGGATATACTTAATATTAGAATGTTATATTTTCATGGTTCTTGTTTATACATCTTCAAAAGGTAACATCTTAAAAATCCCTTATGAAATACTCATAAAACGAGGCAAATTTCAAATTTAAATTTGACGGCGCCTTTTAGGAATAAGGATAGAAATCAAAAATTTGTGAGATACATTGCACCGAAAATATTGAATTTATCCATAGTAATAAAAACAATTAACAGTTATTCACCGTTCTCTAAATTAACTAATTGTCATGTGTATGAAAATTACAGGACTCTGTTGGAATTTTTATTGCTTAAAATTATCAGTTGCTTCAGTTGTTGTTATTGTTATTATTTTCCCTTATTGTGTTGAAATTTCAACTTTTGTTAAAATATTGAATATTCATTTTATAACAAGGATGACGTTGCACATACAGATATATGTACCTATGTGTATTTTTCAAATTTGTGTAACATAAATATTATTTGTTTATATAACGTTGCATCTCCCATTGTAACTTAATTGAATTGAATTGAATAAATAAATAAATAAATAAATATAAGGAAAAATATCTGTCGTTGTTTTCATACAGAATTTTATAATCAATAATGTTAACTTCAAAATATACCTTATGAATTTGTTGGTACAGCTTGGTACTAGATAGTATCGGAAATTTTTTATTATTTTTTTAGTTTGAAATGAATTTTGCTTAATTTACCAAGATACGCGTTTAAAACCTTCGTTCTGAGTTTTTAAATTTTAAAAATTCTGATGTACAGTGTCTTGTTTTGAGGTTGACAAATTTATAAAAGATTTTGTTAATCCGGATCTAGTTTTTATTTCTTGTAAATACTTTGGTGTCTTAGCCCAATATACTGAATGGTTCAGAAGAGCGTAGAAAGAAATTGGCAAAATTGATAAAACACCTTATTTCGTTTATAAATGGAGAAAAAATATTATTATACAATTATACATATCGAAAATAATGCACATTTTTATGGATGAGATATAATAACGTATGAAGAATAAATATATTTTTGTAAAGTTTTCAAAGTAATAAATATTAGTATTTTACACCTATTCAAATATTATTTACCGACAAGTAACTAAAGCCGGCAATACCGCTGCACTTGAATAACTGGGTTCAATGCTATAAATAAACAATAGATTTTAAACGTTCTAAAAATAAGTTTTTATTTTTTTAAGCCTAGATATTTATGATCGATTACCACTTATTCTTTTAGATAATACACTACACGTTTCCAACAATCTTTGAGATACTGATACAAAACATCGCGGATTAAATTAATTAACTTATCGTGATATTCTTGATTTGAATAAAATGTAAATAATTGTTCACTGAATTATTGAAACTATTTTACCAAACGATAAACTTAAAATGATTAAACGATCTGAATCTTCTGCATGCTAACACAATTTTATTATTCATCAGGTAGATATTTCTTGGTTACATGAAACATATTTTTATTAAAATTGTGCCACGTATAAATTATGGAGAAAATGTGAATTTTTGGGTAAACTAATGATGTTGCACATGTCATGTTCACCATTTAAAAATATAGATTATTTTCGCGGACTATCAACACTGAATCATGCAAACAGTGGATATTGTATGATAATCTTCTGGGGCATAAATAAAATGACAATGGATTAAATAATATTTTACAAAACTTGCTTTTCTATACAAAATGGTCATCACGTCCAGATTGGTAGAAACCGGGCTGAAAACAAGATCCAAATATTGTCCGCTCGGTGTCGTATGAAGTTTATCAGTAAGAAGAATTGAATTAACTGTTATTTGGTAAGCAGGACCATATGTCATTAAAGCGATATCCATGGTGAAGAATCCTACTCGTAGGATTAAATATTGCCTGTCTGTGCTGTCACTCGATTTTGAGAACGTTATTAAAAACTGAAAAATAATATTTAGTGTGGTATTTTTCAATAGATTGCTTTACTACTTACCTCGTTAATTATAAATCCGTATAAAGAGTTTATATTATTATTGGGGGATATGTTGTCTTCTAGACCTGGCAAATCTACACATCGAGCCCAAGCTTCATTCATGTCTCCATAGCAGTTTCTGGATATACTCTTACTAAATAATAAAACCAAGAATACACAGATAAATAAAATAAATCCACTTTTTTAACTAAATAAAATATAGTTTATTACATATTTCTATGATTTATTTGAAATTACTTACTCTTTTTTAATTTTTTGTTTTGTATAATTATCCACTTTATATCTCTTATACTTCGTATAAGTATTGAGGATCCTAATTTTATTTTGAATTTTTCTTAAATAGTTGCTTGTAATTCTTCTTTTTATTTTGTCTTTGTTAAACATTTTAGGCTCTTTGTTATCTTGAGTAATATTTATTCTTATTTGATCAATATTAAAAAATTTCAATAAGAGTAATATTTTTCTTTCAGAAACGTTCATTCTTAAACTTGGTAATGTTATGTTGAATTTATAACTACAAAAATAAAATAAAGTACTATAAGCAGTAGATGAAAGTATCGTAGAGGCAATTATTTTAAACTTGTAAACAAGGTTTAGAATTGAAAACCGGAATAAAAAACTTTGAGAGGTGATCCTTTTAAGGAAATACTGAAATTTATAGAGAACTTCTTTGGTTATGCCGAAAATTGACATTTTCTTTTCTTTGAAAAGCTGTTTATTTATATTACCTTGGTATTGTCTTTAGATGAGTTACCGAAAGAGCACAAATCGAGGAAAAGGAGCTTTTAGGAATAACATGCATTTCGCTGCATTTTTCTTTTCTAGCATCTTTCCAATTATCACTAGTATCACAGAACAACATTTGAAGATCAGAACAGTTAATATATAACTTAGTATACAGTTGCTCTTCTAATTCCATTTGTGTTGTATTCTCGGCTATAAACGATTCTTGACACAGTTCAGTATGTATAGAACATCTCCCAAGATCGAGAACTAACAAGTATTCAGCTCTGAAAAAAATTAAGTTAATTAACCAGATACAAATTTTATTAATTTATTAATATAGCTTACTTCATATATGAACTAACTTCAGGAATAATAATGTAGGGAATTTTAACGTTCAGGTTGAGTTCCCAACCTTGCAATAATTTTTTTCTAATAAGTTTAATGGTTTGTGCAGGTATATCTGTTAGATAGTTAAATAAACTTTTGGTTGGACCATTTTCAGCTGTTAGAAAAGATTCTAGTTCTTCAATAGAAGGCTAAAAAAACCTCAGAGTTAAGAATATACTACTCATAATTAGTTATGATAAGTACTACTAACCCTATTATATATACATTCAACAGAATCCATAGTAACATTTAGTTTATATTTACAGATAGAATTTTTTGGCAATTTATCTAATTCTACTTTAAGAAAATAAGCTGGACTGTCACTTAAATGTTCCGAAGAAATGATTGGTATTAAATGGTCCTCGTTGCTGGCTCCTTCTAGGATAATTCCTTCAATTTTTAGAGATGCTCTATAAGTTTCTTCTACATAATTTGGTTTGAAACTGAATATAGTTTGGGTCATGGTTAGTACGGCTGTTTCTTTGTAATTGCTTGTTAAAGTAAAGCTTAGGATTCCGAGCCGAAAATTATAGGTGTGTTCTGAAAATAATTATGTAATTAATTGGTTTAAATAGTAGATGAGTACTAATTACCTATAATTTCTTTATGATTCTCTTCTTCTTCTTTAGTATCGGAATATCCAATTTTTTCACACAGAAGTAACCTTTCGGGAGTAGGCAACATCGACCAAAAACTTTTTTCGCTTATACTTCTTTCTTGTACCTTAACAATTTAAATGCATAAATTAAATCCACAATATTAAAAAATATGCGGTATTCTTTGTTGCATTGTAGAATTTTATGTACGCATAATTGGTTTTTACACAACAGTGATAAACTGATTTATTTTTTAACAACTTTAATGTAGTTAACTAAGTTCAAAAGTTATACTTTAACAATAAGTTTGATGAGTGGTTTACATAATAGTTGACATAAATTTCCACTGTTGCACTGATCACAACTTAAACTAATCTTAATTTTAAACATGTGGTGTGAAAAGTAATTAAAGTTTTAAATTTGAACTTGGGATGACAATTTATATTTTAATTATGTGAAGGGATATAAACAACTTGAGTGAATCTATTTTTGAGCGGAGAGTGAGTGTGTGCATTGATCAGTTACTTCCTATGCTGCGTCCAGACCAAACAGAAATTTTGAATTTTTAAACAATTCTATGACAAAGCTGAGACATTCCAGCTACTTTTTTGTAAGCGGGTTTTGGAAGAATCGCGAGTCCGGTCTCTTGTCGGTAAAAAGCAAAGTTTTTCTGTTTGGTTGCTTTGAAAGTTTCTAAAAAGTCGTAATTTTGTTTTGTTTTCTGTTTCTGTTTTGTCTGTTTGGTCAGGACCTCTTTTTATTTTTTGGAACTGGAGTCACTGTGACTGTACGTTTGACTGGTTAATTCTGGGGTCAGAGAGGGCAGTGTTCATTGGTCAATTTTTCTAGCATATATTAGCGAAATGATGATTGGTTGGTTGTTTCTGTGTACGCGATTAAAGTCTAGTTAGTATATGATATCGTTTGGAGAATGCACAGGGTGTACTAATATGAGTTGAATATTATTTTAAGTCGTTTAAATTGAATGAATTTTAAACATGAAGCATCCATAATTTTATTGCCTATCGATCCATCACCCATTATTACATTTAGTTCAGTTTTTATCTGAAGAGGATCGAATATATAATGCTGATTAAAATGTGATAAATTATGAATCGATAAATCCTAAGGCAGTGGAAGTACTACTTCCAAAGACATTACTCACCGTTAGTCTTGCTTGTTGTCTTGCTAAAACAACATTAATAATAGATAAATTATCTTCATATTTCTGCAGATCCATTTTCAACTCAGTGTCATTCGGATTAAGTAAAATCTGCTTGTAAGTCTCCAAATACTCTTTATAATATTGTCTGACTCTCCTAATTCTACTCCAAGTGAAAGGTTTTACCCTTTGCTCCAATAGTGCGTAACTGGCGTATCTCCACCAAATTTTTTGATTGTCTAATATTCTCTCTGACGGTCTGTGTTGTAGGAATTGCCAGCTGATCAACATCCTATCCATAGAGTCCGCTGTGACTAAAATGGAGTTGTATTGTTCCTTGGAGAGCTCTATATTGCAGTCTTGGACCACGACGTCGGTGTAAATTTTAGAAACTTGGCCATTTTGAGATTTGTTAATTACCATTTTTATTTTGGACGACATTGGGTTCACCACTAAAATTTTATTATATATATAATAGACAGTAATCAATTTAGCTAAGGATAATTTATAAAGACTCTAAACATATATGTGATCATACCAAACTGAAAATCCTCCTCGTTTATGGCATAATTTTGAAGACTGGCAGACATAGTATTTCTCCATTGATAATACTGAGATGGCAGATCCCAAGTCTTCAAAGTAGCATTTGTATTCCAATAAAGAGAAAAAGCTTCAAGTTTAATCATATAATAGCAATTGTCAGCATTCCTGTCCGATTTTGTAGGCTTCCATTTACTAAAATGTGGATTTTTAGGCAACTAAATTCATTGTAATTATAGAAAAAATATACCTGTTCGTAGATTCTGCAGTAATAGACCCTATACATAGCCCGGCAGCAATAGGTGTCTTCAAACTGCAGCTATCTTCATACCTTACATGAACATTTGTGATATTCAATTGAAAAAAATTCAAAATATTCGTAATTAAATGCTCGGAAAAAGATGAAGGGCCCCCCAAAATTTCACTGTCATCTAGATCTGCCAAAGACTTCTTCTTGGCTGCCCTACATAGTCTCTTATTTTTTTCCGGATCAAATTTTTCGTTTGTAACAATAGGGCCTGCTACAATATGCAAATCTTCTATGTTTACAATAATCGGTTGGCTCCAAAGAGTGGTCCATGGGATTTGCAACCATATTTTGCCGATTGTACCTGCTCTTACTTCAATGGGAAGATGCAATTCATACTAAAACAGGTTACATTAGAAACAAAATTATACGACTACAACTGAGTATAAGCATAAACTGGAAAAATCTTTTTAGGTCAAAATTGGAATGTATAATACTAATAGCAAAATAAACAAAAGCCGGTAAATTTAAGCATAATTTAATTTTTAGAAATTTAAAGGTCAGGATAAGTTAATTCAGTAGGACTTACTAAAGCTTCTGGTTTCAATTTTAAGTCAGTCAGTTGTACTTGACCAGAAAAAATTCCAACGTTGAGGTTTTCTGTGTCCAAATCGACAACATATTTGCCCAATATTTGGTTTAATAACCTAGCTACTGCTCCTTCTAACATCTATAAATAATTAAGAGAATTTGGATTGACTTTTATTTAATCGATTCAATGAAACAAAGACATTTTGAGATCTAATTTATCTGTAATTATTTGACAACAAAAATTAAAATAAACTAGAACTAAATTTTCTATTTTAGAATGATTTTCGTTTTTTATTTTAGGGTGATAGTAAGACCTTTCTTACGACTTTTTTTAATTCTGTAATAAACATTTTTGTAGGCTAATGCTGTAGTTGATATTATGAAAAATAAAGTTTAGTAAATAAAAATTTGCTGGAAAAAACAAGAATTAAAATATTTGAAGAAATTAAAATTCGTAATTCTATTTTTTCTGTAGAAAATTACTACAATATCAATGGAAACATGATTCAATCAATTTTAAGAAAAATTGTTTATATTCAAAAGCAAAAAATTGGCCTATATTTAAGTGATCATCTGTGAATGGCAAATTCAACAATTGCACCATATCATTTTCAGTCCTATTCTGTTTTTATATTTAATCTTAATTTTACAATACTCTTAGTAATAAAAATACATTAAATAGATAAATTACCTTTTCTATGGTTTTTTGCCCGATTTTCAGCCGGAAATGAAATTTTTCGTTTTACATTCTCGGGAGTTTCACATATGGAACAGATAGTCGGTCGAGTCGGGAGTTATCGATTTTCAAGCGAAGTTTCAATGGCAGTTGGAAACTTCAAACTTTCTACACTGGCGCGACGGCAAGCGCCTACCTTCATTCAAATCGATATATCTGTTCTCATGATTTATTTTTAAATTGAGGCTGTCAATAATTCTGAAATTATAATTTATTTAGTGAATCTATCAGGAGTTTCTAAAATAGTACTGTGTCAATAATTTTAATAGACAAACACACTTTTCTAGGTAATAATTGTATGGATTTGTTCAGAGAATGTACAGGATGTTCCTGTAAAATTTATAATAAATTATTTGTTATTTTGATGAACACAAATATTTTTAAATATAAAATAAGTTATATTATATTAATTGTTTCAACCCTTACTTTGATGATTTTATATTCAAAATAAAGGATTGCCAATGTTGGCAAATATTTTTTTGGATAATTTGGAACAAAACATTTTTTTTTCAAATATCTCCAAGAATGTGTTGTTTTGGTATAGATAAGTTGTGATGTTTTGGTTGGTTTTACAGGTAATGAAAAATAATTCGATATTTTCTTTAATTTTATTAATAATTTAAACTGCAATCTTTAATATTCAATTTATCGTAAACCAACTGATACAAATATGAGTCTCCCCTATAAATTGATAAAATGATACATAGAGCTGTTTCACTACCAATGAGTGGGGATAATTTTAAAAGATAAATTAATATAACAAATCGCTATCTCTAATAATTTTCCATTACAATAAATCGGTTAATTAATAAAAAGGAAGAAAAGGTTACAGTCATACAGAACTATTTTCTACAATAACTTTTAAACTAAGAAATAATGTAGGTTCATTTTTATTAAATGTAAAACCTAAAATTAATAATTTAAAAAAATGAAGTATTTACAATGTAAATTGTCCGGATTGTAACGCCATCTATCTTGGCCAGACATTAAGAAATTTTAACATACGCTACTGTGAGCACTTACGAGCTTATAGATCAAAACCACCAGATAAGTCACATTACGCAAAACACCTCATTGACACCAAACACAAACCTACACAATTGAACCAACAGTGGGGTAAGTTCATATAAGTGGCAAAAAAGAAGACGTTGATTTTTTGGAATGAACTCAAGAAATCTCTAAAATATCCTCAGTATATAGTATGGAATGAACAATTAAACCTGGGAAGTTCAATTATTTCAGATTACCTTTTTACCTTTTGCACTAAATACCTACATATGTGAATAATTTTAACCAATTTTTTACGAAAAAAAGAATATTAAAGCGAAAAATCGTACTGTACATATTACTTTATAATAATTGGTTAAACTTTTTATGATATGATGTCAAGTACGCTTATAAGAAATCTATCAATCCTTTGAAATTGCAATTTAACAAATATTTTTTTTCTGACTTATGTTCTTAATTCTACTGGATAATAAAACTGATTTTGAGTTTAAAAAATTAAAATTATTCGGTATAAAATCGAATTGAAAAAAGCACAAAAATCCAATTTAATAATTAAATACGAGACACGGTTTGGTATAGAATTCGATATTTGATTAAACGTAATAGTAGAAAACCTGTAAATTTAAACATACAGATATACATAAATAAAATCGGAAACTACCATTAAGGAAAGACGATTAGATAATAGATTACTTTTTAGTGGTCAAAAAATGAAATATACACAATGTGTTAAAAGTTAAAGTACAATGTAACAATGTGAGGCTTTTAAAGTTTTTACGTGACTTTTAGACATAGTACAACACGTCTGTTTAATATTAATGGTTCCAATTTCAATTATTTTCATTAAATTATGCAGATATTAAGTCATTAGTACGTTTATTCACAATGCAAATATTTTTAATGACCTAATTTAATGGGAATTTATGTCTAGCCGAGCATATGAGTTATTATGAACAGAATTATTAGATTAAAATCTAAGTACAGCCATATCTTTGGAAGACATCCATTATACGAAAATACTTTATATAATGGGTTCTACATATAACAAAATTATCATTAATGAAAATCCATATCTTTCCAAAACGTTTAGTATGTGTTGAATATGATAATTTTAAAAAAGAAGAAATTCACAATGGACAAAAATGATTTGACAAAATCTTATAAGCCTTCACTGAGTTCATTAATAATCAGATTCAGTTTACTAATAATTTACAAAATTTAGAAGTAATACCAAACAAGCATACAAAGTTATTTGCAAAGAAAATAAGTAAGAAAAAACGAAAATTCCTAAATAATAAACTTTTTGAAATACAATTTCAATGGAATTTCGGAAAGATACACTCGTTTTGCCCAACTAGTATTTGTCCTTTTTATGATTTTTATACAAATCATAATATTTCGACTTATTAAATAAAGTTGTTATAAGATTAAAATAACAACGTTATTCAGTTATTCAGATATTTTGTTTTGCTATTGATTTTTAGTTTATAAAATATTATTCGCTATAATTGTACTTTAAGAAAATAACTTTAAATCGATTTTAACTATTGGTATTGTTTACACGGTTTATTTAGATTTTGTCAATATCTTTTTAATAGAAAATTAACAGTTTATTATTACTATCTTCTATAAAACATTATCTTAGTGAGTTTAAATTAAAAAAATATTTCCTGCATGTTATTTATATTTTGTTTCTGATCCTATTTCATTAAAACTGTACTGACGAAGTGGGTAGAAGAGAAAATATTGTACAAATTGACCCACAAAAATTAAAAACTAAAAAGTGTAAAAAATTAGGTTTTTAATAATATCTGCAACTAAATAATAGATGAGGAAAAGTAATTACTTAGTTGACCAATATAAAATGTAGATTGTGATATTTATGCCAGTGTATTAAAATGTTTTAATTATTATAACTTAAATCACAGCTCTGCCTAAATTTTTATGTTCACAAGTGATGGATCTCGAGGAGAATTGAAATTAAGAAAAAACATTAGCTTACTTATTAATTTATTAGTTTTTTAAAATTGAACATATTTTTTGTAGATATTTGGAAAAAATGATTTTACATTTGTTTTTTATATTACCTATTTAATAATGTTTGTATTTTGAGTTACCTCTTAAAAATGTAATGGCTATTTGTGAGAAATTGTCAGTGCATTGAAAGAACATTGTTTGTTATTTTAGAAAATAATGTTATACATTTTTTAACAAAAAAATTGGGTTTTCATAATACTATTTTTATTTAAATGAGCCGAATTTTAATACAATTGTAGTATAAGTAATGTTTGAAGAATTTTTCTTTGTAATGCAATATTTTTTTTTTAGTATAGTACTAGTTTCAATATTGGCTGCTCATTTTTTTTACAATATCAAAGTATATTAGAGAATTTTATTTTAAAAACTTTGGATCTGCTAAAATAAAAATTCTATTATACACATGAATGGTTGGTATTAGAGGATAAATAAAGTAACAATTATTCTTCGTATTACAATGTTTATTAAAAAAATAATGGTTTACAAAACTTATCTAATACATAACACATATAAACATTTTAATCTGATTATTAATTATTACAAAAATACCGACACTATATTTTAGAAAACCAATTTAATACGTTCAAATAAAAATTGTTTTTTAAGCTAACTATAATTACCTGTTACTTTTTCTCATTTTCTTCTGATTTTTGTAACACAACATTGTCGACAAGAGCGCTAACCCAAATTTATTCTACATATTTGACTCTAGTTCATTTTAATAATAAAAATAACTGTACAAAAGTCTTAATAATAATTATTGGCGTAATATTTCCAAAAGAAATATAGATAAGATTCCACATCTGGAATTACTCAATTTAAAACAAATATTACATTTTAAGTACTATCATTGTTGCAGTCTGCTAAAAAACTTATTTATAACATATATAACATTTGTAGAATATTTAATTTAATTTTTGTTTGAATTTTGATCCACTTAACATCAAATCAACATTTTTTTTATTTTATTAATATCTTTATTTGGTGTAAAGTGGATAAAAACTCAAAGCAGTTACGACAAACTAAAGGTTTTATTATTCCCCAACGCAGTATTTAATTTTTCACAAATTTGGAATAGATTTATCAAAATATATATACACTTATGATATTATTCCAATACTTCACATGTAACAGAGATGATCAAAATTACCTAAATACTTCACTTTTTGCAAGTCCCTGAAAATATAATATTTTAACTTTTAAACTAGTTTACAGGTGATAGAATGTCAAGGAATAAGATAAGTAGAGGAGTCAAAAAGAAAAAAAAAATAGTTTCTAGCATTTTGATTAGGGATAAATGAATCGGCTCGCAAGAAAACACAAGAGGAATGAAAAAAAACTGAGCTAATTAAAATTTTATCAGCTGCAAAAATGCGGTTCGAATATATAATTTACATATATAAAATTTTAACAACCTCATAAGTCTTTATCTTATAAACTAAAATATGTCAAATATTGACAATGTTTTCACCATATGTACGTGTGTGTTTTAAAAAAAATTATAAAATGTAACATAAAAAAAAAGTAACTATTATTTGTGTGTAGCAAATACAATATACGAGAATTGACCATGTAACTCTATTAGTAAAATGTATTAATTATTTAGTTGCGTCTTATTTAATTAATTAAATTTCGAAATATCAATATAATTAATAATGAATTATCGACAAATGTTTACAAAAAGGTTTTAACGTCATCAATGTAATTAATTATTCGCAAATTGATATTAACGAAAATATTTTTTAAACTGTCGGCAGATCTACTTCGTGATAATTTATCAGAACTTTTAATAAAAAAAATATGTACACGTGGTTGGTAAAATGTAAAAATAATTGAAACATACAGGGTATTTATGAATAGATAATTAAATAGTTTAAAATAATACTTGCTCATAATCTTATTTTTTAAAACGAAAATGACTAATATGGATTTGATGAGTCTGAGAGTAATGAATGGTTTTTATTTGAGGATCCTGTCTGAAGCATAAATGCATAGATTTCTGTTTGGAAAACTGTTACGAATGTTCATGGTTGACATTAACCCTTTTCCTCCTAAACTGTTCATCCTATTGAGTTATGGCAACCTTGAATCACTTATTTTATTATTGATAGAGTTTGTTATCGTGTCTATTACTGTTAAAAGCCCATTTTGGGAGGTGTTTTGACCTCCATGGTTAGTTATTAGTATTAGTTTGAGGATAATGGCCAATAAATAATTATTAGATTAAGAGGCATATAGGTAAGATATATCCTTTGCTCCAATAGTGGGTAACTGGCATATCTCCACCAAATTGTCTAAGATTGTTTCTGATGGTTCCTATTCTATATTTCAGTTTTGGACCACGATGTCCGTCGTTGTAAGTTTTAGAAACTTGAGATTTGTTAATTACAATTTTTATTGTACTATTGGCTACGCGGGTAGTCATCAATTTGAACATTTAATTTAATTAAGAAGTAAGTAAACAACTAAACATAATTTAAACTTTAAAATGTAATTTATTAAAGTCGAAAATACCGGAAAAAAGTGTCCCCTTTGATCAAAAATCGACGGGTCCCTGTGTTTTTCTAAAATGTTGACGCAGTTCTTGATAATGTCTCTATTTCGTTTGGCCACCCTATATATATATATAACCAATTTAATTAAAGATCATTTATAAACACCCTAAACGTATATGTGATTATACCTAACTGAAAATCTTCCTCGTTTATGGCATAATTTTGAAGACCGGCAGACATAGTATTTTGCATTTGTATTCCTATAAAGAGAAAAAGCTTCAAGTTTAATCATATGAAAGCAATTGCCAGCATTTCTGTCCGATTTTATAGGCTTCCATTGACTAAAATTTGGATTTTGTAGCGACTAAATTGATTTTAATTTTTTTAGCTGCATGACAATCGATGTTTAGGTTATCTTGGATAAGATTTCCTAAACGTGCTGATTCCTGGGCCTCACTTCTATGGTTGCGTCTAGATTTTTTGACTTTTGATAGTTAGTTATTGCTATCATGTTGAGGATAATACTTTAATGGGCAATGAGTAATTATTAGATTAAGAGTAATATAGGTTAGATATTTCCTTAGTAATAGAAATACGAGCATAGTTCAATAGAAATATGTAATCTCATGTCTTAATATTTATTAATATTTAGGGACCTCGAATATGATATATTTTAATATGGCATTATTTAGAATTTCGCTTACTAACAATATATTATTTTTTAAATTAGTATTATGAGGGGTGAATGTTATTTATTGCCAAAGTAAATCTTCTTAAAAAAATGTTCAATTCTAAATCATGTATACATTTAAGTAAAAAGAAAAATAAAGTTTAAAAACAATATTTTTGATCGAAAATATGAAAAAAAAATTGTTAAAATATATAACTAAGTAAACTAAGGGAGATATTATTTCTGTTTATTAAAACATTAATAAGTTACACTAGTGTCATGTCTCTGTATAATTATAATCGTAGAAAATATTTACAATGTAATAATTATTCTTAAGCTATAGCAAAAATAAACTATTTCGAGATCAAATTAAAACTACTCTCTCATATGGGAAAAAAAACTTCTATTAAAATACACACTATAGTCGAAACATTTTCAGTAACTTTTCTATTTTCATAATAAACCCCAAATCAAATTTCAGACAAAGAGAATGTGTTAAATTTTAGGATCTATTTGTATTTTAAATACCCACAGAAAGTGAAGTATCGACAATAATATCTATTTCTATTAATTTATTACGTGCTACATACCATATTTTAAGTACATGCCTTATTTACAGTAAAAAAATATTAAACGTTTTTTTAATATCAACCATTTAACACAATAGTCATTTCATCACACCATCCTCAGGCTAGATCTCCGCACGATATCGAACAGTTATTCACAGAGTCTTTTCTTATAATACCCGCTAACCTGAACAGTTATTGTTTATCTTTTTGTTCGGTCGTACTACTAAAGCTGATTTTCGGCTTTCTTCTTCTTCCTTAATTGTGCTGGAAAGAGGGACTCCTTTAGTTTCCGGAAGCAAGAGCACACAAAGACCTCCAAGTATTCCACAAAGTGCCAAAGCCATCATTGGTAAGCTTTTATGGAACGATGCCTATAAAAAAATGAAACAAAACTAATATTTATACAAAAGAAGTAGGTGCACCTAGATATGTATAAAATAATAGGTAAGTTCACCAAATTTTAAAGAATTATCAAGAGAAGTAAAATAAATGTGTTTAATTTTTAATATTTAAATTCAATACACTAATTTTGTACTTTTATTTATATGTTTTCAATAAATATAATTTCTGTAAAAAAATTTTATTCAATACCTTTTTCGCATACCTTTTAAATACGTATTTAATTGCGACGCGCGAAAAATTTCAAATTTTGAAAAATGGCTCGGACTATCAAGGAGCTTGGCCACCCCTGGTTTATTCTATTGAAGAACGAGTTAAAATTATTTCCACATTAGCCAAACAGGCGTTACGTTTAATTATCAAGAGGTATTAGACTTTAATTAAATTAAGCATTTTTTTACAAACACAGAGTTAATATCGAAAGAAAAGTCATGGATCATATGGCTTATTAGTCTATCGAAATACATTTCTAATGATGTTCCTATTTAAAATTAAGGGGTTGGAGAAGTGGAAGGGAGGAGTTTGACATGTGACAGATGTCTGTATGGTGAAAATGTGTCTCCTTTCGAATAAAAATCGACGGGTTTTAGTATTTTCTTAAAATCTAACGAATACTGCCAAATATCAGAGTGGACTGTTTTGAGTGGCCCACTCTGTTTATAAATTTTTAAATTCCTTTTTAAATGATTCGAATAATACCATTGTTTAGATATTTAAAAAATATTGTATAAGGTTTACAATGACTTCATAAATTTCGTATGTAAAACATTTATGATCTTACCAAAAGCCAAAGATATGGCACTAGCATTAAAGCGATTCCTGCTGTGACGTTTGCAGCTCCCACTCCGATGTTTCTAATGGTGGTGGGATAAAGTTCTGCTGCAAAAACAGGCATGATGACATTCGAGGAGCTGATGCAAAATTTGCTGATCATTGTCAAAGATGTCATGACCCACTGAAGGTCGGTGTCTATGAAGTAAATGGGAAAAGTAAGAACACAAGCTATTCCAGATATTATCATTGATAAGGAAAAGGGCCAACGTCGGCCTTTTTTGAGAAGGATATAGATGCTAATAGCGACTGCTGGGATTTCAACGATGCCTTGTAAACCCTGAAAATAAAGAAAAAATTGGTGTTTAAAACAGATTTATTGGATCTGAGTTATATGTTGCGATGATAACATTGAGTCATATTTTCGATAAAAGTCATTTGGAAATACTTAAGTTAATCTGAGATAAAAATACTTTTTCTAGGATTGAATGAGACACTCATAGGTTTTTCGTTTGATGACAAATATTTATATATTATAACAACAGGTGTACTTATACACAAAAATAGATAACACATTACGGAAATATTGAATTATCAGGAATACTCTCTATACACAATCTGCAATTTTTCAACCTACATATTTTTGCTATTTGAGTGTCCGATTCCACAATACCTTGTTCACGTTATAAATTACCGAAAAAAATGTACTTACAGAATTAATATACAAATTTCCACCAATATTTCCAAGATTAAGCACTAATCCATAATAGACCAGATAAACACTGAACCATATAACAAACTGGCAGAATGTCTTCTTCCTCATCAATGGAGTCCTGAAGAGGTCTAACACAGAAACGTCTTCTATGGGCTCAGCATTCGCCTCAGGTTGTAGCAGCTTGTCCAAGTTTGGTGGAAGTGGTTTGTTGTTAAACTTTGCTGCTCTTTCACAAATAACCATCACCTCTTTAACTCTCCCCATCGCCAGAAGCCACCGCGGAGACTCTGGAAGTACCCACCTGTAAAAGAGAAATTAAATTGAAAACAATATTTACTTAAAAATTTATTTACGATAAACATTTATGCATGTTGATAAAAGGCTACTATTATTTTCAATGACAAACATACCATTGAGGACTAAAAACAATAAAAATAAAATGACAAGCAATTAAACGATAAAAGTGTTAACCACTATTAACAAGAAGCTAACGTATTAGTTAAAGTCCAATAAAAATTAAGATTTTACTGATTTTTTATAGTCATAAATATATGATTAATTATAGAAAATAAATACTTACCAGAGTAGGATAAAGAAGATTCCTGGTAAGGATATTGCGAGTTGAAAGTGCCTCCAGTTCCTCAGGAGCCAGGCTATAACTGATATCATCACATAACTCACAGAAACAGGAAATAGATAAGATATTCCTGTTATTGTTCTCCAGTCACCTCCAACAAGTTCAATGGAGAGAACAAAACCGCTAAAAACGACCCCGACAGAGATAAAACCCAACACAGCTCTTAAAAGCGCATAAAAAAGGAACCAAGGACTAAAAGCAATGATGGTACCTGAAAAAAAGCGAATGCAAAACATTAATTGTGCTATTTTGATCGATCTTAACAAGTTTCTCCAATGTTTTTGTGATTATATGTTTTATTTTCATCCATTGGATGTATTTAAAATAGTAATGAAACCGATATTTTCCTATTTCCCATTCAATGAGTTGGACGCTATTATTCAATGATTTCTAAATTTTTATAGAAATAAATCCAAGTCTTACCTAATATAGTCTGCAGAGTTACAGATATCATTAAAGTTCTTTTTCGTCCATATTTATCTGAGACTATTCCACTAACAAGTCCTCCAATAGCAACTCCGGCCAGGAACATCATTTCGCCAAAGTTTTGTAAACTATGTCTGTTACAGACTAAATTGAAGTCTGAAATGATGGTGTTTCCTGAAAAATTCATTACTATGTTCTTATTCCAGAAAAAAAGCTTTTTACAGCGTAGAGTGGTGGCATTTAAAGTCTTCTTTTAAAGCAAAAATATTTTTAAGAAAACTATTAAAGTGGCTTTTATTTTGTTAATGCAATAAAACTTAAATATTGAAGATATGAATATGGCGATTTTTTTGTGCCTTCATTAGTTGCCCCTCAGCAGTCGTTTATAATCCAAAGTCTTGTAATAATTTTAGAACCCATGTGTGGACATTAGGCACTGGAGATCAGAGAATTAGATCTTTTGATTATTGTTTGATAAAATTTAGTTTTGCTAATATTAATCAGTACATAAAAAAAATTATTTTTGTAATCAAAAATAATGCGCCAACTTTTTATTAATGGATGAAATAATTACTAACCTTCTCCTCCAAACTCCCATTTGGTACACGTTATGCTACGTAACAAACTGATATTCGCACTACACAATGTGGTTAAATTATATCCAGTGACGTCGTACATTGTACAAAAATTGTCCTCACTTTGCCCTGAACACTGCACCCACTCACTAACACTTACACTTTGAAAACCTTCTGGTCGCGCACACCAAGTGTCTCTCTTTTCGCCAACGTGAAAAGTTGGCGCGAAAATATGGAATGTGCAGGGTATGTTGAATAAGGAAAGAAGAAAAGTTTGGAGTAGTTGCCATTTTCCGAATTCTCCGATCGCTTTGGATATTATGTCCAGTTCTTCTTCGTCTTGTTTCTTTTTGGTGCTATCTGGCACAGCTGCAATAAAAAAAAATAGTGGTCATTCCAGTATTTTTAAAAATGATCAAAGGTAGTAGAATTTAAAAATTAAGTAGAGGGTGTGCACAGGCGATAATTTTAATTGTCATCCAGGATACAGGATTTTTAATCTCTTACTAAATTTCGGACTGTCCAATTCTGAGCCTTTTCGATTCTTAATAATGAGACGGTGCCGTTTTGGGAACAGTCAGTTTTCCTAATGAATTTTTAATCGTAAAAGTTTCTTTTGACAAGACGGGAACATTCTGATTAAGGACAATCCCATCATCCATGTTAATCCAGAGAAATAAGTTTATGATTATTAAAATGAGTAGAAAATCTGTAATTTGGTTATTAAAAAGTTATCGTTATGATTACGCTATTTGGAAAGCAAATCTTGGTAAAGTTCAAGATCAATTAGCACCAAACTCTTGGTTTTCATTTAATATCAAGATCAAAGATAATGTTATTGAATTTATGGAATGACACCTTAAGAAGTTTGAATTCAACTTTATGTTAGAGCAAAAATAATAATCAGCACCACATCCGAAAGCTGAACAGAACGAAACCCCTGGATCTTCTATAGTGTTTTTTCTGGTTATTCGAAACATCTAAAATTTAAGGGACTTCACTGGATTAGTTTTAGTTATATAAGTAGATAACTAGTTTGTTGAAAATGTAAATAATATAAAATACTTAAACACACCATTATTCATAATAGGTATTAACTTGTCAATTGGTAATCGTCTATCAATTTTATGTATTTTTTATGTGTGCTATATTATCCTGATGAAATACATAGTACAAAATGATACATAAGTATACTTATAAATAAGTAAAAATAAGTACTTATCATTAAAGCACCATGGAGTTATATATATATATATATATATATATATATATAATATATCAATAGAAAGTATAAAAATCTAGTTTTTGGCGTAATTTTATTAGAATGGCCTTTTTTATCATCTGTATTCTAGCCTCGTTTAAAATCTAAATTTTGTTACTATTGTATCAGAACGAGTTTTGGAACAGTAGGTACATTAATTATGACAGTAAATGCTTGAGTGGGGGTCACACCTAAAGACGATCTGAGAATTAATTTTTTATTTGAAAATTTTGAAAGTGACTTTTTATTTCAATGAAACCCAACCCATAACTTTTGGTTTATGAACCCAATGCTCTAATTAGTAATTACTAAGCTATACAAAAAAATTACATTTTTTATCTTAAAAAAAGTGTTTTTATTTTAACTATTTTAACTACGGTGAATGTATATTATTTAAAAAACTTACCAGCTATTATTTTGTCAATAATCCCCATGTTTAGATAAAAAAAACAATATTCTATGATTTATAATTACATATTGCAGCTGATATATATCTATATGTATATGTATCTATGTTTAATCTCATCTTGAGATATAATTAATATATTTAAATTCAGTACCGTAACAAATATTTCTTTCAATTTATGCAATAAAATCGTCATTATAATGAATACTTGATTTTAGTAAGAACATCCTTAATCAGAAAGAAGAAGATATCACAAAGAATTCTTTTAATACTTTTAAGACATATTTAAATAATAATGTTAATCTTTAGTAGAGTGAGCAATTCAATTATTTATATGAAATTAAATATTTTTTAACATCCTTGCCAATATGTGGTTACTTCTTATAACATACTAAACTTAAAATTTATAATGTTAAATAAATTTGTGAGTTGTTTTCATTTACGTATGCTTTATTGTAATTCTTCTTCTTTCTATAGACTAGCTTTATTATATTTGTTTTTAGTAAATCATACGTAAGGTAGTACTCAGAGAATGAGAAATTAAATAAATATTATAATGGCCTCTTTAGGTGTGGGAAATTCCACTGGATGTGTATTAAAATATATCTAAAAAATTTAAGAAATGCCTGTAGTGCATTATTAATTTAATTAAATTAATTATGTTATTTCATTATTTTTTGAAAACGGTTGCCCTCTTTCATCCTGAACAAAATTTTAACTATTATTTTTCTCCTTTTTGAGTTTCAATATAATTCTTTATATATATTTTTTGACAATTGTTTTATTGGTGAATACGTGAAAGAAGCCACACTTTTGAATTTAAAAAATAAAAAACATGTCAAATAAAAGATGAGATTAAAAAAGAATATTAAAATTCTTGGTACGTGTAAAAAAAATCATTTTTGACGTTGTAATAGAACATATTTTTATTAATTAATAATTCTTACTTGCATTTACATTGTTATTTTTAATATCCTTTGGTTGTAGGTCGATAATTAAGATGCCCACCTTTCTTTTTCTACAAAAATCTAAACACTTCATTGTTAACTCAGTGTTTTCTAGAATTACGTGTCGTTTATTTTGTTGTTTAACTAAATAAAATAAAAATGTTATTTCGTGCAATAGAAAAACGTTTGTACCATATAAATTTTATTTATAAAATTATGAACATGTTAGAATAAAAAATTAAAAGCCAAACACGCAAATCTAATTTGGTTGAACTTGTATTTGTAGGCAAATGTCAATGTTTTTAATGCATGCATTTTGTACATATTCTTATTAATTATTTAAATGTTTCTGGAACGAAGGGCATTATAATATAACACTGTATTAGCATACAGCAATTTACCAGAGCATAGGTTTTTTAAATTAAAAAAATTTCATAAAAAAAGAAGGTCAAACCTCATTACATCTGAGAAAACCAATCCGTTTCTCTTTCAGAACTGATTATGTTGAAATAATTGAAAAATACGACATATTTACGAAATGAACATCCACCAGGAGAAATTTTTAATTTAAAATGAATACTTAATAAATAGACAATTGTAGCTAGAAAGTTAATTTATAATACAATAATATAAAACTAAATGGAAAAGAGAACATTTTCAATTACAAAACTAAAATATATTACAGTTTTTTTTAATAATCTCAAACGGACCTAATTCATGTTTACAAAACGCGTAGCACATTTAAATATTAATGAGGATATGATGTTACTACTTTCGCAGATATAAGTCGTAGTAATTAAATAGAATTAGTATAGTTGATTAGAAAATTTAAATCTTATTTTATGCGCACATGAAATTAATTATCGTAGTGGTCTTTCTGTTATGTGATTGTAAGACTGTTTAACAACGTTTAAAAAATTCAGTTCAATGTTTTTGTAGAACCAACACCTCCAGGCGCCATTTAAAAGGGAGTGCCAAAATTAAAGACAACAAAAAAAACGTTTGAAAATACTCTGAGAGTTGTCGTTCCGCATATTACATGGATGTTCAAATTAACTTTTTTCAATGGCCTAAGTAACAAACAAGTTTATAAGTAAATTTAATGGTGATGAATGTCCAAAATCGTATACCACGCCACAATCTTGGACAATATTGATGGTTTATTGTGTCACCATTTGAGATCCCATTGTACTACCCAAACAATGTATCCCAATATACGTTGCTTCGATACGAGTATCAAAATATTGCATTTATATTTTCTTTATACATAAGTGGGTACAATAAGTTATGCATTGATGTATTCTGTTTTCTAAAGTAATAAAAGGGATCTGAGAATAAATATTGCAGTTAGTGTGAAAATTGAGGTGTTTTTCAC
The DNA here is from genome assembly GCA_951812935.1 of Hermaeophaga mercurialis. Taxonomy (NCBI): domain Eukaryota; kingdom Metazoa; phylum Arthropoda; class Insecta; order Coleoptera; family Chrysomelidae; genus Hermaeophaga; species Hermaeophaga mercurialis. The sequence goes on from OX638362.1 coordinate 10,653,698, forward strand.
TCATTAGATTGAATACCTTTAATTTTGTGAAAAAAAGTAAAACTTATGTTGAATACGTACAAATCTTGCAAGAATGATTTTTTTTATAAATCATATAAATAAATTGATTGATTCTTTAATATATTTTTTTAATCTCGTTTTTTATTTGACATGTTTTGTATTTTTTAAATTAAAAAATGTGGCTTCTTTCTCGTATTCACCAATAAAACAATTGTCAAAAAAATATATATAAAGAAATATATTGAAACTCAAAAAGGAGAAAAATAATAGTTGAAATTTTGTTCAGTTGTCCAGTGTTTTCTTTAGTTATTTTGAATTTAACGGTTCGTTTCAATAACATAAAGTGGTGAAGTACTGTACCTATATTAAAAAAATCGAAATTAATCTGTTAGTTTAAAATACTATAGCATTTTCACATTTCTGTATAATATTGGATGTTATAAATGTAAACGAAACAATAAATCAAAATTTTCTTTCTTAGAGTTATCGTGATTTGCTTTCTTACACTATTTTATAACAATTTTTAATTGCTTTTGCTAGGATTTTCTAATTTTGAAAACTGTAACATATTTATATTTATGAGTTCATGGATGAAAAAGGGCAACCGTTTTCAAAAAATAATTAAATAACATAATTAATTTAATTAAATTAATACTGCACTACAGGTATTCTTTCCACCAAAATTAGTCTTCATATTTATTATTATATCTTTGATTGTTATTCAAAATTTGTTTTACATTTTTTGTTAACCAATTTTTAAAAAAAAGCTTTAAACATGTATAATTTTTATCTATATCTATAGTTTTCTTGTAAATAAGATGTTTTAAGAATAGCAATCTCATAAAGTGATCGTTATAATCTTTTAAAAAATTGTTTATCAAGAAAAAATTTCGTCATGTAAAAATAAATTATTTGATAGTCGTAAAACAATATGTATATAAATATTATAATAATTAATGTAAATTAATCTCACCGATTTACCAAAAGTGAGAAATTCAAAGAATTTTATCGGGTATCCACACTCTGATTTTAACAGTTTAGTGAGTCACGGGAATCTCTCCAAATACAGGTAAAAATAAAAATTGTTCTTTTCCAAGATTCTAATAATAATAACAATACAAGGTTGCCCACGGTAATGTAAAGGTCAATATCACGTTATTTGGAGTTAATGAAAAGCGGTTTTAAATGATAGCCTTCGCCAATTCAGTGTATCGGCATGTATGTTATATTAAAATACTTACCGCCCATAGTAATGAAAGTATTAGAAAATAGTTTCGTGAGGAAAGTATTCGAAACAAAATAAATTAAATATCACAAAAGACAAATAAATCCACTGGTAATAAGGTACAGTTCTTCCAGTAAATCATTGAACGTGCGTCATTCATTAATGATATTATCAAACGCAACCCATTTATATTCTATCAACTTTAAAAAGTGCATATCACATTTTTAAAGTGTATCCTTTATTGAATTAAGTTTTGATGAGCATTTTTACCCACAGTACAACAAAAAGAGATAGCATTACGATACTAGTCTTGTTGGCGCATACTTTTCAATTTGTTCAACATTCTTGAAAGTGTAGTCTTTGAGACTTCAGCATTGTTGTTTATTTTCATTTTCGTTCTTTTGCTGGTTTTGTAGTATTTAGTAGTAGTTTTTCCGTGTTTTACATTCGTATATATTTTCAACAGATATCAAAAATAAAAAATTACACGATGAATTACAACATAATGTTATTTGGTTAGTTCAGATCAAAGTACATAATTAACATTATTTTAAAATTATAAAATACAGCTATGCAAATTTTGAATAAGATTAAAATATTAATTTTACAAAAAATTATAAATAGAACTGGAGATATTTATGTATTGAAATATAAAAAAACTATTAAAGGATATTTGTATAAAAAACTATTATTGGTGTGGTGAAAAAATGACCTTTAATAATTTATAATTATTTTTTGGTCAACTAATATGTATGTAAAGATATCATAAATTAAAATGTACGACTATTATAAAATTTTGAAAATGTCAGATAAATTGTTAATATTAATTTTGTTAGAGTGCTGAGATCTTAACAACCCATAAATAGACTGTCAAAATTTGTCAAAAGAGACATAATTTTTGACGTGCTAAGGGTGAACATCGTCAAAATTGTTTAAAATCAAAGAACATTTTTAAGATTTCATCACAAGAGATGAATAAGTAATTGGAAGATAATGTTATTATTTCCAGTTGCATTCGAAGAAGAACTAATGTGTGTTCAATATGACAATTAACACATAAATCTATTTAAAGAATTCAAGAGTAATATTTTGAGATTTTATGTTTATTAATATAAAAAAAAATATATTGTAATAACATTATTATAAGTTAAATTATTTAATTTGATGAACCCCATAATAACTTTACATTTTATATATATTTTCTCTAAACTCACCCTGATTAAAAATTTAATACTATTTATAATATTGGGGTTGTCGTCAAACTAATTTGGCTGAAGAAAGAAAAACTCTTATGTGCTACGCCGAGCTTTTGGAAAATTTATTTCCTTTATCAAGGGTGTACTTTAAAATAAGTCACTTGCACCTTTGATAAACGAAATACATTTTTTCCGTCGCCCAAATTAATTTGACGACAACCCCACTATAAAAGTTTTAAGTTAAAATATAATCGTCAACGATAAATTCTTATATATATATATATATACAGCTAACATATAATAAAATAAAATGTAAAATAAAAATAAAAATAAAATGTAGTATAAGTACTTCACATGTACCCTATTAAATCACCATTTCGAAATGTCATCTGTTATTCCATTTTTTATCAACTTACATTGGGTTTTAATATTTGCAAAAAAATAAAATGATACTTCTTAATAAAAAAATAAGAAAAAATAGTATATAATACGACCAATGTGTCGAAAGAAAATTTAGTAGTTAAAAATACTTATATCGGAGCAACTAAAACACTAAAACCCCTTACCAAAAAATTAATTCATATTAAATGAAACAGTTCCAAAATAAACAATAATTAATTAACTGTATTTTAAACAATAAGAAATTCAAAATATAAATGTTTGATATATTTCTAAAAAATAATAAACCGAAATGTACCATTTAAACTATTTTTAATATAACCTTAAATTTTGTTGTTTCTTTTCATTATACAATTTTGAACTATCTTCACCTTGCTCCCCTTTTTGTACAACTTAAATTCCATGCTCCTTGAATTAATTTTCCTACTAGATTAATTCGAATTATTTAACTAACAAGTTCTTAATCTACAGTCCAGTTCAATTAAAGGTTATTGAATTTTATTATATCTTCGCTGTTTTATATCACTTTTACGAGTAAATATATTTGTATTTTTTACAATTACAATTTACATCTTTTACTGATGGAGTTGCATCGCCTTGAGGGTTAAGAAGAGGAGTTTCCTCTGTATTTTCCTGACAGATCCAGATTAAAAAACCCTGCTTTACAAACACTTTAGTTAATATCGGTAACCATAATGTATACATTTTTTCTAAACTTAATGGCATGACATTATAAATAGAAGTAATTTTGTCTAATAAATGTTATTTAATTATTAACAAAGCTTATAGACGTCAGAATGAAGGTGAAAGATTTATGACGGCTCTAGGTCATAATGTCATAAATTTAAAACAATTCACGGTCTTCAACCTCGCATAGGGCCTGACAATATGAAGTAATTGCGTGATCCCCAACAACGTAACAGGACCAAATTATTATTAACGTAAATTATTTACTGACCGTGGCGGCACTATACCTTCATCTTTTAATTTTATTCCATAGGCGGACAATCATATTTTCCTATTTTAATAAACTCGTTGATGGTAAATAGATCCGTTGTAATTAAGGAAATTAGGGAAAATTGCATATTAACGACATCCGGCTTTGCCAAAAATGATATAAAATCAGAATTCAGATATATGGACGCTGGCCAGGTCAAATTTTAAAACAAAATAAACAGTACATCAATATTCGCACCTAACTTTAATGTTTTATTGATCACATATGGCAAAATAGCGTCACTTCAGACTGACAGCAATTCTGGATTATACATATTATAACTTCATAATTCAGATCTAAATAATATCACTACATAAAGGGCACTATGTAATTCATCTACTGTGATTAAAAAACCTAGCAATAAAACTAAAATTACCTTTCTGGATGTAAAAAGTACACCACTGTTTTTTTTATATAGAAAAAGAAGTATTAATAAGCCGTTTTGGATTATTGCATTATCATTAAAAAATCTAGTTTTCTTACATATCTAGAGGTGTAGCATATACATAGGTTAATTTTGGTTATCTTTCTTTATATATGTAAGAAAAATGCCGAAGCAAATAATAATGATTCATGAACATTAATTAAATAAAAGCTGAACTGAATTTAATTAACAATTTTCCCATAAATTAGTTATTATAAAAAATACAAAATGTAACAAATTATATTAAAAAAGTAATCTCTCTAATATTTAAACTTTTTCAAAAATTCTCAATTTTCATTAATAACTTCCATAGCAACCAAAGTTTGATTGTTGATAGTTAAAGAAAATTGTACTTAATATCATTGCATAATATAAATGTTTAAACCGACAATAGAGGGTTTTTGCAATAGCACTCATTGACTTTATTAAATGATTGTTTAAATCAAGTTTCTTCTATAGATAAATTTTACTCGATTTTCAGAAGTGTTACTGATAGCATCCTTTCACATCTACTATCTTTATTCAACTATGTGAAAAAAGTAATGCTTAGTGGTATCTTAACAGGTGTAAAAATTTGAATTTAGAGAACAATTAGAAATACCTATTTAAAAAAAGACTTCCTAATTCCATATTCATATGACACTTGTCCATATATTAATATAACTTTTTTAAATAAAATTTTTCTTTGTCGATATTTATATTTAAAGTCCAGGTTGTTACACAGGATAATCTATAAAAATTTATCCAGTGGGTATGTCAAATAATATTATTAAAAATTATTATCCATAATAATAAGCCTCTATATTGTTGACTGTTAACTTAAAATACTTTTAATAAATTAGGGAAATTTTGGAAATTAATAAAATGGCCATTTGTTGTTCAAAAAGCAAAAAAAAAATAATTAGTGTATATTAGTGTGGGTGGCTTTAGTTACTTTCCGGTAAATAATATTTGGATCTAAAAATACTAAAATTTATTTCTTTGAAAAGGGTTGACTTTAGAATAAAACTTTATGACATTTTTATTCTGCATACGTTTTTATACCCCCTCCATAAATATGTGCATTATTTTCGCGGGCACCCTGTATATACCTACGAAAGACGATGCAGCCATCGACTTTACATTTGGCAGACAATATTTTGAATTTCGATGCTAATAGTTCACCAAAAACCACCAAAAAAATGATTCCTCTCTAATAATAAGCACATTATTCTGTTGTCATAGGAAAAAACAGATTAACTTTAAAAACTCGAATATTGGAAGAATATAATAAAAAGTTTTTTGTAAACTAGGAATGCTTATTTAAAAAATAATGACAATATTTTAACCAATATCAGCGACTCTTTTTTTTTTCTTGATTGCAGTATTTTCCTCTTGGTGATTTGTTTTAAAACTATGCTTGGAGTTCTTTTTACAGGTGTCGATTGAAATCATCATCAAATAATCTAAACTCCTATGATTTAATTCAGAGTTTACACTTTATGAATGGAGGTTACTGATAAATAATTTTATCAGATCTGGGAAGGTTACGTCGATTGAATTATTTATTATAATAATTCAGGAATGCCCTAATAGAATTAGAATATAAAATATCGTAAACGATTCACCCTAATATCTTAACACAGAAGGAATTATGACACAACAAAAAAAAATTATTTGTGGTTCCTATAATTAAATTTATTGCTTTATACAGTGTGGTTAAATGGTAAACGGTCAAGCGTAAACTGTCAAGGTGATTCTAAAAAACCTGTTTTAAAAATATTATGCCGATTATAATATAATACAGGGTGTTCTAGTGAGTTTGCTCATTTTATATTAAGAGCCCGTTCAGATGGTGTTGAGGTCAGTGTTCCAGACAATTGAATCCATAGTTTTTTCAATTTTAGAAGTTGTAATAAAACCGATATTAAGTTTTCCCTTCCAAGAATATGCATTTCACTTTTAACACTGTTAATAAATTGGATAATAAACAGAAATCTTATGAAAAACGTCAAAGTTAAAATATGCCCAGGAGGTAAAATTTGGAGGTTAAATATGTTGAAGATTTACCTCTTGTAGTTAAAATTACAAATTACAGCCCTAACCAGTGTATATAAACACCGTAGAAGAGATTATTATAATAACAACAGAACCGTGAAAATAACATTAACAATAAATTACAAATAACTTAAATAATAACTTCAAAATGATTAAATTTCTCTCTTTAGTTTAAAAGTGTAAATAATTCTAATTCTACTTACGCAAAAGTTTTTCTAGGGCATCCATTACTCTAAATCAAACAAATATAATAAAACACCTCACTATAACCGATACTAAAATGACGCACCTGGTGGAACACCTTAGAGTTTTGTTATTAAGAATTAATGGATAAATAAAAAAAAATATAATGAGTAAGCAATTCTGGTTAGCTATTAAATTAATCTTCGACATATTCAAATGTTTTCTAGCGAAAATATACGTTGAGGTTTGGGTATTGGTCTTTCCTATTTAGATGTTACAGAAAAATTATCAGGTGTGTATTACAAGTTTTTTTACATACAGAAAGAGAAATTCTTAAAGGTTAGAAGTTTACAGAGTGTTTTAGATTTTTATTATTCTTCGTTATTAATTGATATATGGAGACGATGATTATTTATTCATATATCTTAACGGTTTACTTGTATGGAATTCCCATGTTTGTACATAAAAATTTAAATTAAGAATATTTTGAATATTTGGAAGAAAGAAGCGAAGTGAATTCTGCGCACTGAAACTCTTTCCTTGTTTGGACCCTGTTTACATTATGTACTCTGTGATATCTTTATATTTCTTTATATAGTGTTTCTCTCACCCACTGATAATTCACATCTATAAGTTTTTGTGCTCCATTAGCCGTTTCATGCTTTTCTTCTATATTTGCAGGGTCAAAAGCTGTTTTTCGGCCATTATATATATATAGGATATTTATAAATTCATGAGAAAAAATTTAGAAGAGATTCCTCTTTCAAAATTATGAGTGATCCTTCTTATAAAAAAATCTCAGATTAACCCCTAAAGAGATATCAGACCCAAATGAATGATATGAAAATTAAGTTTTTAATTTTTCGCTCTTAATGTAGAAACTTGAAATTTTGTAGATTATATACACATATAAAAATTATATGACTTTTTTCAGTATTCTTATTATTATGATAATTGGGGGTGAAATTAATAACCGGCATTTAATTTGTCAGATTTTTTTTGGGTTTTAATTTTATAGATTAAAAATATTATTCGGAATTATTGTTTTATCTTGTTTTTTTCTATTTATCTTTTTTCCATGGAACTAATATTTTCCGAATAAAAAATAAAATACAATACCATTGTTTTTTAACGTTTATTAAGTGAAATAACATCATAATAATAACATAATGAACATAACATAAGTTTATAATAAAAGTCTTATAACATAATGGTAATACTGAAAAAAAATATATAATCAATAAAATTCAAGCTTTTACATTAAATCAGTAATAATAAAAATATTTTCGGGGTTGATATCTGTTTAGGGGTTGGGCTGATAATTTTTTTTTTTATTGAAAATATTTCTCATAATTTTGACTGATTTTTTTAAATGAATTTAGTAACACTCTCTATATTTAGTAAGTTATTCTTTGTATTGTATTAATTGCCTTAAAATGAAAATTTATAGCTCTTTGTTTTCCTTTTTTGAATGCAACTCACCTATTAATAAATTACATCTTATAACTGTTTAAGCTTCATTTAGTCTTTTCATATTTCTGACTTAATAGTTGTTTGTTTTCCTATTCTGAACGCGATTTACTTGCTCCTTATTTAGTTTCTCTTATTTTCACTACTGTCATTCAAATATATAATTTTCAAACAACTAATGATACGACTTTTATAGCTCTATAGTGCAATTTGACTTCTGAAACTCTTTTCCGTTTTGAATATAATTTAACTTTCACTTGATTTTATGTAGTTTATTATTTTTTCGATTGATTGTTTAATTTGTCTTTTTATTATTGAAAAGTTACATTAAATGAGCAAAAAATCGGGGTTAAATTAGTTATGTACCCAACATTATTATTGGTAAATGAAAAAATTTGAGATTTTATACAATTTACCCCATTAATGAGCTCTTCCCAGAAATTTGCATAGAGTTTATGGGAAGAAGTTAAGTTATTTACCATGGGGTTCTCGAGTGATTTTGCCTACTATTTGACTTACAAGCTAGAAAAAATATAAAAAATTATTTACAACATTCCCTGCATTAGACTCTGTGACACTATTTTATATAATTGTCATCCTCCGTCGATAAATAAATATGTATCATATTTACATATTATCTCTATAAATGTGGTTTTTGTCATAATTATAATTATATATAAATCTCATAGTCATAATTTCTCTGTTACCTATTATTCAAAGTGGTTTGATTAATTAATTGTAGAAAGGTTGAGACATTTGATAGAAAATAATGAATTTACAATTTAGTTTTCTAATGAAACACTACTGATCAGATAAATCGAACTGAAAAACGGTACAAAAAAGAAGATACTCTCTTGCAATATTACTATTTTACATATATCCAAATATTATTTACCGAAAAGCTACTAAAGCCGGCAACATCGATAACTCAGTATAAACAATGGTTTTTAATAAGTTTGTATTTTTGTACACTTAGATATTTAGAATGGTCCATTACAGGGGATATAGAAGAGTGAAAAATATATTCTAGGCAATTATTGCACGATCCAAACGATTTCTATCACTACTTTTATAGGTAAAACGCTACACGTTTCCAACAATCTTTGGGACACTGATACAAAACATCGCGGATTAGACTAATTAATATGTTGCGATATTCTTCATTTGCATAAATTGCAATTTTTCCTCTGAATTATTGAAATTACTTTACCAAACCATAAACTTAAAACGATTAAACGATATGAATTTTCTGCAAACTAACACAATTTTACGATTCATCAGGTAGATATTCCTTGGATAAAAGACATATTTTTATTAAAAGTTTGAGTTGTTGCAACGTATGGATTTTACAAGTGAATTTTTGTGTAAACTAATGATGTTAGAAAAAAATTTTGTTAGCATATTTTGTTGCAAATAACTCAGGGCTTATGCCAAAGATCTGGGTATATCAATGGTTGGAGATGAAATTTAAATAATTTGCTGGTAAACTTATGAGACGAGAATTCTATTCAACATCAATGCAGAAACTGGAACTGCGGAACAATCAAAACTGATTGAAGACCAGACTGTTTGAATTTGTATAGATTTTGCATTTGCAGAGAGGGCACTGTGGGTGACTGAATATGTAGTGAATTTGAATAAAAAAGTCCCATTAAAGGACACCAATGGATAGATTTTAGTTTTGTTTAAATTTCAAATACTTTAAATATAATGTTTGATCATACAAGTTCTCATTAAAAAAAAAAACTGATATAACTGTATATATTTTTGTTCATTCTGAAAACAAGCTCTTTAAGCCACAATAGAAAAAATCTTTACGAAACAGATATAAAATATACTATAGTTTAAATATTTGCTCTAGTTTAATTGTACATTATCGTAATCCCAAAATAATCCTATTTGAAATGTATCATTCATTCTACATGAATTTCCGAAAAATATTATGACTAAATGTAGTTCCCGAACTTACCCAATAATCTTTCTGAAACATGAATCTCGTCCATTTTGGGCAGTCCATAAAAAGTAAGCTTAATACAAACACTTTACAAAAAAATTACATCCACTACTCACACTAAAAGATTGCGCACTGCACATCAGATTAGATAAATCTATCTCTATTTTATTAAATTACAACATATAAATTGTGTAAACAATTTATCGTTTTAGGCAGGTATGTTGTTCCTATTAACATTACAATAAATTAGTTACTTATACAGAGTGACGCTGCTCAGCACTTCTTTTATTGATTTAATTTTTTTAACAAAAGATTCGCTCTTAGATCTTAAATGGTTGACAAAATTAATGATAACGCGCAAAAACGAAACTCATCTTCAGTAGAATGAGAATAAGTAAATGCTAAATCGGAAACCCACCCAATAGCCATTTGTTATTTATTTTATTTGTGTATTTTTAAATAAAACGGGTATGCTGAGGTCTGAAGTCGCGGATCTCTTCAGAGCAGGTATAAAATTTTGTTTAAATTTGATATCTGGATCAATGAACCAAGTAAACACCCTAATTTTGTATCTATTAAAATATACTTTATTATTAATCAAAATGAATACAATCATTTGGTTAGTCTTTTGATTATATTATACTGTAAAAAAATTATAAATGTGTTGAAAATGACATATAATGTTAGACCGAAATGTCCACTCTTTTTAAAATTTCAGATCTTCTGAAGATAGAATTTTAAATATTATTTTTGGTGAGATATGTTTAGGTTGAAAAGACCTATTTAATATTATGGTTTAATAATTTATGACATGATAATTTAATTTGATTTGATTTAAGAGGTTTTGAAGAGAAAATTATCCTCCTTTTTTAGATGATTCAACAATTTTCTGAATAAATTTACGTTTTGAAATTTACATTAAGATCATAAAATAAGAACTAACTTCCATTCTATAGAGAGATTTTAAACGTAAGATTTTACTGAATTTTTATACCTATTAGACTCTAACAGCACTTTAGGAAGTTTTACAAACTCTAAGCACTAAAATAGTGTCACACAATATACATATTTTTTTATTGAATGATAAATTACTTCTGACTTTTATAGAAATTTGTCAGAACGGTTTTTAAAATAAAACAAACCAATGAACGTGAACATTGTAAATATAGCACCGATAAGTTTAACAGGACATTGAATACTAATTTAATTCCTGGAGTAAAAATAATTTCGCTAAGTACAAAAAAGTCGATATCTAATGTAAACAGTATAAAATATAACATAATTGGCTTAAGTGGATATCTGTTTAGACAGAAAAAGATATTACTCTTCTCTTATAAGTAATATAAGTTATGAAATATATTATACAATAGCTATATTGAAGATCAATAGTAATATTGACAATACATAAATAATATGTTTATATTTGGAAAAGATTCTTATCAAAAAACTTTCGAAATAACATAAAATAGATAAGCAGATACCAGATTATTTTCAAGGGTGTATCACTGAAACCTACCAGAGGAAAAAATACGATTTCTTTGTGTTTTTTTAAATCAACACAAGAAAACAGATTGCTATATCACCCTGTAAGATATTTTATATATAAATTGAAGTGCTATGTTTAACTTGAATAGGTATGAGGTTTTACTATTATTTAAGTACTTACAAAGCCATAAAAATGTTGTTGAATCTAAAATTAATAATTTTAACGATTTTATCTAATAATTATTAATTAATCTTTTAATAATTTATGTATTTATTTATGCATACAAACGACCAGTCTGGTTGTGCTTTTATTCTATTTTATTTATAGAACCGTTACTTATAAGTATGCAACCATTTTAGATATATTCTGTTCGATGAGTTGCCAATACAGTTTAATAGTATTTTATAGATTTTTTATTTTGTGCTTCGACTACAAGGGTCACTAGCTTCGTGTTCTGTTTAGGCTTTGTTACTACTTCCTGGTGCCACTTTAGGAAGAACAGTCTTAAATTGAAGTCAACAGTCAATACTCGATAGGAAATCGTTTTCTGGGTAAGGAAACTGATATTCTAACTTGTACCTAGTTCAATTACCGATCTCTTCTTCCTTTCTCTTTCACTGTTCAATAAGAACATCAGGGATACAAGGAAATCTCAGTAGCTATAGCAATTTCTCTTAATTTGTTTCCCTGAAGAACTTTAGGAAATTAGATGGTTCCAAGTTAGATACTTCTCCCTCTTAGAGTTCGTAAGTTCCAAGATGTAGTGACTTTGAGTTCTATTAGGAAGCAATGTTCGAAAGATGGTATTTTGGTACCCCAACATCTTCAAATAACCTAAAGTTCTCTTTTTTTTCTAAAATGTCACCAGGAAAATATCTTTAATTTTTTTTTTAGCTAGTTTATCTGCTATTTTATTACCTTCGGGTCCAAAATAGATGAAAGAAACCAATACAATAGTAGCCATTTGGATAGTTAGTTTTAATTTTCTTGGTATTCCTAGACCATTCTTACATTGTAGCTCAGCGTTTTACTAGAAACGATTGTAAACGTTCATGTAAGCTAAATTGGAATCATTTCCCAATAATAATTCCCAAAAATGTACTTTGATTTGGAATAAATATGATTGGAAATATGCTAAATCTTTTGCAGTCTGTAACCTCAAACTTAAAAAGATTGACAAGCAGATGAAACAAAAATTGAAATACGAAAATTCTATAGGCAGTAACGCAAAAAATGATAGCTATAACTTTCTTTTTATCTCGTCTTTTCGAGCTAGTATATAGGGTACACACTAGAAAACAGCATTTTTCTTGTTAAGTAGCTTAGGATTAAAGATCTTACTTCATTCCAAACTCAACATATAACCTTTCAAACAAATTTAAAAATCTACCTGTGAAATAAGATAATTTCACAGTAGTTCACAGACTTCAATAGAAAAATGCTCTGCTTCAAGTAGGTAACATTTTGGTCTCGTTTGATGTAAGTTCATTATTCTCTAGTCTTCAATTGCACAGACTATACAATCCATTAACTCGAAAAATCTATTCATAAAAGAGTATTTACTAAAATTATTCAGTTCAATAATTGCTCTAAGGAGCAACATGAAGGAATTGTAATGGAGAACCCTCTTTCGCAATTCATAGTAATTTTTTATGAAGGAAATTAGCAAAAATAGAGGAAATATACGTTTTTCATTAATAAAGTTTACTTTTGAACTAAAAGATAATGGAAAACCACCAATTTTGGACACATTAATTATAAGAATCAAAAAGAGTTTCCGACGTTTTTAGGAAGAAAACTACCAGTGATCTTTATCTTCCAAATGATTGTTCTCACTAGTTTTAGCTCAAATTAGCTAGCTTTCATATTCTAGCACTTTGGTTAGCTAATTTTTCCCTCAGTTAAGAAAGATTTAATATAAAGAAATAGAAAATTAGGACTAAATCCAAAAGTTATAAGTAATAGTTAGGATATAAAACTAATTCATAAATTAGTTAATAGACATATACTTAAGATAAAACTTTGTAATTTTACATTATTTTGAAAGCAAAAGAGTAATAATAAATATATTTCTATTTCGTATAACTCACATCATTTCAAAGGACCTGAAAGAGTCAACATAGATTTAAAATTAGTCATCAAATAATTTAAAAACATTATTTTGGAAATCCAAAAAGTAAAATGACAAGTTTAGAAAATGGAATATATGAAATTAGTTCACAAACTCTGGTAAGAAATATGTTGAGCAAACGAGAGGATACATTTATAGCAGATTTAAAGAACATTTAGCTTGTTTTAGTTATGGTAGAACTGGTGTTACCGAACATGTTTTAAACAGTGGTCATAGAATAACTCCAGATAATCTTAAATTAATTAAAAACATTAAGGCGCATAGGAAAATATAGTAATTTACAGATATTAGAAATCCCCGCACTTTGTATTGTTTAGTTAAAGATGACTG